>CM052892.1:61599002-61686227 GCA_028534135.1 Potos flavus | reverse complement strand
ATTAAGTTCTTGCTTACATCTGTCAGCCAAAAACACGAACAGGTTATTTGATACATGCAGACACACACGCGGAGCTCTGGAAAACAGCTCCTTTGGGTTTAGCATGCACATCTCAACTCATCGCTCCTGCCACGGCATCTCGGAGAAATACATACTATGGTTCCCTTTCCACCACCGTCTAGAAGTCTTGCTGAAACTTCCTACAATCTGACAGCTTCTCATATTTTTGTCGCCTTTCCTCAGTGCTTTGAGAAAGGGCTTGTAATATGTGTGCCTACATACCCCTAACACCAGCTACATTTCCTGTTGTCTTACATCTCGCAAGCACTCGATGAATACACAGTGATTTAAGATGAAACAGTACCAAGAACAGAAAGCTAATTTAGAAATACAGTTCCAAACCTAGAATCAGTTCAGTAAATTAAAACCTGCAGCAGACTACGGGACAGGAGCTTTCTCAACATCTTCTGCCGTCTCTGTTCTTCGATCCAGGGTTAGGGTTTTTAATCTGACACTCTATTGAGTGAACACGGCACAAAAGAGGACAATCTAGAGTGACAGAGACAGCAACAAACATAAAGGTCACCTCTATCAAAGTCAGTTTACCTAGGTTTGTACTTTGGGAGTAGGGTATTTTATTCCCTAGCTGGAGTTTTTTCCCCCTCTTTCCCTCCCGACATCTTCCAGAGAAAACTTTCGAGAATTTTAAAACTAGCTATCCACTTTTCACCCTTATCCACCGCCGTCAGTGCAACCTGATATATAAAGTATACAACCGACTCTTCATTTAGGCTCAGGTCATGATCTCAGAGTCGTAAGATGGAGCCCAACTGGGCATGGAGCCTGCTTGAGAATCTCTCTCTCCCTCTGCCCCCACCTCCAACTCTCTCCCTCTCAAAAAAACAAAACAAAACAAAACACACACACAAAACAAAAAAATAACACCAAGATTGGTCTCAAAGAGAATTTTTAAAGTAGCCACTATTCTACACAGAAGAGGGAAAAAGAACTCTCTGCACGCAAATGAATTACCTATCCCCCCCCAACTCCCCTGCCAAAGCTCCTAAAAAAAGGATCAGAATGATTTAAAAGTTCAGTATCCCAATTCTGCTACTATATTTAGATTTAACCTGACCAAAAGACTGCCATGTTCAGAAGGAAAGGAAAGGAGGAGGAAAGAAGGCAAAAACTGTAGGTTATCCTTGCCGAAAAGGGGCCAATTTCTCACTCCATCTACTCCACAACATTTGAGAGATGCATTTTAGATTCGATCTCCCCACAACTCACTGGCAGATACACGAACAGACTGAACGTGCAGTATGTAAAATGGGTAAGATTTAGGCCGGTGAAAAAAATGAACCCTTTATAAGCCCAGAGCCTCCATCCACTGAGTTTCCTTGTTTTCAAGAGCTTACTCAGACGCTCAGTTCTTTGGTCAAAAATAAATTTAAGTTCATGTTCACCCTCCAAGGACAATTACGAAAAGAAACCTAGATATGGAAACCTAGCAACTAAGATGCATTTGTAGAGGATAATGAATGGTTTAGGTAGAAATAACACATTACTAACCAATTTCACATATGGATTGTGACCTCTCGCCTGTAAGACTGATTTAAGACAAAAACGAATACTCTTTTAAAACTACAAGCAAGCCGGAGTCGGACTGCAACAATAAACATGTATTTTTAAAGTGGGTCTGGGGCACATACAGATTAAAGTGTATTTCCAAGTGAGTAATCCTAGCAGACAAGCTTTGCCTCCAAATCATGTACCTCTCATCTCAGGAACGTTTTATTTAAAAAAAAAAGAAGAAGAAGAAGAAGAAAAGAAAGAAAGAAAAAAAAAAAGACAAAGGTCAGGGGAGGAGGGGTGATCATATTAAAAAAAAAAAAGAAAAGAAAAGAAAAGAAAAGAAAAAAACCAGGTCACTGAGAGGGAGCATATGCGTGTCTGTGGCCGTGTTTAAAGAAAGGCAGCTTGGGGTGCGTTGCTGGAAGGGCAACGTGTTTATGGACAGCAGGCGTTCGAGTACTTACTGTGCCCGGTTCTCTGTCTGCTCCCGAGGTTACCAAGAAACGCACAGACATGCCCGTTCAGACACAGAGGCAAGAACAGAAATAAAAAAAAGGGGGGAATAATTAGAACACAAGCCCCAAACAGTTTTAAAAATGGCTTTTATTTATATAAGTCATTGCACATTCCTAATACAGTGATTTCCTGAAAATTACAGTATTTTGTAAACATAAGATTTACAGTTTAACCATACACAAAGCCTATTTTTTTATTTCTTGACAGAATAAATTACTTTTCTTCAAAAAATTAGTCAAGTGCAATTTTGCCCAATATTTAATGCATACTAGAATTAAAGCCTATGAAACTAAGTAGTAACAGATGCAATTATCAAACCTTTCATTTGAACACATTCACTTTCAAATTTAACTTCTTATTTCGCCCCATTTAACAACATTACTTTCTTTGAAAATTACCCAATTAAGCAGTTAACAGTTTTCCATAATATGGTACAGGCCACTGGCATTAACTAGGCAGTTGCCAAGATGTCAAGATGCCTGCAATCTAAAGAGATCGAGAAATCTACAGATGCCCACGTCAAACCCTGGAAACTTCCAGGGAGGACTGTGTTTCAGTGGCCAAGCTTTGCAACAGTTCCTCTTAGCTCATTGTTTGCTCTCTGTATGGGGTGGGGCTTTCCTTAGCGGTGCACACAACTTTGCAGCACTGTATCAGTATTAGGACCAAGTCCTAATCTGGCTTGCCCGGCCTCTCACCTCTGTGGTGCTCTGCATCGTGATGCTTCTTGTCATCTTTTATTGCCAAGTGAGACTGCCCACTCAGAGCACTAGACAGCGCCAGGAGGCCAGCACTGCCCCCGAGGGGCGGGATTCCAGGAGGCTGAAGTCCCGAAGGGTGAGGCGTTAGGGGCACTGGGGGTCCGTGGCCGTGAGAAAGATGCTGGGCTTGCAACTGCTGCTGCTGTTGGTGGTGGTGAGAGAGGAAAGGGGAGAAGAGGAAGAGATGAGAGGACAGGGGAGAGGGAGAGGAAGAGGAAGGGGTGTGAGGGGAGGGGGAGAGAGGAGAAAGAAGAGATCAGAGGAAGGGGTGGAGGAGGGAGAGGAGGAAGGGGAGGAGGTGAGAGAAGGGGAGAAGGAAAAGGAAGTGGAGGAGGAGAGAGAGGAAGGGGAGGAGGAAGAGATGAGAGGAAGGGGAGGAGGTGAGAGAGGAAGGAGCAGAGGAGGAGGGTGGAGGTAGCAGCAACATCCAGGGGGAGAAGTACCCACAATGGAGGAAACACAACAGGAGGTACAACAAACACAGGAGCGGAACAAAGAGACAAAGGGAGGAAAGGGAAAACATGTGATTAGCATTTTCAGTTCATCAAAGGCATCCATCCATACAGTTATCTTTCCCCGTCTTCCCAAAATACCATTGGGATCTATCTACACTGCCTCCTCCTGGCATGAGTCCTGCCCACAGAGTGTGGCTGTAGATTAGCAGCAAGCCAGGCTAGCACGCCCACGTTAGATCCACCTCGAAGCACCAGGGATGAAATCCAGTATGTCACTGAATGCAAGACTCTTCCTGATTTCGGGAAGGTTAAAGCGTGGGAGGCACAGATGTGCACCCTACAAAGCACTAACCCTACTCTCCACTAGTCACAAGTTATAGGGTGACTTTGTCTCCCAAATATTCTCATGCTAACTTACCACAACGATATGATGAAGCGTAACTAAAATACTACCTTAAATTAATGGAAGGCTGAAGAAAGATCTAGCCGCTCTTAGGCATGCCCCTCCCCGTCGCAAGTACCCATGTTCTTATTTCACTCAGCCCCACCGAGCTAGGAAGCACAGACATTCCTGTTTCACAGAAGGAACCGAGGTGCAGGGCCTTAAGGAAACTCTCACCACGTGAGAGAGGGGTGGGGTCGCGTAGGAATGACCCTCATGGCTGCACTCAGGTCACCATGCCACCACACACAGAGGGAGGCCCCAGGGCCATGCTGTGACAGCTAGAAGAAACCACAGCTGGAAGAAACCCGTAGCCTGAGACTGTTTTTATCGCTTCCTTTCTCCTGAGCCCCCCACCCCAAACCCACCTCTTCAATAACACGGAGGGAAACACTCAGAACCAGAAAGGCCATGGTGTGGGACTCTCCCCAGTGATCCACGTCCCCACTCCCAAATGCCTTTGCCTCTCCCTTAACCTACTCCAGAAGCTAGAAATCTATTCACACTAAAAAGTACTGTTACTCTCATACATTATATTAAAGAGCGTGTTGTAGTAAATGAAAAAGTATCCAAGATATGGCCCCTAAGCCATAAATCTGGCCACATTTCAGCTGTCCAACATAGAACTCGTTTTTGATGAGACAGTAAAAACGATTAAAGCTCAATTTCTAAGGTGTAATGTTAGAAAATTCTTAAGATTCTGATTTGTGCTCACTTCCCTGGGACTCAATTACTCGTTTATTTATTACCCCCTCACGTGTACTGAATATATTAAATCTTCACGCCAGATCTTCAGTAATTTCTACCCAGACCACTGATCTTTAATTGAATCCTAAACATGCTTCTCGCCCTAAAGAGTGAGAGAAAACAGCACTTTAAAGCCAGAAACTGGTGTCTACCGTCAGCTGACAGTAAATTTTCAACCGCTCCTAGCATCTTCTAAAAGATCTTTAGGAGCCAACCTTCTCTTGAAATTCTCCTTCTTTCCAAAGGGGAGCACAGTGCTCATCAGAGGAAAAGTGGAAAGGGGGAAAAAGAGGTCAGAGCAGCCAGCATCAATAGTATTCTTGGAAAGTATTTATAAACCCCTCATTCACTATTTGAGATCATAACAACAATTTCTTTACGCACAAAATCACCTTCCTGTCATCCCAAAGACACTAATTCTTGCTCTGTCACCTTTTAAGAGCTTGGCAATAGCCAGACATAAAACTGGAGGAGCTGGCAGCAGCATCATGGTCCACTAGGCATGCTCATTAGCACTTAATTAGGAACTAGACACCTGCCATAAGAAATGTGCTCGGAGAAGGATGAGGAACAGGTCTGCCCTACCAGCAATTGCTATCATTACTTAGAGAATAAGAGCTATGTCCGGCTTCTGGGGGGGAAATGCAATGATGCATACACAAGCAAGTGCAACGGGGTAATTAAGCATGGCACAGATTACAAGATGAGAGAAGCCAAGCAGAGAGGAAGGGATTTAACTACTGGGTGGGGGACACCACCCTTTCACCCCTTCCTGCACACTCCGCTCTCTCAAAAATCCAGAAGAGAGTCAACAAAAGACTCTTCCAGAGGTGCGATTTTATGTCCCAGCAAAGGCATACTCAGGCAAATGTCTGGATACACGAGAAGGAAGTAGAGCTTTCCTCCCAAACCCAAGCTTATTTTTAGACAAATGAACTAGAAAGTGTTCTACGATACATTACTGAAAAGAAAAACTAGCTTATATAATAAAGGGGCTTCGCCACAGCTGCAAAGTGGACCCACGTGATTAAGCCCCACAGTTAGGCTAAGAAATTTCAACAGGGATGTCCAACAGCCTTAAGTGGCCCCGGGAACTCCCACCTCTCCCCAGCTCTGGTTTTCCAGTATCCGTGAAGCAAGTTCACTGTCCATTATTAGAGGCAACCAAGTTTCTCCATCCCTTGCTTGGCCATTTTGAAAGCTGCTGCTGCTGCTTCTTTTTATTGTTATATTTTATTTTATTTTATTTTATTTTATTATTTATTTATTTTTTTGAGAGAGAGCATGGGGTGGAGGGCAAACGGAGAGAGAATCTTAAGCAGGCTCCATGCCCAGTGGGGAGCCCCACTCAGGGTTCAATTTTACAATCCTGAGATCATGACCTGAGCCAAAATCAAGAGTCGGACGCTTAACCAAATGAGGTACCCAGGCACCCCAAGCTGCTGCTGCTTTTTTTTTTTTTAAAGCAAAATCCTACCCAACTGGAAAGAGTACTAAGCAATGAGAGGATGGATCGCAACTACTGAAGATGCTACAGACCCAGGAACTTGGATAATGCAGCCTCACGTTCTACGTTCTACTTCTTATCCTGATATGCAGCACGCCTAGATATCCCCCATCCACTGTCTGGCCTCCGCTCAGAACACACCCAAGGCAGGAAGGGTGGGGCATTGCGGATCCCATTTCATAGAGGAGAGGGTGGCTTGCCAGGGGCACTCATAGCCTGAACGAAGACTGTGAACCTTTTATTCCCTAGAACAGCCTTTCTCCTGTGACCCCAGCAGCCCAGTCACCTCCACAAGGAGATAGACTGAGCATTCCCAAGCACAGGAAAGGAAGGGGGTGATCTCCTTCTCCAAGGAAGACCTCACGTGTCTTTCCCTTCTCAGGTAAGGGGAGGCTCCAGAGGGCATAGAATGCTGCACGTGCTGAGACAATCCACCCTCGCCAGAGATCAATCCATCCTCACCATGCAGCCTTAACAGCAGTGATGGAAATTAAGATGGAAATTTGTTCTTAGATTTATGCCTCATGAGTCCCACCTCTCTAGTCCCCACTTTCCAATACCCTGCGTCCCTGTATCTGAAAAGGAGGATCTCTAGCTCCAGCTTTCTTCCAAGGAAGCATGTAAAGAAGAATCAAGCCAAAACAGGGACAGCCATGGCTACTCTCAGAAGAAGATGCTTAACAAATAAAAAGTGTCCTTTCTGAGATAACACATACTTGGGAATGAATACGGGGCCCGCGTCCAGGAGAGTAAACAACTGCAAACAGGCAGCCCACCTGGCCCACGTGTGTTCCGAAGGACACCTCCTCTTAACGAGGCTCACCTGAGACATCTGGGTCCCTGGCACCTTCCCCAAAAGGGAAAAAAAACACATGAGTGCTACTTTAAAAATGTTGAATTTTAGAACAAAAGAGATACTGACATCACTATACAGCCAGCAAAAACTCAAAATAAAAAACCCAATGGTTCTACCAACTGGGGAATGGACACGCACTGGTCCTCCACAAACCCAAACCTGCACAGATCAATGGGGAAATCGAGATGTTTCGCAACAGGACAGCAAGGGTGGGAAAATCCAACCTTCTACCTCCTCATCACCTTCCACTAATTAGTAAACTCTTCTTAGGTGAATACTTGCAGATTTATATGGTACAGGACTCACAGACAAAAGTTTGTAAAGCTATCAGAAAAGGCATTTTTGATGAGCAATGGTGGTTTTCAGCGATGCAGGTGGTTTCTCGGATGACCAGTGGTTCTCAGACAGCAATTCTGATACCCTCCTTTTTCCACCCTGGGGACATGTGGCAATGTCTAGAGACATTTACGGTTGTCACACCTGGAGGGATGGGGGGAGGGAAGAGTGCTGTTACACATCCTACAATGCGTAGGACAGCCCCCATCACAGAGAATTAACAAGCCCCAAATGTCTGAGGCTGAACACTCTTAGCCTAGATCTAAGCTGGAATTCTGCCCCATGACATCAGAATTCATGTTCTTATACAGCAAGCGACCTGACAAATTGTTGCTTCAAAAATAAAAATGCTTTTCCACACTCCATTGTTCACTGTCCTTCCGTCATCATCATGTACCTTGTCACAACTCAAAAAAATAAGCATCTGCTTCCCAGAGTGGACTCCACTGACAATTTTAAAACAAAGCAAACAACAACAAGTTCACATTTCATCAAACGATTTTAAAAAAAGCTACACTGGAAACATCCACGTACTGGAGTTTTGTGCCTCAAAGGGGGTCGCAGAAAGGTTTCGCTGTTGACAGAAGCAGAGACACGCACTTGCTCTTACCCAAACAATGTGGACAAGCTGGGAGTGAGACAAGGAAAACAAACACCAAACCCTGAGTTAATGATAATGAAAACCCACAACGAATAAAGTCACCTCATCCATGTCAAACAACAGCCACGCATTCAGAATTTTAATTCACGTTTTGCCTAGTGCAGCCTGGGTCAATTATGTTACTATAATGAAATTGACTTTGCTGTTTACATTCAGAGCTTTAACGTAATGGTGCCATGGCTTCCACGGTTGTGTTTCTAAAACAGCTGTAGCACGTGCTTTATGGCCACCGAGCTGCCTACACAATGGGAACGGACACCCAGAAGAAAACGAGGGCCAATGCCCACCTTAACGGAGATGCCAAGCTCTTTATCACCACCCACAGAATCGACTTGAATTTTTGGAAATCTACCCCGCTCCGAAACCTTAGGGAAAGCCATGTCACACAGATCACAGACTGAACCCAACCAGAACTGAAACCATGCCCCCAAAATAGCATCTCTCATGTTAAGAGTGTGCCAGTAAGTGGCATTTATAGCATTTGGTATTTAAACACTTTTAAGGGGGGAGGGGGAGTTGTGAAAAGTAGCATTTGTTGACGGTTCTCTCCAAATCCCTCTTCCTCGATTTCTGCTATTTTCCTGTTCTTTTTTTTTTTTTTTTTTAAGATTTATTTATTTATTTATTTGACGGGGGGAGAGAGAGAGAGAGAGATCACAAGTAGGCAGAGAGGCAGGCAGAGAGAGAGAGGGGGAAGCAGGCGCCCGGCTGAGCAGAGAGCCCAACACGGGGCTCAATCCCAGGACCCTGAGATCATGACCTGAGCCGAAGGCAGAGGCTTTAACTCATTGAGCCACCCAGGTGCCCCTATTTCCCTGTTCTTTAAAACACTCCACTCTTATCCGGGGAGAGTGCAGAAGGAAAAACTTGGCATGCTACAGTAAACAAGCCGGGAAAGTGGGGAAGAGCCATGTGGGAGCAGAACCATCAAGGACGCTACTGTAGGAGTTATCTGGAAACCTCCCATTATGAGAATGTCCTCTCTCGAGAAGAGGGGCAAGAGTGATAAACAGGCAGAAACTGCTTACTGGGGCCAAGAATTCTCAAACCACTTGAACATAGTTTTAAAAAAAGAAGAAGGAAAAAAAAAAAATCCCCTGAAAGTCCCCATCTCCATGCAGGAGCATACAGAAAATGACCCACAAGCAAAACTGATGACCTGTATGGAGGTAGGCACCAGGATGGCCTAAAACTCTGTAAAAGACCTGAACTCATCTTCACTCTTTCTGCATTACAGAGAATCCACAAAAGCCAACTCCTCCTGCATCATCACTGACGTCATTGTTCGTCCCACCTGCCCCAGATGATGGTGACAGCGGTGACAATGATCAGAGCGCTGGACTGAAAGGCCTGAATTAGATGAAGTTTTAGAAAGCCATGTTTATTTAGGCAGACCCACTTCTAAAGCTGTGGAAGGTTTTGATGAAAAGATGCTCAACATCATTACCCAGCAGGGAAATCTGCAAATCTAAACCACAGACGAAGATACCACATCACATCCACTGGAAAGGCTACACTCAAAAAAGGTGGACAATTACAAGTGTTGGAGAAGATGCTGAGAAAGTGGAATTCTCATCCATTACTTTGGAAAACAGTCTGACAGCTGCTCAAAACATTAAACAGAGTTATCACATGACCCAACGATGACATGCATAGGTTCAGTCGAGAGAAAAGAAAACAGGTCCACACAACATGTACACAATGTTCACTGCAGCATTATTCAGAAACGACCAAAAGGTCTGGAAACAACCTCAATGTCCATCAGCTGGTGACTGAATTAATAAATTAATAAAGCTCTATGTGAAGTGAAAGAATCCAGCCCCAAAAGGCCCCATGTTAGCAGATTCCTTTTACACAAAATGTTCGGAATAGGCAAACCCACAGAGATAGAAAGATCGGTGGTTGCAGGAACTGGGGGGCATGGGGGGCAAGGCGGTAACTGCTAACGGATATGGGGTTTCTTTTTGGAGTGATAAAAACGTTCTAGAATTGCTGGTGATGGTTGCACAAGTTTGTGAATATACCAAAACCCACTGATTCATATGCTTTGAAAAGGCGAATTTTATGGTATGCAAATTATACATCAATGTAAAAAAAAAAGCATAGGTCTAACTCTTAAAAATGGGGCGCTCTACTTTCTACTCTGAAAAGAGAGAAAATAGGATAATGCCTTTTTCCAAGGCACCAAGTACAAATTATATGAATATATGAGGGGAAATTAAAAAATGAACAAAGCCTCAACAAGGTTTCTAGCAACTAAAAAGCACACTGACTCTTCGGAAGGGCCCAGACACTGAAGTCAAGCCCTGCATTTGTCGGAGATACCTACCTGTACTCCCAGTGAAAAAACTTAACTTGAACCCAAGGAGAAGTAGGCTACCTACCAGACTTTGCAATATTGCTCCTTCTCCTTGGAAAATTAATATAGAAGGGCTGGACTACTGGAATTTAAGTGGAGGGTAGATCACTAACTATAAGTTAGTAGAGCCAGAATATCGTTGCGAGTTGTAGCCATGTCATTTTCTGCTCTTGGTAGCAGGCTAGGCATTATTCTCTGAGGGCGAATTTGTTTTATAAAGAAACTTACAGCTGGGTTATTGATGGGCTTTCCAGGGATTAACTGCATACTCATAAGAATAAGAGGCTAACCTCATCCTCTTAAACTTCACACACTACAATCCTATAGATAGCTGACAGCTACAGCCGGAGGAGAAAAATAATCCAACATTTTGCTAATCCTTAAACCAATCATCTCATGCAACAATGGGGAGCCTTTATGTCTACAACTCAATCTCTTAAGGATAGGAAGCCTCCTTCTACAGACACATCAGGAGTTTGTATCCATAGCCGTCCCCTACGCAAACATAGATAGACATCACAAAAGCCCCTAGACTTTTTTCATTTCACACTAAGTTGTTTTAAAGTATAGAGAATTTTAAGTTCACCTGTGAAGCAGGGATATAGACATCTGACCAATAACTGGATCCCCAAAGGCCTTGACAGAAGTTCTATTCATCAAAAATTAAGTCAGACGAGGTCCAACTAAATAAGAAAGGAAAAACAAGGTGGCTGACACTAACCCCGAATGTTTTGAGTTCCTGATGTTCACAGGCATTGCTATGAGAAATTGCTCAAATTTTCTTACATCCAACAGTCAGCATTGGGGCAGCTGTCAAAAATCAGGCATTCTGTGGTATGGGAAGGACAATCCCCACTGGTCATAAGGCCATCTCTTCTCTCTCTCCTTCTAATCCCATCTCAATGATCTGTGCAACCCCTCAGGGCCAGCAAAGGCCTTGTTCCCATTTCTCCTAGGTAAGGAAGCCAATGATGTCTTATCCTCACTTCTGCTTCTCAATTTTCTCTCCACCTGCTCCCAAACCTTAACTTTTCCCCCTCTGTTTTGAACTTTAAGTCTGTTCATCAAGTTAAATAGCCGAAGCTTCTTCACTGCTGTATCCTGATTAAAAGCCGTTCGCGCATGACAACTGAGTGGCAGGAGCAGAGCATCTGGATGGGTCTAATCTCAAACACGGACACCCATGTAACCACTAGAAAAGGCTAGAGGGGAAGTGACCTGCTGCTCCGAGCCATCACCCCTCACAGAGACTTGGCCAACTGGACCCACAGATCTGCTACAGGCACTTAGAGAAACAAGGTAGACGGAACCGCAGTTCAAGGAGTCAGGACCATGCCGGGTAAAGGCTATCAGCCAAGGTCTTATCCCCACAAAAGCCATGCCGGGTAGATGGCATTACCCATCTGCAGATGGGGACACTCAAGGAGGTTAACTGATTGTACGATGTCCTAAAGCTACCGAGTGGCAGCACCCAGTGTCTTCCTCAAGTCCATCTGATCCTAGATGCATGCTTTACCTTTGTGCAAGGTAAAACACAAGACAAATGCTCTGAGAAAGATGAGCACAAAGCACCATGGAGCTGGCCAGCCAGCATGCAAGAGGACATCCGATTATGCAATTTTTAAAAAAAATTACACTCGGCCAATCATATTTTACTTTTTAATCAAAAAGCAACCATCTTTCTTTAGGAGTGGAGAAATACCAGGTGAGAAAAAGCACAAGGGAACTTCTTGGGGTGAAGGAGGGAATCTGCACCCTGCACCCTCTGCAGTGTGGGTTACAGGGGTACAAGGGTGTGTGCACATGCACACCCTATATATTTAAGACTACTGCATTTCACAACATATAAATTATACCTCAACTTTTAAAAAAAAGCCTGTGTGAACAAGTACATAGTATCTCTATCCATATGATCTGTATAAACCACGTGATATAAACCCACTAAAAGATAACACTAATTATCTGGAATCTCAATCTCAACTAATATCAATTAGTATCAGAGCAAGTAGAAGAAGAAAGTTGTTAGTTAAAAGCTCCCTCAAATAATACAAGGGAAAGCGATCTCGAAGAGTCCTTCAATCATTTTCCCTGCCTTCAGGAAGACATCGACCATTCCACAAAGTGTTGTCATCTAAAAATCTATTTTGTTTTGAGCGTTTTTAATAGAATTCCAAACTGGGGGGGAAAAAAGGTCTTTCAGTAAGTCTGCTTACGTCATAGAGACTGTACCGATGTAAGGAATAAATTTATTAATTAAAAAACAAATTAAGGTCTCTGGAAAGCTCCCTTCCCACATGAACCTGTTTTCTAAAGCGCAAGTGAGCTGTGTGTCACACCAAATAAACCTTCTGCCTATTAAGATCTCTGCTTTATTAAAAACTCTCTCTATTGCTACAAGAACATAATACGCTTAATAGCAAAAGAGCTTAATAAAAAGCAAAATTCAAAAAGTAGGGCTATAGTTCTTATTCCGCCGATTATCAACCTTGCTATCTGTCACAACTGTTTAAAAATAAACCATAACATGAGAAGTAACTATTTCCACAGTTTCTCCAAATATCAAGTATCTAAGAAGCTTATCTTTCTGAAATACCAGTAATCTATGTAAGTTGAAGGCAGGTGGCGTCTGGAGTGGAACAGGTGTAAAATTCAGTATTTTCTGTCAGGTAGGAGAATTAAGTTTTCCATGCTGGTGAGAAATGGGCATCATTAAATTCACTCAACACAGATGGAAAAAAAGAGACACTCTCTCTTCCTACTCCAAGACCACTCCACAGTCGCAGGACACAAGCTGAGCCCACCTCAGCAGCCCTGGTGTCCTTGAGAAGATTTCCCTTTTTCCAGGTCTGCTAAAGAGAAATGTCTTTAGCCCTGCCAAGCCAGCAAGCAGTAAGCCCCTTGATTGTACCTTAAAGGGAATGAGAATGTTTCGGCTCATTTGCATTTTAAAGGCTACTCTTTCATGATCTTTCACACTTGTAATAGATGTCTAAACCGTTAAATTACTATTTCTTTTCTTAGCCTGAAAGTCGATGCAGACGTAGAGCGTGGCCTCTCCCATTGTTCTTCATCCTGAGCGGGTCCCTGAGCAATACTGACAGCTGCTATCAGACCCGGGCTGCATTGACTCTGTGCGCAGCTGCTGCTTGTAAGAACAGACAGCCTCCCGGAGCCTCCTCCCCTCTGGGGAGACAGGTTGACACACTGCATGTTCAATGAAGGGGTGCGAAGGTCCACTGAATTGTCAACCTGATTTTATGCTACTTCAATTTTCCAGGACGCGCACAATTCCTTTCAAGCAAAAATCAAGCATATGCCAGAGCATGAAACTTATGGTGCAGGATAATTATTGATCACCACAAACTTGCAAAGAGCCTTCTGACATAAATTAATAGACTGAGCCAAAAATTTACAATTAGGAAAACCGTACAGGCCAGTAGGCTGAAGACACACAACTGGCGTTAAGTCTTGTGCTCGGGGCCCAATTCCCTGATTTGGGTTATTGTTGCTAGCTATCAGAGCTAATCTGCCTTTATAATCTCAACAACATGTTTCCTGGATGAAAGCCATTCATAAAATTAGCGATTCATCTGCCCTTCTCAAGCGACCTGCCATTTTCATTTTCTGATTCAATTCAAAAGGAGTCTTACCTATAAACATCTGGTTAATACAATTTCCTCCTTTCTAACGTGTGGGGCTGGGCAGGGCCTCGGAGAATTTACGGGTACAAGGTTCACCATCAAGAAAGGATATGTAAAAATTTAGAGACTATCAGAAAACAAACATGTTCCACAAAGTGTAACTGGGTACTTGAGAACTGCTTTGCATATGTTTCTCTTTAATCAAAACAGGCTTTTCCATCCTCATTCATTTGGGTTAAAAATTTCTGCGCTCAAGCTACAAGTACAATTTGTTATTAGTCTTTGCTAATCAAACACGGTACATGCAAAAGTACCAGTGAATATTTGATTTGATCTCTGAAATAAAGCAATTCATTACACAAGAAAAGGGTACAGAAGGCAGCCGACAAATGCAGATGTAATTGTGTTTTTTGTTGAATGTGATTAGAGAGCCCACTAAGTAACAGTCAAAAATGTGATCTAAAGAGGGGGGGAGAAAGGCAGAGCCTGGGTCTGGGGGGAAGAGGAGGAGGGGAGAATTGTTTATGCAGAGCTAAGCTGTCAAGTGTAATAAAGCAGCTTGAATAAAATTTAAGCTGAAAATCCACTGAAGCTCCCCATTTCAGGGAGGAAAAAGCTATTAAAAGGAAATGAAGGTCACCCTCCCACTTTATTTCACCTAATTGACTGCCAATAGCTTACCACAGGCAACCCGACTGCAGATCGGCAATTGAGAAACTGATGAAAGGAGAGTTTTCAAGCTGAGGCTCATTCTTTAATCCTCCTTGGCTCTTATGTTTTTTCTCCATCTCCAGTTGGGATGTAATTTTAAACCCTGATGGATTAACTGGTTCCATTGTCTGTGGCCGTCATTGGACTATGGCACTCTTAATCCGTACAGCAGCATGTCTAATTATCATTACAAAGTGTCTGAGGGAACTATAAAGACCAGCAGGGCATCTTCTCACAAGCAATTAACATAAATTGATAAATGAGTGATTTGAATCCGCTCAAGGCACTCACATATGAATAAAATCAGAAAGGATGGTCCCTTGTTTCAGCTACTTCTTTGGCTTAGTCTGGAAGGGCAGAAAACATGAGAACCGTCCGGGGTCCCCAGGCCTGCAAGGGTGAGGACAAACTCAGGGGAAGTGTGGGAGTGGGGGTGGGGGTGGGGGAGGGGAGGGAGCCGGGACAAACCGCAGGGTTCACCGGGCTCATTAATGCAGAGCAAATGACTTGTGATTGACAACCAGTCGCCAGCGTGGAGCGCTAACTGAACTCAAGGCAGGAGAGCAGAAACCTGGTGAAAGGCTAGAGAGCACTGGGGCAGACAATTATCACTTCTTCAACGGCAAGAGAGCGCTCTTTTCATTGGCGTGCCACTTAAAAATTCAGCAAGAGGCACAAGGAAGAGAAAGAGCAAACAGTTATCTAGGGTCTAACACCCCAGAAAGCAAAAGGCAAAAGCAAAGATGGCTAGATGAAAAGATCATGCTGAGACCTGTCCTGACCTCCCTGTGATCCAAAGTTATAAGCCCAAAGTAAGGAAAGTATTTCAAACTCTAACCTGGGGCTTTTTACTTGACAAAGAGATCAAGGGTGGTTTAAGAGTCAGGGTATAAACTGCATCTATCTTCCCACTGAACGGTAGATCTACTTTTCTTCCCCTTCTAAAAATGTTTCTATCACCTTCCTTATGCTCATCTGTCTTCCCCTACACTCCTCCCATACCTGAGCCCTCCTCCCCCACTCTTACTGACCACCATTAAGACTACATGACATTATATATGGAGAGAGATTAAGCCATCAAATTAATAAGAAATGAAAGCTGGTTATACACACTGTAGGAGGTAGACCCGGTAGGCCACGTACCCCGATGATGGCATTCAACTCTGCCATGGTCACCTGCTTGGCACGCTCCACAGCCTGGGCCACCTGTTGCTGATGCTTTGAAAACAAGGAGAAGAAAAAGTGTTAGCAAGGCAGCCAAAGAACGTCACTGTACCTTCCAACAACAACAACAACTACAACAAAAATATAAAAGCATATGCAATGTAGATTCAGCAGAATGGGGATTTAAATGCGAAGTGTCTCAAGCACTGATTATGTCACAGAACACATGACAGCAGGAAAAGGAAAACAGGACAGGGCTTCCCTTATTTCTAACCAATACCAGTCCCCACTTAACTTCTGATGGGAATTTTGGGGTTGGAATGATAGAAAAATCAAAGAAGATCTCAAAACTGGTAACCGAAGCCTCAAAAAATCATTGATATTGGGGATTCGGAAGATCACCCAGGTTTGCAAAAGGGGTTCACTGTTAAGTTTGAGCAGGTAAAGTTTACAACCGGTTTAAAACCCCCATTTCTATACTTAAAATTTAAACATTAAATCTTTGATTACTTCTCTGGTCAACAAATCTCAACCCACCAGTAGTTTTTGGAAACTCTGGGGATTCCTCTCTTTCTTTAGCCTTAAGATTTTTCATCCTCCTGAGGGGAAAAGGAAGGAAACAGCAACCCCCCTCACTCCAACTCTTAGCTCAGTGGCTGGGAACACTGTGCATGTCTCCCAACTCCACCCACAAATAAAAACCAAGCCACATCTTTGCTTTGGGAGGCACGAGACTGTAGCAGAAACCAGTATCACTAAAGTCCAACAACACCATTCCAAAGGCCAACAAATCTAAACTGCATCATCGAACAGATGTTACACTGGAAAAGGCAGACAGGAGATCTGCTCTCCACTTTGGAGCAGCAGATGCCCACAAGGATAGACACCCGGTGATCTAGCTGTGGGTCCAGGAAGCTTCTCACTGTCTCAGTGCATCATGCATCCTGTACACACTGAAAACACAGTTTATCATTATTTATCATTATTTATTATCATTTATTAGCTTGTATCCAAAACTTGGAAGGCAAAACTAAATATACTGGTTTTGAGTCCATTTCACAGATTACTCATATAAAGAGTTTTTCCCTCTCAAAATAGGAAAAGTTCAACCTCTGTGACTTTGTAACTTAATGGCTTACATGTGCACGGGACTCTGTAAGTTACGGCCACACGAATACTTTATTTTATCCTTCAGACTATTAGCATCGGCTTCCTCCATGGACAGCATTACGTGAACCTGACTTGATGTCCAAGGACACATGAAATACCTGCTTCCATGGTCAAGTCAACCCTGATGGAACCATTTTTTAAAATGCAGTAAAGGAAAAGCTGTCTACAAGGACACTCCAATCATCAGTAGTTTCCCAAGCTTATATTACTCCTCAAAGAAAAGCAAAGCTTTATGTTGGATCGTCATTTTGCAGTCTTCCACGGGGAAAAAAAAAAAAATTAATTTGAGGTTGAGCTATTGTCACCACGTTTACAGTGTGCCCTCAGCTCTGCTAGATGGGATGGCAGGGGGCTTACACACTTCAGCTGGAGCAGATGTTCTTCACACTTGTTCCTTGTGATAAAATTAACATCTTAAAACTAGCTAATTTGCAAACAGAGAAGCAACATAATTGCACTTTAACAGCTGAACAGTTTTACTTACTTCCTGAGACAGAAATGGGATGACTTGTGCACAAATTGTATTCAATCTCTTGGCGATTTCAGTCTATAAAGACAAAGCCATATAAATGTTTAGTATACTTCATAATCAGTTCAGAAAGATAAAACTTCATACCCAACACTTTAGCCCTCCACTACCTCACTCTTGAGGACATAAAATTGCTTTCCCAAGCCATGTTGCTAATATTTATCTTGAGATAAACAGTAGATATTAATCCCACTTGCAAAGTAAGACATAATCGTATGCTTTATTGGTCATTTAAAGAAAAGATAATGGGTAGTTTAATTGAGTTGGAAAATCTACATGGTTTAAGGCTATATGATCCTTTAACCTGGTGAATGCAAACCCCCTCGTATGCTTATTCAATTACGGTGTACTATCGCATTTTTATGTCCTAATAGCAAGTTCATTCCAACTGGTGTCAGAAGCCAGGGGGGCAGGGGCACCGAAAAACTGGGTCTAGCTTTCAAGATACGGTCGAGAGTGAGAGAGCATTAGAAAAGAGCCCAGGGACCTCCTTCCTGCTTGTCCCAACTCTCACACAACTCAAATGTGACTTTAACATTAGTAGCCTTCACTGAGTCTCACTATTTCAAACAGGCCAAGAAAACATTCCTGAAACAGAACCCATGTCCAGCATGAGGGTCAAGTCAAGACGTGCTGGGTATCTTTTAAGTTTCACCATGATGCGGCATCAACGGCAAGCACCTTGCTGAGAGAGCCCCGTGGGTCAGCTCGAAGTCACAAAATGTATCCTGTCTGTGGCACAGGTTCTTGTAAAGAAAGTAGAAGTCCCTGCTCAGGTCCAAATCCACAGCAGTCCCTCTGCTGCAAGGGACAAACTGGCCAAGGGAGGCAATAAAGAGTGCTCTACTTCCAGCCTAAGGTAGAATCCACCTGCCCACCAGCCTCCAACCTCCTCCAGAAATGCAAAGCAGCTCTGCTTTCCTCTAACTCTGAAGAACCAGCTTTGCTTAAAAAAAAAAAGTCACCCGAGAAGAGTCCTAGCTGACCTTATTTATTTCATCATTTTCTGTCAATGCTTACTAATACCACCTCTATTACCAAATTAGGCAATGAAAAAGAACATGAGGAGAAGAAAATTATGAAGCGTACAGACCATGCCCTTGAGAAACAAAGAATGGAATAAGTAAAATGAAGTAGAAAACTCAGAAACTGTATAATCAAGTACATTAAAAAGAACTGCCTTTGTCCGACAAGACGATTCCAGTTAACTGAGCAACAAGGCCTTTGGTTTTATGGGATGGGATCTAGGCCAAACCAACTCAATTCTCCCTGACCACCAACAAGATAGGGTTTCAGACCTCGCCTTGGAAGAAAGGAGGAAATGACTGGTATAGAGAGCAAAGCCATGACCTTGCTTTAACCAGCAGGGCAACAGATCTATGCAAAAAGGGTGCAGCTGTACCAGGTGCAAAAACAGAACCGTGTCAGCCCCACCCAGCTCATTTGATCATAGCCACACACTCAAGCTAACTCAAGGTCATGGCTCTCCTCGAAAGTATGGGCAGGCTTCTCCCTCCTTTGCAACAAGGTTCTGCACTATATATTTGGGTACAGGTATAGGAGTAGGGATGCCCTTTGCAGACTTGTAGGTCCTTATTCCCTACTCCCTAGCTACCATACATTCCAATAGCATTCTGTACTTTCCCTTTCTCCAAGATTCATACTTAAGGTCCACTTTAAATTTTTTTTTTTAAGATTTTATTTATTTATCTGATAGAGAGAGACACAGCGAGAGAGGGAACACAGCAGGGTGAGTGGGAGAGGGAAAAGTAGGCTTCCCACTGAGCAGGGAGCCCAATGCAGGGCTCAATCCCAGGATCCTGGGATCCTGACCTGAGCCGAAGGCAGATGCTTAGCAACTGAGCCACCCAAGTGCCCCTAAGGTCCACTTTTAAAGAGGATATATACTCACTTTGAGCATACACAGGCACACAATGAGATATACATACAGAAATATAAAAGAAAGTCATAAGAACCTTAAGTTTATCATCCAGGGATAACCACGAGTAAGATTTTGGTGATTCTGGAAAGGATCATTCCAGGCTCTCAATGCATACGTGCGTACAAAGCCCAGAGAGGAAAGACATACTTCCTACACCAAGGTGTCCCATATATACATGACTTTTCTATAATATGCTATTTCCATCCAAAACTGTATTATGGATACCCTCCCACTCAATAAATACAAAGATGAATAAGAACATCATTCTGCTATACAAGCATACTGGCGACTAAGCACTCCTGGTATCAGTGGATATTCATGCTTCATCTAATGTTCCACAATTACAAACTCTGTGTCAAATAACCCTCTACATAGATCTCTAAAAGGAATCGCTAGAAGTGAAACTGCTAGGTTAAAGGGTATACATGTTTTACACTGTAATGCATGCTGATAAACTGCCCAGCAGAGAAGGTTACCAATTTACAGTATCACCCATCTATGAGGGGGGTTGCTCTCCTACCCAATGTCAATATTGGGTTTTGTTGACCTTTTTTTTTTATCTCTACCCACCTAATAGATTAAACAAAGACCTCGTTTTTATTTGCATTACTTAGATTCTTCTTGAAGCTAACTAGACATCTTTTCACATATTTACTGGTCCACTATTTTCCTTCCTTTATTTTTCCTTTGGTATTTATTCATCACTGTCTTTTTGTCATAGTTTTTTCCATATGGCAAATATCAACCCTTTTCATAGCTTTTCCAGCTTGCCACTTGTCTTTCAACCTTGCTTCCTATGGATTTGTTGCCAGAAGTAACTTTAAATTTTTATGTGGTCACTTACTAAAGAATATTTTTTCCCATGATCCTGGCTTTCGGGTCAAGGTTCGAACACCCCAAAATCATAGATGCCATTCTTAATTTTCTTCCTAGTGCTGCTAATGGAATTTAGTTTGATTTAAGAAGAAAAGATGATCTTTTTAATTAGTAATAATAATGATATGTGTTATTACATAGGATGGCTTCAAGGTAGAACTGAACTGAAGTGTCAGGGGACAGTTAAGACCCTGAATGGAATGAACTCATAAACCTTTAATAATATCAAAGTTCCTAAAAACAAAATAAAAGAAGTATAGATTAAAGCATAGACAATACAAATTAGGTGAGAGTAGGTAAGACTGAAGCAGAACAAGAAGGTTTAAAGATCAAAGCTCAAACCGATGAAGAGACATCAAAAGCCATACCATCTGTCCTGGGAATTCTCAATAAATGGTCTGGAGAAAGAATGGAAATAAGAGCAACCTAGGAGACTGTTATCCCAGCTGTCTCCCCCCCTCCACCAGGTCTCGAAGCCCTCAACTTAAACTAGCCTCCAACAAGCGAGCTTGATTGGGGGCCACAGAGCTAAATTCAGATCTCCCCTCCGGTTTACCCTGAAACGCTTTAAGCTGCCCCTATTCTCTCTAACGAGAGTACACCTACCCTCCTGATAGCGTGAGGATGTACCTTATCTCCCTGACAGTGCCTGAGCTCTGTAAGCATCACCGCCACCCCAGGAGGGTTTCACAAACATTTTCCCTCGCCCTTAAAATAGTGTGGATGGCAGCATAAAAACAGACAACAATTAGTATTATCTCTTGCTTCAGTGCGAGGATATTCTGATAAGACCTTTAATTCAGCACAAATTAACAAGCAGCAGTTTGCTACCCGGGCTTGTGACAACAGAGTTTGTGAGCTACTGGACATCTGACCCGGCTTAAGCAGGTATTAAGAAAGTTCTCAGGCTCTTTTAAGACCGCCTTCTACCTGCTCTGAAGGCTGGAAAACTCCAGCAGATGGGGAGGGGGGGGGCGAGGGGGGGATAAAGGACCCAAGGCGAACTGTATTTTCCACTTGGAAATCATTCTCCTGCCCAAAGCTGAAGATACATTCAGTACTTGCTAATAGTCCTAACACTTATAAATAAATTTCCCTTGTGCCTGTATTTAGGACACCACATAAAGCAACAACATTAAAGCGTTCAGGAGCTTTCCCCAAACCGGATCTGCAAGGCAACCTCGTGCCCAGAAACTTAACCAGCAGGTGAAAGGCCCCAGCGTCAACCCTTACTTCATGGATCGCCACCGCACACTGAGGCAACAGGAAAAAGGAATTCAAATTACCTGTCCAGAACGATCTTCTATTCTCCTTGGGGTTGGCCCTGATAATCCAAAAACCGGGGTTTACCTCTCAGCAGATGAGTAACTAGGTGAGGTCAGGGAAGTCACTTCAACTGCTGGGCCCCAGGTCTCTGCCAATGGACTTCAGAGTTTCGTCAGAATCAAGTGAGCAACTATGTCAACCATAGCTACACTATTATAAAGTGCTATACTCTCACCCTGACCCTTTGAGGCCTTCCTCAATTCCACTTAGAAGCTGCGCCATAACACCACCAACACTCCTATAGGCCCTTAACGATCGTCCATAGCATTTACTGTCATTTAGCAAACAAAGCCTGTATGTTTAAAATCATGGTTACATCGGGATTCCTGGGTGGCTCAGTTGTTTAAGCGTCTGCCTTTCGCTCAGGTCATGATCCCAGAGTCCTGGGATAGAGCCCTGCATCGGGCTGCCTGCTCAATGGGGAGTCTGCTTCTCCCTCAGCCTGCCACTCCCCCTGCTTGTGCTCACACGCGCTCTGACAAATAAATAAAATCTTTAAAAATGAATAAATAAAATCATGTTTCCATAAAGCTCCTGTACAGTTTTCTAACAGCTTCTGGCATTAAAGTCTTCTCCACGCAGGATGGGAAGCATGAGAGCAAGACTCCTACTGACCGCGGACACAGCTCCTCACCAGACCTGCCCCACTCACACTGACCGCATGGTACACTTTCAACACACTCTCAAAGGAATGCTTCACGGAACCAAGACAGAGTCCCCACACACCTCAACTCAATGACCAATGTGCGAGCAGATAAACTGTCTCTGAACAGTGAAGACCGTTTACAGGAAGAAATCATCTTAGGACGTATGAGATTCATGTACATGTATATTTTAACTGACTTCAAGATGGTCAAATACCTCCAAGGCCAGCAAGGAACCAAATCCTGGTGTAATCTGCAGGGCCCTTAAACGGAACACATGTTCTTTTGGGCATCTGAACTTAAAGTTTTAGGATTTTAGGATTCCTAAGAGCTCAGCTCTCCACCTTTTCATACTCCTTACACCTTGTCTAATTTCTAGACTGAAGAGCCCACTCCCCGACGTCTGCTCACTTCTCCACGACACACTGAGTAATATACAATGAGTGTTGTCTGAAGCTCAAAACAGGGCAAAGACTGCTCTGGAGTAATTGCCCATGGGTCTCAGAGCAATCCAGTGGCACCTTGCCCAAAGTCAGCTTAGGGAGGGGAAACTCCACCACCATTAAATTGCAAATTGATGGATCATAAAAAATGCTGCTTGTGCTGAGGGCTGGCAAACTGATCTTTTGGTTTCCTTGAACCAAGCGGGAAGCCAAGAGAAAAACACAGTGGAGTGTCGGGAAGAAGTGTCTGGCAACAGATAAATGGGCAAGAACATGAAAAACAAAGCATACAAAAAAAGGAAATAAATAATCTCTAAATCCCTTCTGACTAGAAGTTTCTGAGTCTGGGAAATGACAGACTGAAATACAGAAAAAAAAAAAAAAGTTCAGCCTTGCCACCAACCAAATAAAATGCAAATTTTGTTGCATGTAAGGAGGGTCATTCCGCACCACTTATTTTATTTAAAAAAGAAAGAAGAAAGAAAGAAAGAAAGAAAGAAAGAAAGAAAGAAAGAAAGAAAGAAAGAAAGAAAGAAAAAGGAAAAAAGAAAGAAAGAAAGATCTAACAATGATGAGTCCTCTGGGAGGCTGGAACAATCATACATTACTGATGACAGAGTAAATTGGTACAGTCGTCTTGGAAAGAACTGGGCAATGTGTTTCAAGAGCATGAAATTATTCAAACCCTTTGGTAAGGCTTCCCACAGCTAAGAATGTATCCTAAGGAAATAGTTCAGATGAAAAGCATTCCATGCATGAAGCTGTTCACTGCAGCACTCGTTTCAAAGCAAAAGAGAAAAAGCCAGGTAAAGATAGGACCGCAGCTCCACACATCACAACCATCTGCAGAGTTTTTGCAAAACTTAACATCTGCCCTCCTGATAAATCCGTTGTCTAAGGCCAGGAGAATGGTTAAACACACTACATCAACCTAAAGGCATGGCCAGGAACCATTAAGATGATTTTTATGGATAATGATGCTTAAATGGCCAACACATTTACTAGATGAAGCAGGAAGGGAAGGACAAAGATGTGGGGTCAGTGTGCCTATTTTTTTTTTTTTAAACATATGCAAGTGGCTGAGCACTGTAATTTGATACCCAAAATGAAAACAGTGATTATGCTGGGGTGGCAGGGTTATCAGTAACTTTTTTTTCCCCTCCAGTGACCTCGGGAACACCACCCATGATTGACTGTTTAAATGTATGATGACACAGGGAAGGAAGAGAAGGGCGGGCAGGCAGGCCCACTATGCCTATGACTGATGGTGGCTGACAGTGGCGCTGAGTCACAACAATGCTGGCAGAGTGTGAGAGTGTGAGTGTGTTGAAACCTTTGGGTGCTCAGCCCTCTTACAATCCTCTTATCACACGTGGAGAAAGCAATGCCGAAAGGAAATGATTTGCCCAGGATCATAAAGCAAGATTAGAAGCCACTTCCTCTGCCTGCTTCTTTCCCTAGGAAGTGGAAGTGGGAAATGGGGACAAGCTTAAAGCCAGAAACAAAGCTGATGAACTCAGCTTTGTCTGCAGAGCACTAGAGCCCAAATAGGACCACAGCAGCACAGAGTCAAGAGCATGTCATCCCTCGGCCAACAGCAGGACCCCAAGAAGTGGCCCCCATCTGTCGGTGACATGCAAGGTAGACAAGGAGTTTTATAAGGGACCTCGGTTATAAATTGCACACAAATAAAAAGCAGACACCCAACTAACCGCACTTTCATCCTCCCCTTCACAGGCAGAGAGAATTAGTGTGTTGGCCCTAACATCTGACAATCCAGCACCCCAGGAAAGCAAAATCCACAAATACATTTCTAGATCCTAAAAATGACAGCGGATATACCTAAGAAAAATCCAGGATGTTTGAATAAAAACTGTATACCTAAAATGATATACACAAAGCACTGTAAATAATCTCCCAATAGTGTCCCCTGCCCTTTAGAGGAGAGGAAAGGTTCCCTGCCTCGGGACTTTATTATGAAGTCCGGCTTTTCACCAGCCTGTCTCCCATGATGGCGCCTTGCTTCGCCAGCACATTCACGGAAAGGTAATTTTATCTTAAATTCTAACGCATCGGACTACCTTTCTGTTTAAAATATAATTATGTCGATAAAGGACTAACCACATTTTGGGGAAATCCAAATGAAAAGGGCTTGGCGTCTCTCTGAGGTTTTAATGGTTTAACAAGGTTGTCAGTGGTTTTCAAACTTAAGGGTGCAGCGGGATCACATGAAAGCCTTGTTAAAACACAGATGGCTGGGCCCCACTCCCAGGGTTTCGGAATCAAGAGGTCTGCAGCCCAAGCATCTGCATTTCCAACAAGTTCCCAGGTGATCTGCAGCTCTTGAACCGAGGACCTCACTTTGAGAACTGCAGGCTCTGCCAAGACAGAGGCAGCGTCCACTGCTTATAACACACACCAGGTCCTCTTACGCCTCGTCCATCAGTGCAGGTGCCCAGTGAGAAGGGGCTGAAAGGTCAGCAAAACCCACGTGGGGTCAGAAACAAGCAGGCGGGAGGTAGATCTGCCTCTCTTTCAAAGCCTGGCCACAAGCCATGGCATTCTCCGCCCATTTTTTTAATAAAACAAGACCACGGCAGGAATACAACCCAGGGGTGCAGGAACACATTTGCCTACTGTGGGAAACCTCAAACAATATTCATTTAAATGATTCCATCCCTGGCAATGTAGTCTCGCCCCTTCTTAAACCCTATGATTAAAACAAAACAAAGAGTACCAGATGACAGAAACCCTTTATCGGCTCAATTAATCAGAACAGAAGTCACCAATTACTGGCAGATAATAACTTTTATGTCCTACCTCCCCCTCATTTGGCAGCTCCTACCGTGTTCTAAACCTGAGCCCTTTCCAACTGGGCGCATACTCCATCCTCTTCCTTTCCCTACTCATCTTTCACACTCGCGGCTTCTCTGAAAACAGGGAGGGGTTAAAAGGAAGAAGGGGGAGAAAGGGAAAAAAAAAAAAAAACCCCACTGAACGCTGCCGGGGCGGAGATAGCAACACTAATTGCTCCCATTCTCTAGCTCCTCACGAGGCAGATTGCAGGGGCCTGCGTCTCCGGAGAAAGCTCTCGTATCTTCGTATCTTCGCAGCAGCTCTCAGCAGAGCAACTCAAGTGCCCTTAATTGTTTATGTTCTTAATGCAGAGCCTCTTGAATGCATTCATTTTTAATAGCAGGCTTGAGTGTGGGGCCCATCAAAGAATGACAAAGCAACTCTATTCATTGGTTCTCTGTCCTGCAATGATGGTCTTTTGATTTATTTGCAAATGACAAGCTTGGCAGGCCCCACTTGAGGGCTGCTCTCATTTTTTTTTTTTTTTAAGAATTCAGTTGCATTTTCCAAGATGAAGTTGAGTCTGCAATGCTGTGTATTTGTGTAAAATTTTCCCCCTTCAGTTCCTTCTAATTAATGACTTAAATGTTTTGACCCAACTGTTGCCAAGCAGAGCATTTGGGCTTTAATTTGTCATTTTGGTAAAGATGCATCCTTGACAAAAGCATCGCAGCTGTTTCAGGGCCCAAATAGCACATTTCCATTATTCAGAAACCCTTGTTATGGAGTTTAGCAAGTGCTGTTCACAGGAAATCCTACTGACTTGTCCTAGGATGGAAAAAGACAGCTTTTAGTGGCCTTAAAGGAAAATGCGTTGCTCTGCCACTGAAGGTTTTCAAGACACACTCTGTGGGGTGAATCACAGAACAGCCATGAAGTCACTACCTATTGTTCCCGGAATGGAAAGAGAACAAGCCTCTTCTGGAACACACCCAGAACAAGCCTACACCTTTCACCCTCTTCACAGGTCTTAGTCATTAGGGAGCTCACGAGAAATTAGATAATATACAATAGCAGGATTAGTGGGAGGAAAAGCAGACTACATCATCCTAGCACGAAGGCTAAAATTACAATCATGAAAATAAAATATGCCCATGTAAAGACAAAGGCTGCATGGGAATATGCAAAAATCCAGTTACCTCTGAAAACCGGGTTGATGAGACTGTTCCTTTTCAAAATTTGTAACCTTATTTTCCTCTCAATAAAATTTATAACATTTCCTTTTCACTGTAGCTACCTCTTAGGCCTGTGTAACCTGTCTTCGGTTAGTACTGACTTCTAACCGTTTACAATCACTATGTCCACATCTTCCATCATGACAAAGCCAACAACCAGTGCACACTACCTATAAAGCACTAGTTATCATTAGCTTTAACATTAACCATCACCTTGCTCCCCACATTTTGTTTAGAGATCACTGGATAAACAGTCGGGTATGAGTATTTCCCTAACAGGTTGGAGTCTTTCGTCAATCCATATAGTGGGAGAGGAAACTCTTGCATGGGGTTACCATGAGTCAGGAGTTCCCTTATTTTATTTTACTTTATTATTTCATTTCATTTCACTTCATTTTTGAGAGAGAGCGAGAGCACATGCATGTGCACACGAGAGGGTAGGGGGGAGGGGGAGAGGGAGAGAGGTCTTAAGCAGGCTCCATGACCAGTGCGGAACCTGACATAGGGTTCGATCTCACAACCCTGAGATCGTGACCTGAGCTGAAATCAAGAGTCGGACGCTTACCCAATTGAGCCTAATTTTAAAAGCATGGTGCAGCTGAATCACCCACACACATGCATGGCAGCTGCGACTCTTCTTCCAAAGCAACTTCCCAAGCACAGCAGCTACTCTACCAGGAGGCCTATGCCATCAGTGCCGGGCGGCATGGCGGCAGAATGGCCAGCACAAGTCAGATACACGTTTGTGATAGTGAGAGCCCAAAGCAAAGCCTTCAGAGCCCCAAACTCAGTCTCAATTGGGAATTCCCAGTCCCCACCCCCCAGGGGGCTTTAAAGCTCCAGGCTGAACAACTGGAGAGGTGGTCCTTTGGGAAGGAAGACAAGGTTCCTGGCCTTCCCAGTTGGAATCTGGGATTCTCTTTTCAATCCACATCTTGTGCCAAGAAGCCTGCCAAGCTCCAGAATACAGCAAGCACAGGGCATCACAGGCTGGGAGCCACCGGGGTAGAAGAAGAGCTTGTGCTCAGTGAAATCAATAGTCAGGAAAAAAAAATCATTTTCTTGAAAGCATCTCAGATCAGGATTAAAATGAAATGTGGGATGCTGGCGAAAATTTTCAACACATACTCCTTTTGCAAAAGCTTTTTAAATATTTAGGAGACGGTAAGTACAAGGATTCTCGATGACAGACTTCACTGGTGTATTAAAGATTCACAGAGTATTTACTCAGCTATGCAGGCGGAGGCAAACAGGAATCTCATTTTAAATACAAATTAAATTACTAAAAAAAAAAAAACGAAGCACAAGAAAAAAAAAATCCCTAATCATTGCATCAATCACAATACAATCCACAGAGAAATCGAAGCAAAGGAAAAATAATTACCAATTCTTCAAGATAACAATCAGGCTACTTTCAGGGGAAAAGAAAAAAAAAAAGTGTGCTGCATGAGGTAATTTATTCAGGGTTACATGGATTGACCAAAAATACATAGAATTAAAAGTATGTTAAAGAAAAGCCCAAAGTCCCCTTCTACCCAGTCATGCCAACTGATAATTTGAAAGTGATCCAGAGTTCTGAGGTTACTGTGCTGTCCAAGCTAGACTGGGGAAACATTACGTAGAAGGGGGAACAGCCAGGGCTAGGACGGTGAGAACAAGTTATAAGCCACAGGCCCCCAGAAGTTACCGTTCTTGTAACTCACCAGTTCTTTGACAAGTGGACAAATCAATTTACGTGCTCATGTGTGTTTTCAGAAAGCATCCCAGATACCCTTTCATTAATTATGTGGGTTTGGGACATGTCAATTCTCGTTTCCCAGAGCAGCAAAAACCGAACTGAACCCCGTATGCTGTTACACTGGTTCCCACCGGGCTGGGCTGGCTCAATAATGCTGAGCTCCTTCTGGAAGAACAGAATAGACTTCCTGCCATTTGGACTGTGAAACACAGTAATCCACCAGGGAATAAAGGTCAATGTTGCACTTTTGGTCATTACTGAATCATTTGAGATGATCTGTGGTGAGGATGAGAGGAAAATCGAAGGCTGCGAGAACGCTGCAAATGGCCTGACCTCAGACCAATTTTCATCTCCATCTGTCTAATAGACATGTGGATAAAAGGCCCTCCCCTCCCTCCTTCTGGGCCACTCGGCTGTTTCCAAATCCGCAACACAAGCCAGGAACCAGTTAAACAATACATTAATAAGGGGAAATAACCTTCTAAGCCCCAGCCCGACGCTTACTCAGGTTTTAGGCCATCGGCTAAAGTTTGGAACGCAATTTTTCCAGTCTGCAAGCAGTGCTTCGAAGTAGAAATTCTAAGGAATACAGAGAAATCATCTGCAGTGCAGGGGCATTTGCCAAAATCTCCTTGTTTGTACATGCAAATATATGCATACTTACACCTCCACTCCCCCCAAAGACAGCCACACGATCTCTATTACATCTGCTAGCACACACACACAAAGGGAAGCAGCAGCAGTTCCAGAAATTACATGCTGCTATGAAATAAACCTTTTTTTTTCAAGTGTCCAATTAATGCTGCTTAATCATTATTAAGGCATTTCAATCCTTAAATACAAAATATTCCTGCGAACCCAGAGCCTAATGATCGTTTAAGCCACGGAATTAATGTTAACATCCTAACTTTATACTAATAACCCCCTTCACTGGTTTGGCCATGCTACTTTTTTAAGGTAACACTGCACCATATATAAGTTTGAGCCCCCACAGTATATCAATGTCAAACAACATCGTGTCAAGCTAAGATTCAATTCAGGTAAGTGCCACTGCCAAATTTTCTTGTTCCCAGACGGGCTTTAAGATTATTTTATTGCTTAAAATTTAATTTGTTCCAACTCGTGTCTCCATGACAACGTTGGCTAACCCTGCAAATCATTTGGGTAATTGGATATCTTATCTTTCTATTGCTCTCAAATCGAATGATTCTGCTAGAATTGTAACAGCCAATCAAATTTACAGTCCTCCTGAGTAATAGACTTGGAAAAGTAGCCACATTCATCTCCTCTTTACAGTCATATTAACCAGTATGCGACAAACAGTAGAATCTGGTCTTCAAACTATACTCCAAATTATAAATGGTGTCAATACCAATATTCTCACAGTGCAAAGCCTACTCAAAAGCTCCTTCCCTTTTATACTGTTTTAATTTGAGAAGCAACAATTGGTACTCATTCCATACAAAGCCTGAGCAATTTCAGTACTTTGAGGGAAACCGACAAGAGTGCTAATCAGAAAAAACAAAAATCACAGCTCTGGGAGGGGATTGGACCTTGCAATAAAATGACCAAAGCTATGGCTACATAAGAGTGTCCTAACGCACTGACATTGACCTGTCTGGGTTCTTTGGGTAGGAAAGCCATATTTGATGCATTTGTCAAGAAATAAGAATGAATACAAATTCAACAACTACCTCGAAAATCTCTGTACCCTGAGAGAAAGCCACATCGCCAAAATGTGACCCCTCTTTGCACTTCGTTGAATGTACGAATATCACAGCATCTAGGGTAAGTCAATTATGGAATACTGATTTCTTATGAGATGCAGAAGTCAGCAATTTCCCTCTAGAGTTAGTGGTATGCTTCTGGCCTTTGGTCTGCTAAAAAGTACAGAAGTTGGATACACTTCTGTGGTCCAAGTCCAATCTTCTCGGTAGCTGTGCACGGAGACTGGCTCCGCGGGCGGGAGCTCACAGCCCAGGCACTGCCGAAGAGCCAGCGGCTCACAAATGGAAAAGGCTCCAGAACCCTGGCCAACTGGCAGGCTGCATGCGTTGTCGAGAACCTCGTGCTTCCCCTGCAGATACTCAGGACTTCAGGACCGCCTCTCAGGCTCAACACAAAGAGACAGCAACATGGGGCTGCTCGGCACACAGATGTCAGCAGGCTTGAAGCAAGTGTGAGACCAGGTACTGGCACAATTTGAACAGAATTTGAGCGGTGCCCTCCTCCATCCCAAATGCATATGACGACATCCAAAAAGTTTCTACAGCACCTATAGCATCATGCATGATAGAAAGAGCCAAACACCTAATTTCCAGTGTGCCTAATCCCAATGCCTCCACTTTTCTCCCCTGTGCTTTTAAAAAGATTTTTTATTTATTCATTTGAGAGACAGCGAGAGAGAGCACAAGCAAGGGGAGAGGCAGCAGGAAAAGGAGAAGCAGGCTCCCCACTAAGCAGGGAGCCCGATGCAGGGCTTGATCCCAGGACCCTGAGATCATGACCTGAGCTGAAGGCAGACGCCCAACCGACTAAGCCACCCAGGCGCCCTCCCGTGTGCATTTTTTTTTCCTGCTCCCCCAGATATTAGCACATAAGCAGCAGCTGGACTGTGACCGTCCACAAAGATCTCAAGCCCATGGAGGACGTGGAGAATGTAACACAAGTATCTACTCAAACTTCTACATAGCATTTTACAGGTTCCCACAGCTACAAGGAAAACACTCTGCATTCCACACTGACACTGGAGACTTCTTCCTTCTCTAATGAAGCAACAACTTCACCTGGTAATTCTCACCTTCCTTTTTTCAGGATGACAAAGCCTCTCTTCCAATTAAGAATTGGATTTTCCACATTATATTAAATTAAAAAATTAAAATGCACCTCTCATCCTTTTATTCTGCCAAAACTCACTTCCACAAAATGAATCAAATCCTCTTTGTTGTTCTTCCATCCCCTTACACGAAAGAACTCAATGTAACTGTTTTCACTGGTAGTCATATTAACTACTTATGGCTGTTGCCTTCCAAGGGTACATTTTACTGCTTGGCCTAAATAAGGTATTTTAATTCTTCTAGATTCCTTGGACAACAGGATGCTGCCAATAGGTGATTAAAAAAAAAAAAAAAAAGGAAAAGAAAAGAAAGTTTCCTTTTGAGCCTAAAGATAAATGCTTCAGATCTTAGAAGGAAACAAATAAAAACCTTTGTAATTGAGGTGAAATAATGAGAAGTGAATAATGCAGATGTAGGGAGGAAGGAAGCTGCTGGGCTTGGAAAAACAAGATGGGAGCCTGGCCTAGAATTCCAGTCTTAAAGGGACCAATAATATACTTGGATAATCAATTTCAAGAACAAGTATCCTTCCTTTGGGGTGCCCAAGCGCCACACACCAATGTAACTGTTCCGACGTCAAAAACTCACTTACTCCTGGTAACTGCCCTATATGGAGTAGGTGCTCTTGCCATCCCCTAACCTACTAGCCTGTTTCCTCTTTGGTAAGGAGGAATAATTAATATCCACACAAAAAGAGGCTGGAAGGATTTACAGACAGCTCCTAGAGCACATGGGCACTCAATGGATGGGAGGTGACTGCTCACTCTGATGTCCCAAATCAGCTTACTCTACAATAATCAGCCCAAGAAGCTGACTTGTGAAATCTGAAGAGCTGAAAGAGACAACGGGGACACCGGGGAACAGATCCGGCACCTGTAGCTGCAGGCCGCTCAGAGACCCGGTACCCTTCCTCCGCCCCAGTGGCCCATCCTTTATTCTCTCCATTCCAGACCAAGATGCAGATCAATGTTAAGACCTCCTTCCCTAAAACGAACTCGACCTTTTTATTTTCACTCACTAATCCATAGAAGCCTTTCAAATGGTACAAATAAAGGCGGCTGCATTTTGTTCTCTAAATCAATTTTCTCCCCAGCCATCAACTAGATGTTCCCGCACAGAGAAAGAACAGCCCTTCCCTTCTAATTCAAAAATCCATACTGCCATTGCCCTTGCAAACTGCTAAACAAGCAGTATCGGCAAGTCACTTGTGTTCTGTAATATATTTACTGCAAATCCCAACGGCTCGCCTCCTAATGCAGTTTTCTATTGTGTTTGTGCGTGTCAATACACTGGCTGGTCACCTTACTTGTAAGAGGCTCTGACCGGCTGTTTGCTCAAGGCATCAAGAGGGCGCCTAAGGGAGACAAAGGCTGTTGCTCCTGGAGGGCTCAGCCTTGGAGAGCCTCCTTCTCACGCTGGGGCCCTCAAAGAGGTTTTGTCTTCTGGCGCTTCACATCCCTGTGCCACCCACGGCCTCTGAGGCCAACTAAAACTCTCCAATAGGACAGTTTCCATCCGTCCAAAGTTCCAAATCAGAGTCCTTTAGCACAATTTTTTCCTACTTTCCTACCTAACAGCATTAAAACTATTCCTCCTCCCAAGAGAATATGCTGATGACATCTTAAAGGTATACACTGTGAAGGACCAAAAAGTAGGAAGGCCTGGTTGGGGGCGGGTGAGGGGAGCCTGGCTTTTCTGTTAAGTGCAAATCTCTACTTTCATGTACAGCTGAAAAAGCAAGCCCCCTAACACCATATAATACAGCCCTGCCAAAACACAAAGGGCAGAGTCTAGGAGGAAAGTGCTATAAAATGTTGTAAACACCTGTTGAGATGGAATTCTTAAAATGTACTTGGAGAAAAGCCCTCTTTCGCATGTCAGTCTAAAACGGGGTTGGGAGCTAACAAAAGGCCTGGCCCAAGTTTTCCAGAAGTATTTTCTCACTTCTTTATTGGGGGGAGGGGAGCAAAAGCTCCACGTTAAGATATGTGACAGGCAGATCCTGGGATCATGCAGGTGAGAACAGCATGGGTGTTCACTGTTTATTTCCTTCTCCCTTTCCATATATTTGAACTTCTTCCCAATAACATGTTTGGTGGGGGCGAAGGAACTGTGTAAAGACCAAAAGTAAATAATCTAGGGTATGATCATGATTATTAAGAAATCTGGCAACTCAATCAAGTTAAGTGTCTTTATGCTTAGCTAACTTATCCAGAACTCCGTTTCGGGGCTGTGGTGGTCCTGAGGAGACCAGCAGCGGCCCCGGGGCCGGTGATCCATGCACACACTGTTTGCCCAGAAATCCAGGCCTCGGCAACACACTACTTCTGTCTTTGCTCTCCCTTCAGTACAAACCCAAATATGTCACTATAATTAAACTCCTCACGAAGAAGCCTCTGTGGATATTCTGACTATAAGTCACTTGTCCAAAAGAAAAACGAGCAAAAGTGGTTCTACGAGAACTGAGGTCCTATAAAACACCTAGCGAAATCAAGCAGATTTCATTCTTAATTTCAGCATCAGAATCCAGCCTGGAATTCTCGGCTCAAGTTTTTAGTCAGGATTCCACGGATTTACTGAAGGATCTTAAGAAACTGAAATGATCTTAAGATGTCCCCAAACGGCCAAAATTGTTGGGCAAAGCTATCTTGGGTGTTTAAAAACATGTGGGAATTTTTTGCCCAGTAACTTCCACCTGATTTTCACATGGGTTCAAGATCCAAAATGAGGGGACGCCAGGGTGGCTCAGTCGGATAGGCGGCTGCCTTTGGCTCAGGTCATGATCTCAGGGTCCTGGGATTGAGTCCCGAATCAGGCTCCTTGCTGGGCGGGAAGCCTGCTTCTCCCTCTGCCTACTCTGCCTGCCGCTCCCCCTGCGTGTGCTGCTCTCTCTCTCGTTCTCTCTGACAAATAAATAAATAAAATCTTTTCTTTTTTTAAAGATTTTATTTATTTATTTGAGAGAGAGAGATCACAAATAGGCAGAGAGGCAGGCAGAGAGAGAAGGGGAAGCAGGCTCCCTGCTGAGCAGAGAGCCCGGTGCGGGGCTCAATCCCAGGACCCTGAGATCATGACCTGAGCCGAAGGCAGAGGCTTTAACCCACTGAGCCACCCAGGCGCCCCTAAATAAATAAAATCTCGGGGTGCCTGGGTGGCTCAGTGGGTTAAAGCCTCTGCCTTCGGCTCAGGTCATGATCTCAGGGTCCTGGGATCGAGCCCCACGTCGGGCTCTCTGCTCGGCAGGGAGCCTGCTTCCCCCTCTCTCTCTGCCTGCCTCTCTGCCTGCTTGTGATCAATCTCTCTGTGTCAAATAAATAAATAAAATCTTAAAAAAATAAATAAAATCTTTAAAAAAAGAAAAAAAGATCCAAAATGATCTCTCTTAAGAAGCACATTAAACACTACCTAACAAGTGCCCGCTCTGTCCAATCCATTGGGAAGGGTACAGAGTAAGTCTCAAATGCAAGTTTCCAGCGGACTGTGGCCTAGCTGGAGTAACAAAAGACACACGTGAAAAAACGTTATTATAGAAATTGGAGCAAAAATCAGTGATGTGATAGGCTCCTGTTGGAGAGGTCATGGAAGGCCTTAAAGTAAACAGGGAATGTCATTATTTGAACCGGACCTTGAAGGATATTGAGGAAGGCCATGTGAAGCTGGACAAAAAGACCTGGGCTTTTATAAAGAAAACGGAAAAATGCACAACATATTTTAGGCAGGAAGAAGAGACCCACTGGCTGGTGTGAGGGAGGAAGACAAAGGTGACCAAGGAAGACTAGCAGGGACAGTAACCAGGGGCAGACACACAAGGCTATGAGGGATACGCACAGGGGCCACCACTGGAGTGGGAAGTCAAAATCAAGAACAGACAGACCAACATGCCCGAAGACCCAAACCCCGAAAGGGGTTTTGTATTCACCACTATAAAAGACGAGCCCATTCTGGGGCTGGAGTTCCCAGCGTTTGGATGTAGGCTGCTGGTCTCTAGAGTGCGTGTACCAAGCGGCCACCCAGGACATGCCAATAGTGTTCGTGGAGGAGGTGAGAACTTTTATTTTAATCCCTCTGCTTACAATTTACGTTTACTACAAATGGATACAGTGTGTTAGTGCATAATGCTTTTATAACTCATCAATTTGTAAGCAAACAAGTCTGGTGATATATTTTCAAGCTTTTCACAGACAGGTTTCACAAAATACCATGGGCTGACTAGTAATTTAGTTAGACCAATAACAGTGCCCAGTAACATCAAACCCAGCACCGTACTGCATGTACTTCAACAGTTCCACAAATGGCATGATTTGGACGTGCAAGTTCAAATACACTTACATTCTCAAAAACTGATTCCACTTCGTCAAGTGAATAATGGAAATCCAGTAAGTACACACCAGTACAATACAAATAGTTGTATACACACCTCTACCTCTTTGGCGTGTGCAGGGATATACACACCACACTTAACACCACTTTTCTCTATCTGGCAAACAAAAAAATAAATTCAATGGATGGAATGCTCAGAGTTTGTTTTTTCCTCCCACTCTTCTCCTTATACCTAAAATGACCTTCACCCTACCCTTTTCTGGCTAATACTTGTGTTCAAAGAACGACTAATTAAGTAGCATATAAAACTTCTAGAAAAGCTAAAAGATTTGTTTGTTATGCCTACTGTGAGAACGTGCGGGGGAAGGGCCTAAACACTGGGCTCACAGTTGCTTTCGTGTTGCTTCGAAGCAGGCAAACAGAATTAAACTTAGTAATTCTTAAAAACTGAAATGTGAAATAATGAAATACGGGTTTGTGCAAAAATCACAGGTTACTCGATAAAACTTGTGTCAACATTTCTTGAAGTTTCATAAAATGCATGGCAAATGGGTGGTCTCTAAACGATTCAGTTAACATTACAGTTTTGCAAACCATTTTAGAAACCACTTTCTGCTAAGCCAGGTGAATAACAACACACAAATATCTTAATTTGTTAAAATTTCATTGTGAGTTTTTTTCATTTTTCAGATCAAACCATGCCTCAGAAAAAAATTAGAAAATCTCTCCCACACCTGAGTGCCCACACCTACACCTACACACACTCTAACTTAAAACACCAAACCACAGTCACAGAACAATCCTGTGACACGTTTCATATTACGAAACTCACCAATCACATTGGGGAGGACTGTTTTCAATCTGCAAATGCCTACTCTTGTCAAATAAGCCTACCTATAAAAACAACTGCCTAAAATTTAATTAAAAACCATTATACCAAATATTCCACATTTAAGGTACTAGTTCTGAAAATCTCAATTTTTGAAAATCTGAAGTAACAGTAAGCAACAGGGATGGGGGGCTGTAGGGACAATCGAGCCAATCAAAGCCTATGAGAAGCCCAGTTTCTTAGTTTCCTCCAATGTAATCCACTCCTGAAGACCACAAATATTTAATAATAAAAGAGCAAACACTCAGATCTATGGAAACCGAAAATGGTGCCATGAGCCAATAAATGAATGTATCGTTAGTTTAACTACCACACAAGATGATTTATTTAAATATTTGCTAAAGGAGCAGATTCTTTCTGTGTTTCTTAATAAACACTTTTTGGAGGAACAGCTTAAGCCCTCTGGCTAAAGACTCTACTCAAATAACAGAGGCAGGCACTGGGTTTTGAACACTGGTGGGGGTGCAGTCAAGAGTGACAACTGTCCTCTCCTGAGAGGAGCCATATTGAGAACCTAGCTAGTCTAACCCTTCATTTTACAAGGAGGGAAACTGATGCCCAGGCAGCTTGTCAGTGACTCACCTAGTCACTAAGCAAAGTTCCCCCAAAAAGGGACCTCAATGAACTGTATTTTACACCAAGGCCCATCCTAAAGATCACATATTTTGTGCCTCAGAGAGCTTTTTCACATTAATTTTGAATTTTAAAAATATTTCTATCTTAAGGAGTATGTTTTTGGACCCCTGCCTTATATTCTGTGCCCGAGGCAAGGCATCCTTGACCTCCCCCGAGTCTCGGCTGTGGACAGAAACCATGGCTGAGCCAACTGTTGAAGGGGTCAGGTAGGGTGACAGAAAGTAGGGAGGAATCGTCAGTCCTGCTTGCTGATAAAAAACAAAGGCTAGTCTTGCGCCTCAAAATCTGGGTTCTCAAATACACAGGGAGCTTTATCTTTTCACTGAAGCTCGTGAAGGGCCGGCCTGGCTAATGAAGTGAAGTTGGGGACCACTCCAATCTTGATGACAGCTAGTCCCTTTGTATTACAAGGTAATTAACACCTGATGGAGCTTAACTCTAAGTACAAGTACTCTAGCTACATCCTTTCCCATTCTAAGACTTGGACTTGGGGGCAAAAAAAAAAAATCTCAAAGTGAGAAACTGTAGACGAAAAACACACGTGGTTAAAAAGCAGGAAGAAAGGTAAGACTTGCAGACAAATAGAGTCACATCTAAGGGATTAACCTGCAGGTGAACCCCTAACAGTTCCACCTAAGCACTTTAAAAACACTACCAAAGGACAATTTATTTTTTAAGGGAAACTTTAAAGCACACATCAAAACTGTGAAAGCGGCTTCACTCAGAAATTTACGTGGTCTGAGACACCTTGCTGGCTGAAACATCACATGGGTCTTGGTTATGTTAAGCTCTCATCTGTTTCTCTTTCCCCTCTCCTTCCCCACCCTACAACTGGCACTGCAGAATATGGCTTTCCTTCACAGCTAGTCCTTTCATTTATTTTTAAATTCTTGGCCGCCCTGGAGAGCCCCGAGTGCTCACTCTGCCCGCTCTTCAGAAGAATAGAGGCACAGAGAGACAAAGTGACTGATCACACTCACTGTGCCCTGGGCCTCAACCAGGAGTCCTGACAACAGTTTCCAATTTTCTTTTGTTCTTAGACATATTTTAACCTGCAGATAGTAGTGCTCGGTTGGCTACGACTTTCTACCTACTCATGGCTGTGACCTCCACAGGCCAGTCAATACTGCCGATTTTCATGAATTCTTAGAACACACATCCAGCCCCGACATGATTGTGTATCATGAAGTTGTCAGCACAGAGAGAGAGAGCAGGAGAGACATGCAGCCAGGCCTACTCAGTCACCACATAGGGGCCCAAAGGTGATTCTACCACTGGCCTCACCCTGGCAGGGGGCTGGGTAAAGTAAAGCAGCATGGAATTCTAGGGACCAGGTGACCCAAACTCCAGCTTCAGCAGAAACTTGGCCTTGACAAATCCCGGACTCTGAACACATGCCCACAGCCACAGGCGGAGCAAATCACCTACCCCATCTACCTCACAGGCTGAGGCAAATCACTTCTGAAAACTGTTAAGTTCTGTACAAATTCACGCCACTAAAGACAACTTATGGCATGGCTTCATCAGCATCCTGAGGAGATACACAAGTGGAATAAATAAAGCTTCTGCATGTATTTACAGTGCATCTTGTTCCAAAATTACCAAATGAGGTCATACCACGCCACATGACAGTAAACAAAACCTGAAAGATCACACTGCCAAACACACTAGGCACAGCCCTCAAAACAATCAGACTCACATTCACCTGCTGTTTTGTAACGCACCCTAACGCTCTGGTAATCGGAACTGCCTTGGCGTTTCATGAGATATCTATACCTCTCCTGGAAACATATACCTAGAGTTTACAACCTACCTGGAGAGAGATGGACAGGCAGAGATCTAGAAAATACTCAAACAAAAACAAAGAAACCACTGTTTTGTTTTGTTTAAGGTTTTATTTATTTATTTATTTATTTAGAGAGTCTGTGAGCAGTGTAGGGGAGGGGCAGAGGGAGAGGGACAGAGAATCTCAAGTAAACTCTCCACTGAGCAAGGAGCCTTAAGACAGGAGCTCAATCCCAGGATGCTGATACCATGAAATGAGCCAAAATTAAGAGTTGGACGCTTAACCGACTGAGCCACCCAGGCGCCTCTCCAAAAAAAAGAAGAAAAAAAAAATCCTGTCTTAATGCTACTGTAAAAAAATTAAGTACCCATTACCAACCCCTGTGCATGGACTTTTCAGTAACCAGCCACATATGGGAGCAGAGAAAGTGAGGGGAAGGCTTATCAGGAAGTGTTGACACAACATAAACATGGACTGTGGGCACCAAACCAAGTAAGGAAACCACAATTATACCATTCTCGATTTGGACGCGCTTCCACTTTAAAACTTCCAGACGGAAAAGTCGGTGGTGAGATTTGACACTGAAAATCTCTAAAACTCCCTCCTCCTTCGACAAACCCGCTGAAAGGTGGGGACAGGGAGCGGTCGTCACACGGCAGACAAATCTTAACAACATTAAAGGTCTCTCCGTGGAAAGTCTCCCCATCGCTGCATTTTTTTTCAGTAACAAAGATGTTGTCAGAAATGACAATTTTTTGTGTCCCCTGATGATGCCTTGCTAGCATTCGGTTATAAGCCATAAAGCAGGACTAATTTCAGCCTGTCAGGAGTCTCGCTAATGCCCAGTTTCCCCCCAGAGAGAATTCCTGTCAAATCTAATGAGAGCTCCAAAGGCCCTCTCTACAATATAATGAGCACTTAGGCCATGCTGGTGATCAGGCGGCAAAAAGCATCAATTTGAGCCTGGCTACACCCTGGGGGCCAGACGTCACCAGTTTTAATAAGAATTATGATTACTAGCTGCACCAAATGCCTCCTCAGAACTTATTATTAATGTGTGACATTCAGAAGGATGTTTTTCAAATGTAAGGCCACTTTAAACTGAATTACAGCACTGCTTTGCACACCACTCTAGTTAAGGGTCTGTCAGCATTTACAATATAAACTAAATTTCAGGGGGCTTAATACCCTACTATGAAGAACATGGCATCTCTGAGCTTTTCACATTTTTCAAATTACTGAGCCAATTATACACAGCATATTATTAATGCATACTGGCTCATGGATGGACAATATTATCCACAAAAGCCCAATAGTGTATAGAAATTCATTAGAAACCTATTTTCACACCATGGGGCTCCTGACCCTCTTCGCCCCTTCTTCCCTTTTCCTACTCGATAAAGAAGAGGTCATGTAACCTACAGGAACCCAGAAGAATTACGCACCTCCTTTACCTCCCCAATAAATCCTGTACCAGCACACGGCATCACACAGAGGTGGTGTTTCCTTGTAAAAGAGTTGAAGTTATTAAATCCTTTGAGTTTATAAGTTTAAGAAAAAGCTCAGTCTCCTCTTACCCTTCTAGAATTTTTGTTAACAAAAAATGTGCATTTGGGGTAACTTAAAAAAAAAGTGGCAGGTTACAACTCCTTCACCCAGTTTATTTGCATAATTCATTTAAATGACCATAGATCTTCTGGCCCAATTACTATCAACAAGTTACAACTGCCTCAATCAGGCACTAGCCATTGAAACACACAAAAAACCAAAGGCACAAGCCATTGTAATCTAGGCTACCAATTTTGCAAATCAGAGTAAAATCAGCATTTTTAAAGGCCCAATTATATTATTAATGAAAGGCCTTGAACCTAACTATCCCTTTCCAAACACATATCTGAGAACAGATCTAATGTACACGACTTAACATTATGAAATCTATGATGAATTAAAAATCAAAGAGTGTGGAGTTACAAAAGCAGAATTCAACTCTGAAACACACTTGCTTAATGAAAGTCTTTGAATATAAGGAAGATCTGAAGGCTGAACTAATCAATTTCTCCACTGTGCCCCAGCCGGTCAGCCATGCTCTTTAATTTAATGAAACAAGGGTTTGAGATGAAATAGCACATATACATCAAGTAAGAATTGTATTGTTGCACTTTGAAATGTGTCCAACTGTGCAACTTCATCTGATGATAATTTTTTAAGAGGCAATCGATTTCTAAAAGACTTATTGTACCAGCGTCTTGATGAAAAAGTGAATGTCAGCATATCTCCAGAATACTTACACCCTGCCATTAATGCTTTCTTTGGCAGACAATGACTACTCAATCGAGGGTCCTTTGGGCTGAGCAATCATTTAGCTTTTCTTCTCTTATGAGGTCCTTAGTGCCTTGTTCCAGCTCAATACTCTTTTTATACACCATTATAGTAGCCATAAGTGTGAATTTTATGGGAACTTGCAAACTCATAGTCATAGCTAGAGCTTTCCAGTCACTAATCTTTTCATGCTTTTAAAACCACTAGGACTGAATCGCCTCCCAACATATGCTGTGGCCATAAAAGAATGCTTTTTTACCTCCAAATCTAAATCAACTGAGAAATTTTTCAAAAAGATGTTTGCTAATAAGCCACTAATCCTGAGTGTCATTTTATGCAACCCCAAAGCATAAAGAGAACCCCAAAGTTAGTCATATACGACGTTTAACCTGCTAAAGGAACTCCTGAATATCCTCCCTTCCCCTGCAGGACCACACTGCTGTCCAAACCATCAAAAAACCAATCTATTCTGAATTTCAGTACTCTACGGGATACCCAAATCTTTCAAGAGGAGAATAAATCTACCCAGGTGGAAAAGTCAACTCAGAGACTCAATTTCTATCAGCCTAGAAACAGGTTGGTTCACATTTCCAAAGAACCTCTCATCTAGTCATTTAAAGATTCTATAATTGTCAAGAAGAGACCCTTCTGCAAAATACTACCACCAACTCACAGGAAGGGAAACCAAGGCAAGAAAGCGGCATACAAATTCCCCCACCACTGAGGACAAAGCCAGTTTTATGGAATCATAATGACTGATTTCTCACTTCAACTGGAGATTTAACTAAAGCTTACCTGTTTATGCATTTCTATGTTTAATCCATATGACATTTCGTAATACTGCAAAAAGAAGAAAAAATCAAGCATTTCGTTAACTCACGTTTTGCAATGCTAGCAACACATATTTGCTAATCTTACATGAAAGGAGAAAAGTCTAATCTCTGATACCTACCATCACATAGTGCCTCTGCATTTCTGTCTTTTCACTTGCCAGTTTCTCACATTCCAATTTAAGGCTACAAAAACAAAACAGGCAACTTAATGTAAACATTATGTCACTTGTTTTAACATCTGCCTCACATATTTGCACTTCAAGTAAAAACACAGACCAATTTGGAAAAGCCATAAACTATCTAGGTAAACATGCAAAAGCTTTGTCCTTGCATTTTATAGGGAAAAGGGGTCAGGTGAACAGTACAGGGTCTCCACTCAGCTACTATTCTCTTTCTTCTTGGCGCATACCTGGTCAGATGCCAAGAATGAAAAATCTGTCAAAACCTCTCATCTACCCAGAAGACTGATTTCTCCTCCTGCTCATCTGTTCACTCCTACTTCCCCGCACCAGTCTGCTCCTTTGGACTCCACTAAAATCTGGCTTTGGCACAATTTTCAGCATCAGACATAGGCTGTCCCATCTCTGCCAACTCAAACAGTCTCTAGGTTTGAAAACTGTACTTGTGAAGTTACTTCTACAATTGTTTGTCCCTTTTAAAATCTTCGGTTTTTAAATCCCTGCCAAAATATGTGAAGTAGCTACTGCAATAAAGTGGGTTGAAGTCCTCCCTGCTTGGTAAACACAGTGTGGGAAGGTATGCATCAAGTTCCAGAGATTATTATCTTCAAGCAGACAAAAGGTCAATAATCAGAAAAACCTCCGACAAAATAAGAAAATTCACACCCAAGCATTTGTGTGCTTGTTCTCAAGCATGACAAAAATAAAAACTGTCATTATACAGTTATTTCTTAGCTCTAATCAGCGAAGGCTTTATAGGAACAGGGAAGAAACTAACATTTCTGGAAAATCCACTATGGACAGGGTGCTTTACAACACTCTTCATTTACAAACCTTTTGAAGTAGGTCTCATTAGATGAAGAGACTAAACCAGGATGTATATAAATAAGACTCCAGTCCCCTGTCCTGCCCAAACCAACCCAGAGCGCGAGGCCAAAGCAGGGGAGCTTTCCCTACAGTATCCACCTCCCTCTTCACTACCAATGATGGGCACAGCTAACAGCATCTAGCCTTCCATAATGGACTTTGCCTCAGACAACACAATCCTCTAGTATGGCAAAGAGCGATTTCAACACCGGTTCTGCCTCCCTAAACCTGCACTCCGGGGCTGGGGCATCGACTGAACCAAGGTTTCAGCTCAGCCTGTTGCAAAATAAATAAACGAAGTGCAAATATTGACGGTTCTCATGTAACTCCTAAATACTAAAAAAAAAAAAAAAAAAAGACTCCCTGGAACAGCAGCAAACGGGCAAAAGGGAAACAATGGTAGGAGGAGGAGACTACAGCAGAGGCGGCCCGGGAAGAACCTGGAAAGGGGGTAACATGAATGACAGGTCTTAACTGTGACTCCACACGCCACCGCCTGGACGCAAGTACTAAGTACAGCCGCCACAGCCACCAGGCTGGGCGAGGAGGGGCCGGGCGCTGCCCCCCGGGCTACCACTCGCCTGGCGCGGCCGGACACGCACCTGTGATACTGGGCCTGCAGGAACTGGAATTCCTCTTTAATCCGGTCCAGGGACTCCGGGATAGTGAACTTGAAGGGCTGGCCTGCAGCCTGGTGCGGCGTCTGGGGACGACCGGCGAGGGGAACCGAGGGACAGGGATGCAGGTAGATAGGTAAAACAGTAAGTCAGAGGACGGAGAAGTGGATGGGACGTAAACAAAAAATAAAGTTAGAAGTGGCGGAAAACGGAGCCCCGAACTCGAGTTTGCTCTGCACTTTATGCGGGGAGAAACCGGACCCTGGCCGGGTCTGGAGCCTCCAAAGAGATTCCGTGCCTCTTCTGTGCTCCAGGGCTGGTCGTAAGTGCTCCCGGGTCACCGGCTGGAGGGACAGGGGCTCCCCGGCGGCCGGGGAAGACTGGCCAAATTGTCGTCGTAGCCACCGCCTCCTCCCCATGAGGGCGATAATGACCCCGGGGATCAGAGGAGAAAAACAACTCCCTAACGCTCCCGGTTCCCAGAGTCGCCGGGGCCACCTCCAGGAGCGCCGGAACGGGGGCCGCATTGACATGTAAATAGGCGAGACAAGAAACAAAGGGGGGCGCCCTTCCCGTCTCGGCGAGGGGGGGATGGGTGGAGGGGGTAAACTGTCGCTACGGGAAAGAAACCCCAGCCTCCCCGGGCGCCCCCGCCCGCCGTGTCTAGACTTCAACTCGGAGAGGGCCCAGAGTAAAGGGGAAAAATTGAGAGTTTCAGATCACTCCCCACCCCGGGAGGGAGGGTCCGGTACCTCCCAACCTTGCACCCCTAGAGGCTGAGGGGAGGGATCCTCCACAATGTAGAAGACACCCGTCTCCCTACAACACGGGGAGAGCGCCTATCCCCACCCCACCCCCAACCCACTGCTCTGCTCCTCCACCCAGCACCCTGCCGCGCCTCACCGGGTGCCGGCTCTGCGGGAACATCGCTCTGGCGGCTGCCGTAGCTCTGTTTCCGGGCAACTCAATTCTCCGCTCAATTTCCAACTTTAATCCCGCCGAGGAAAATTAAGCCAAGAAGCCAGGCAGAAACCCGGAGCGCGGGGAGCGCGCTGGCCACGCACGCAGGCGCGCTCGGCGGGGCGCACCGGCCACTCGGCGCCCAGCTGCTCCTGCTCCCGCCGGTGCGGGTTCCCTCGCTCAGGGCCACATCGCGGGGCACCCGGGGCCCGGCTGCACCAAGAATCTGCGCGGTGACGCCGGCGCCCAAGAAGAGGGCGTGGGGGCTGTGATCCAACCCGCGGCCCTCCGCTGCCCCGGTGGGAAGGTGGGCGCGCGGTGACTCCGGCCGCGTTCCCCTCGGCGATCCCCGTACGCGGCACCCGTCCCGAGCAAACAAATCCAGGCGAGCTGCTTTCCTTCGTTCTTCTCCCGGTCCGCCTCCTCTCCGGGTTTTCCCCGAGGCGAGGTGCAGGTGGCCCGGCGCCCCCAGCTAACCCCACACAAACAAACCTGGAGACGTTCGGGACGGACCGCTGCGGGTCAGGACCGCGCCTTCAGCCAGGCGCTCGTGGGTTCCCGGGAGGCGGTGAAGAGTAAGGTCCGGGCGGCGGAGGTTCGGCGCTTGGCGCTCCGCAGCCTCAGCCCGGGCGGAGGAGCGCGGGATGACGACGAGGCGGAGAAAGTGCGGAAGGCGCGCCGGGAGGCGGCTCGGCACGCCCCGTGCGACCGACAGTCGGTGTTCTCCGCGGTTGCAGAAACCCTCCTGCCCAGCGGGGCTACACCAAGAAGGGCAGTCCCGCAGCCACCCGCTGCTCCTTGATCCCGGGGCGCATCCGGGCGCCGCGCCCCGCGCGCACCCGCCCCGCACGGCCCACCCGGCCGCTCCGGACTCTTCCTTCAAGCCCCTTCCTGGGCTCTCTTTCTTTCCTTCCCTTCGTCTGCCTCTCCGCAAAGGGCGCTCCAGCCCGCTGCAAAGTTCTCTCACGACCCGGGGGGCGACATCCACGAGATGGTGGAGGGGGGAAGCAGGAGTGCACTCCGCCGCTCGGCCTCCCTACCCAGCGGGCAAACTCCGCGGACGGGTCCGGAGTAGTCGCGGCGGGGGTTAAGTCGCCGTGGGCCGGCGGAGGTCCGGGCTGGTGGCACGGGTCCCGCCCGGCCGTGAGAGGGTGGGGGTGGCGCAGTCGGCTGCTTCGGGGACGCGGGACACAGGGTACTCGCCGCTGCTGCTGCTCCTGCAGCCGCCGCTCCCGCCGCCGCCGCCCGCGCCTCTCGCGCCGGTTACATTAACACGCGGTTTCACACTCCGGAGCTAACCAGCGCCGGCCCCGCCCAGCTCCGCGCGGGCGGGGGGCGGGAGCGCAGAGCCGGCGGGGGACGTGGGTCCGGGCGGTAGCGGGAGGGAAGCGGGGAAGCGTGCGCCAGCCAATCGCGTGCGCCGTGCCCAACGTGGGTTGCTGACGCAACGCCTCCCCGAAGCCTATAGCAGCGCGACACTGAACGGGCCGTCCTCCCCCTCCTCTCCCACCCCACTCGCTTCCATCTCCGCCGTCTCCCGGTCTCCCCTCCCACCCCCCCGCACCCCTCCTCCGCCAGCCGCGTCCTCCCGGGCTCTGTGAGGAACTGTTCCTGGAGGAGCCGCGGGACGCCGAAACCAGCCAATGGGAAGAGGCGAGACGCGGAGATTGGCACCGTGGATGGGAAGGTCGGTGGGAAGGAGAGCGGCGGGGCCGGGCTGTCAGTCAAAGTAACGTGGGGCCGGCGAGGGTGCGCGCGAGCGCGCGCGAGCGGGAGGGACCGGCGGGCGTGCGGTCGCGGAAGCTGGGGGCTCGAGTTTGCAAAAAATCCAGCCACTTGTTCACTTTTCCCTTTAATGGAAATCCTCAGATCTCAGTGAAAGTAACTCAGAGACTAACCGCGTAGTTTCTCATGGGGAGGGCGGGGGGTTGGTAGTTCGTGCCAAATGCGTCTTTGAGTGCTTGCCCCTTGTTTGATGCTCTTCTTTTGAAAGTGAGGTCACATTCAAAAATTTCTCTGAGGATTGTTTTTCCTTGAGCTGCCTTTTCGTGAGGGAGTGGACTGCGCACTTTGTGGAAAATGCGGCCCCGCAGTGGTTGGCGTACGTATACCGGCCGTCTAAGACTAGGCTTCTAATGCTCACGACCCCCTTTGCACCCAAGGTGGTAGGGATTGGCTTTTATTGAAGCATTTCAAACGACTTTGGAAAAAGGTCGGCCTGCCTTCGTTTGGCGGGAAGGATACCCTAAGGTGCTCCCAGGGTAAGGCACGCGCGTCCCAGTCGCACATGCGAGGCTTTTGCCCAAGGGTCGAAATCTCTGGTCCGTCCTTGTCTTCGACTTCGCTGTCTTGGGATTAGGAGGCCGCCGAGAGTTTTAGGGGCCTCTCAGCAACATGACCACGAGTCTGTTTCCAGTTACTAAAAACAAAGGGAGACAATGGTATAAACCAGCTTTGAGACCTGGAAACCTGTCTTGCTCGCCCTTACCCCCATACTTCGCGGGGTACCCCAAGGCTGAGAGGCGTAAGGAGCTAAATGGGAAGCGTTGGGTACATGACGTGGCTAAAATTCTTGTGAGTGGAACTTGGCCTAAAAGGTATTTTGAGATTTTTAACAAATGGGGCATATCGTGTAAATCTCCAGTTTTGGTCTATTTCTCCAAATACACCACACAGCAGAAAACCTTAAGCGTTGCCCCATTTATACTTTTGTTTAAAGAACATTTAGGTTGAGCTATTCCCACACGATTGGTGAGTGAATAATGCTGTCGTAGCCAAATGGTGGTGAGTTCTTCAGTAAAAAAGACACATCTTTGACAAGCATTCATCCTACGTTGGAATATACTGTAACAAGTTTTGGTTAATAACCCCCACGTTCTCATTATTTTACTTTCTTTTTTTTTTTTTCATTATTTTACTTTGAAGGGACTTATGGAAAGGAATTTATTTATTTATTTATTTATTTATTTATTTTTATTTTTTGGAAAGGAATTTATTTAAAGAGAAATGCATTTTATTCGAAGATTTACTTTCTCGGAGACCTTTTCCTTGAAATATTAAAAGAATCACTTTAGATAATACATTTCACTGTTGGAGTTGTTTTTAAATATGCATGATATTGATTTGTCTATAATTGCATCAATCTCAAATATCAATTATAAGTGAAAAATTAAAGGAGCAATTTTAGTCAGCCTGTGCAAGTCCACAGTAAATTCTTAAACAAGTTCGGCATGTGGTTTTGCAGTGTTCTCATTAAGTGGGGTTGGGGAGGGGATTATAATATTCATTTTGCTAATATGAAGAACAGAAAGGAAGCAAGCACTGTCCCTCTTTCCTAAGTTAAATTGAGTGATGACAGGAGCAGGCTTGTTCCACCTATAGGACTTTTTGAAATAATATGATTCATGGACAACTAAGGTTTGTCTTTTGGCAACTTGTGTTCCTTGAAATCTTCATCTAGTGACTGGGCCCCATATGTCAAGTCTGTGATCAGTTCATCCCATAATAAGCTCCAGGACTGTGTAGAAGGAACTTGGATGCCACAAATATGCCTGTACGTGCTGGGCCAGCTGGGGCAACTGACACTTCTCCCTGGCTTACTCAAGCTTTACTTTGATTTACTGGCACACACTGGTAATTGGGTTTAAACAGAGAAATTAGAACGGTATATTTTGAGACGGGAGCCTTCTAAATTCCTTATAATGTAGTATCTAGAAAAAAGAAAGAGTAATGATTTTAAAATTGGAAGACCTTTAACTGTGTGCATAAAGATGGTTTGTTTTCGAGGATATCCCATCCTCCTTGACAGAGGGAGAAGGCTGGGCCCCTTTTCAAGGTCGTATTTTCTCTGTGATTATCATGCTATAATAATTATACTACAAAACTCTCATCAAACTGCATTACAAATGATGGTGTTTAAACAATCAAGTAGCTTTAATCTTATGTTTTAAATAAATAATATATGTGCAGATTGTCTACAGCCTGTTTAAAAGAAAATAATCCTACTCATGAAATCTATCATTTTAGTCTTCTATTTAAAGTCTGTTAACCACAATCTTTTTTACCTTTAACATATTCATATGTTGATGATGTTTTTACATGAAAAGATATTAAGTACTCCGTTTCCATAGAAAATTATCTCTGAAAAAAACAATCTCCTTTTTATCCTCTGCAAAGAAACAAGAAGATTGCCAGATTATTTTATCGTTGATGCATGTATGGGTATATTTCCATTCGTTTGTTGCTATCAAATTTTCAACACAACCAATGGCTTAAGTCACTACAAAAACTAGATGTTCTATATTGTATAGGTTCTAGACATAATAGGAAAAGCTAAGGATGCTGGTCATAGAAATTATGCATCTTTTAAATCTGTTACTTCCTATTTGATATGAGTCTGACAATTTCTGAAGGTCACTTGTTATTTTCTCAGCCTTTTAGCTGTGAGTTATTGCTTATACATTTTCTCATTTGACTTCTTTTTTTTTTTTTGAATGAGGGTTCTCTTAAACCCGAGAATGTAGGGTCCAGAAGAATTTTCCCAGCATTGCTTTATAACTTTTCCCCTCAGCCCTTTACCAAAAAAAAGAGCAGGGTGGGTATGGGGTATGGAGAAGAGAAAGCAAAGAAAGAAAAAAAAATCAGTAGTGGATCCATGCAGCAGTAAAACCTCAAATAAAATCACATCCAAAGAATCTCTTGCGGTTTCACACAATATGGTAAAATTAGAGATTGCAGAAAACCAACTAAATTAAACTGGGAGCATTTGAAGAGAAACGAGTAGAGTTTATGAAAATGACACATTGACTGACCAGTATACTTTTTTATCAACAATTTCTTTGTTAAGATGCAGATCAAAGGAACCTGCATATGTTTTCATTTTGTTCTAACTAGAAAATTACATCCAGATGTTTAATAGGCATTTGGTTGGTTTTTCAGCATTGATTAGATATGTTGGTTCTGTTTGCTTACAAGTGTAGCCGGATCATTAGCTAATGCAAAGAAATGTTTGCTGTGAGTTGCTAATTAGGGCTTTTGGAAACCCTCCATGCTCAAGAACAGTTTGTACAGTGGCCAGATGAACTTGAGGGACTTGAGGAAGTTGTTTTCCCTTCTCTGTCAGGGTGGGGAGAAGCAGACAGCCCCATTCCCTAATCTCCCTTTGCCGACGGGGATTGGGATGCTATCCCTGAGGATTAGAGGGCAAATAAATTAGGAAGAGACCACACAAGCACTCCCAAACAGAGATAAATGTGCCTTTTCTGGAACCACCACCATGTTGTCTTGGGTGTGTGTGTGGTGGGGGGCGGGAAGCGAACATCTAAAATGCTGAACAGTAACATGAGGAAGATGCTCAGTGCTAATGTTATCAAATACAGAGTCTTTTTAAGTATACTTTAGAGACAGATGGGAAAGCCCTTTATGATAAACGAGTGTACTTGAATTCATTACTGTAGTACTTATAATTAAAAATGTCTCCTTTGCAATTGCAGTTACTTCTACGGGGTACAAGAGACCAAGCTTGGGAAGGGGAAGGCTGGGGCTAGGGAAAGGGATGGAGGAATTTTGGAGCCAAGGATGAGCCTGGGAGGAAATGCAGTGTTTACTTTCACAGCCACTCATTTGTTTACCTTATTAAAGCCCCAAAACTTGTAGGAGATTAGCCATTCACATGGTATTCAAATAAACTGTTTGAGAATGTGAGGCACCAGGCAGATACACTTCTTAGCTGGCCTATCACGTTTTTTAAAAACACTTGGCCTGCAGAAGAATACCACCTCGGTGGAGGCTGAACTTTTGTTTATTTCAGTCTATATTTCTAGAGAGGTACCAGTCCAAAATAGCCTATGTCCATAAGCCATCACAGAAGTGCAGCCACAAATGCCGCTGGAGCATCTTCTCCCGCATATATATTGATGCCTCTTCTAGGCCTGTTTACATCTTCTGTGCATGGATGGCACACTCCTATGTGTTCATGTAGATTCATGATTAGTGTTCCTTAAAATCGTTCAAGCAGAGGACCTTTCTGTCAGAGCTCTCCAAGTCCTTGGGGAGCTGTCCTTGACAAGCAGAGAGTATTCTGGGGCAAGATCAGATATTTCCTGGAGCCAAGAGCATAATATGCCAATGGGTCTCAGTGAAGTTAGCAAGCCCCTGCCTTTTTTAATCAACTCTAAATTTTTTTGTTGTTTTTTGGTTTTGGGGGTTTTTTTGAGAGAGAGAGAGAGAGAGAGTGTGTGTGTGTACAGGCAGGAGGAGTGGCACGAAGAGGGAGAGGGAGAAGCTGGCTCCCTGCCAATGCGAGACTCGATCCCAGGACCCTCAGATCAGAAGCCCTTCTGACTAAGTCACTCAGGCACCCCTAACCCATTCTAAAGTCTGATAAAAGCTGAGATAATACACTTTTTTTTTTTTATTCTTTTAGTTTAGCCTTTAGTTCAACAGAAGCCAAAGAGTCATTTTATAGGCAAAAAGAAGTTAAAGGAAGCATGTTTGCTGATCCTTCGTAGTGTTCACATAAAACAAGAGCTGACCTTGACCCCCGAATGCTGTCTGTGATGACCCACCTTGCTGCAGACTCTGGACTTGCTAGATCACCATCAAACCAGGACACCTCTCCTTTGACCTTAAAAGCTTTTGCTTTGGCAGTATTGTTTAAGTACCTTTTCTTCTTGAAACTAGCCGTTACTTTGAAGAGTTGAAGCTGTAATCTGTGATCTCTTGGTGTTCCTCATGGTTGAAGGCAGGTGAACTCTGGAAATAGTTAAGGAGCTAGAATGCTAGGCAGTATTCCAGATGTCTTTGCAGTCTCTAGAATGGAAATTCTAGGCCTAGATGAACAAGTCAAATGACATAAATACAGAATGTTGGGACATTTCACAAGATAACTGGCCTGGGCTCTTTAAAAAGTCAATGTTAGGGGTACCTGCCTGGCTTGGTCATTAGACTGTGAGACTAAATCTCAGGGTCCAGAGTTCAAGCCCCAAGTTGAGTGTGGAGCCTACTTTAAAATAAACAACAAAACAAAAAACATAAATAAAAATAAAAAGCCGGAGTTATGGGTGTGGGGAAGGGTATGGAGAGGACTATTCCCTAAAAACAAAGGCATATGATGGAAATGTAATATGTGAATCCTTACTGGCTCCTTGTTAAAAAGCAAAAACAAAAAAGCCCAGCAACTATGAAAGACTTTCTTGGGCAATTTGAATGTGGACTAGATATTAGGTAATATGGAATCATGGTTAATTTTCTTGATGTGAGAAGGTTGTGGTTGTATAGGAGGATGTTGTTCTGAGAAGATTTTTGGTAAAGCCTGCAACTTCAAATGATGTCTGCAACCGCAAATAAAAAGTGTGTGTGCAGAAAGAGAAAGCAAATTTGCTGAAGGGTCTGTGGTCACAGAATTTAGGGATAGAATCTGTCACTCCTCCTTTAGTATTTCAACTCTTCTGTATGTTCGAAATTTTTCATGATAAAAAGTGGGAAAACCATTTCAGGGTTAGTGTTAAAACTTTTTTCTTCATGTGCCAAAATGGAAATTTCCTTTGTAGTTAAAAGATTGATTCACAGTGTTTCCAGTTTTAAAAAGTATGAAAAAAATGGTGTTGTGTTTGTTTGTTTTTTCCTCTGGTCATAGAAAAGCTGTCGTACTAATAACCAAAGGATTACGCACTCCACTATAGATCTTTTAGTTCTTTTATTATTTATGTTATTTTTGTTTGTTTTCTCTGTAGTCTCAAATGACCCTTAGTAATTAATATAAAATGGAAATCTTTAAATAAATTAACTCATTACATTAGCAATCTTCTGATGCATCCTTTTGTGGGCCATCAAGGTCAGAATCACCAGAAAATGTTCTATAAAACAGAAAAGAAAACTTTATATATTAAAAATAAGGTAGTGGCAAATAAATTTTAATTTCTTCGTTCCCATTATAAATAGTGGTTCTACTGGCCTTTTCATTGCTTGAGCCTCACAGTGAAATTTATAAATTGTTGGTTCGATTTTGGAATTTCCTTAATGTTTTGACAATGCTGAAATAGATGATTGCTCTGTGTACTAAGCTTTGAATATTAATCTTAAAAGAAATGAAAATAGGACTAAATCTCAGACACTGATGTTATGCTTATCTAGAATCACAGAGGCATATATTTATGATGTGCTAATAAATAAAGTTTCCAAAAAAATCATGGAAAGGGACAAGGCATAATCGTAGCTGTTGCGTGTGTTTTTGTTTTTCCTATCACCATTATGTTTATTGAAAGGAAAAATTTCTGTGACAGTGGTAAGCAGATTCTGGTTGGTGTGTGAACAGATTAAATCCACAACTTTTGAGGAAAAACTTGAGTACCTTACAGGGAAGCAAATGGGAAGATATGAGGAGACCGGGACTTTTCACACACGTACTAATCCGGCCACCCAATATTTCTAGCCACCATCCACCTAAGCAATGAGTGTGTAAAATGACAATGATAAAAATTACAGCTTCACCCTAGCAGAAAAAGCCCCCAGGGGACAGAGTTACCATTCTGGTTTCTCCCATTCACAGCCTCCACACTTCAAAAGAACTGACAAGCTACAATTGGCACTTGGAAAAGTGTTACAAAACACTGACAAGTATTAGAGGAATGTTGATTAATGTAAACAGCCTGCCTCAAGGAATCATACCTTTCTTAGGAAAACTGGTTTTCCAATTAGCATTTCTACAGAGACTGGTATCTCCAAGTAATTCCAGGGAAGGGTTTCAAGAAGTTATTTGCCTTTGTTGGAGAGAGGGGCTGTTGTCATATTTACATCTTTAATTTCTGAAAACTCAGAAAAGTCAATTGATATGTTAAAGAGTCAACAGACCTTAAAAAAGAAGTAAATTCTGACATGTGCTACAACATGGACCAACCTGTAGGACATTATGCTCAGTGGAATAAGCCAGACACAAAGACAAATACTGTATGATTCCATGCAGAGCAGGCATAAAAAGCACGCGGAGTAAGCAAATTTGTGGAAGTCAAGTTGCCAGGGGCTGGGAAGGGGAAGCAATGGGGAGTTATTGCCTAATAGGTACAGAGTCTTAGTCTTGCAGGATGTCCTGCAGATGGATGGTGGTGATGGCATCACAATCACGTGAATGTACTTAATGCCACTGAACTGTGCTTAAAAAGGGTGAAGGGGCACCTAAGTGGCTCAGTCTGTTAAGCGTCCAACTCCTGATCTTGGCTCAGGTCTTGATCTCGGGGTTGTGAGTTTGAGCCCCACATTGGGCTCCATGCTGGGTGTGGGGCTTACGTAAAACTTTTTTTAATTAAATTAAAAAATGGTTAAGATGATACATTTTGTGTTACGTGTACGTTACCAATCAATAGGATTCCTTTCTTTGGTTGTGCCCTAGTTTCACAGTGGATTCTCATCCTATTCATTTCCTAAATTTGTGCATACCCTTGTTTATTGAGCACTTACTATGTGTCAGACATTCTTCTAAGTGCTTTGTTCGTTTGTATCACCTCATTTGACCGTCACATCATTTCTGTTAGGCAAGTACCATTATCATCCGTGTTTTATTGACAAGAAACCTGAAGCCCAGTACCTTCCCAGAATCGCAGTTGGGAGGGCTGGTTTTGAACCCTGGCACTCGGGAGAGCTCGCTAGGAGCCATGTCCCACAGCTGAGTACTTAGGTACCATTTCTCACTCTCCTCTCACTAGATCATATCCCTCATTGACCTACTGATAGAAAAACATTTACATGTATTTTTCCCACAAGCTTGGTAGGATTTCTCTTGGCACTTTGGAAATAAGGTTGATACTTTAAGAATTTATATTCCTGCAAACAAAGCTAACAGCTGCCTCGGGGCTCTGGAATTGTGCCCGCCGGCAGAGAAACGCAGCCACTATCAGTCGCGTGCTTTCTGGCAGCACCCAATCCATACCCCAAATTGCAAAAGCAGCAAATAAAGACAGGCTCAGGAGCAGAGGAATGAGGGAGACCGTGAGTCTTAACTCGATGAGGACAGCAGGGCAACGTGTTCTTATTTACAGCTTCACAAATGATAACATTTTTAAAAATAAAAATACAAAATTAGGGGGGCGCTAGGTAGTTCTGTGATTAATACTGGTTTGAGATGTCCTGGTGACAGCAGACATGCATTCAGGGCCCTGGTAACACGTCTGGAAACATTTAGCCTGTTGAATGTGAATGGATTTTTTCTAGCCTCCAAAGCCCTCTCAAAATCAATGGCTTTCAAGGATCTTTGACCACGAACCATAGTAAGAAATACATTTTTTAAATCTCAGTCTAGTTCTCTGTCTTTCACACATGTACATGCACGTACCCTCAGGTCACAAGCACGCGTCGCAGCACCTGGTTTAAAAACACTGCTTTGAATTATGCAGTCATACCTAGTGAGGGTTCTCCAGAGAAACCGAAACAGTAGGGGACCAAAGTTAGGAACTGGCCCATGCAGTAATGGAGGCCAAGAATTCCCATCATTTGCTAATGGCTAGTTAGAGAACCAAGACAGCTGGCGATACAATCCAGTTCACGTATAAAGGCTTGAGAACAGAGGGACCACTGGTATCAGTTTTGGAGTCTGGAAGCAAGAGGACCAGGAGCTTCACATCCCAGCTCAAGAAAAGAGGAGAGTTTGCCATTCCTCCTTTTTTTTTTTTTTTTTTTAAGATTTTATTTATTTATTTGACAGAGAGAGATCACAAGTAGGCAGAGAGGCAGGCAGAGGGAGAGGGGGAAGCAGGCTCCCCGCTGAGCAGAAAGCCCGATGCGGGGCTCGATCCCAGGACTCTAAGATCATGACCTGAGCCGAAGGCAGAGGCTTTAACCCACTGAGCCACCCAGGTGCCCCGTTCCTCCTTTTTATTTTGTTTGAGGAGCCCCTAATGGATTAGATGATGCCCACTTGCAGTGTTGAGGATGATCTTCTTTACTCAGGCTACTGAATCAAATGCTAATCACCGGAAACATACCCACAGATACACCCAGAAATAATGTTTTATCAGCTATCTGAAGCATCCCTTAGCCCAGTCAAATTGACATAAAGTGAAACATCACAGCTATAGAATTTTTAAGTTTGATAAACACCTCTGACTTACAGAAAGTCATTAACCCCAAAACTATAATCAAGAACATTAGGACAGGGGCACCTGGGTGGCTCAGTGGGTTAAAGCCTCTGCCTTCAGCTCAGGTCATGATCTCAGGGTCCTGGGATCGAGTCCCGCATCGGGCTCTCTGCTCAGCGGGGAGCCTGCTTCCCCCTCTCTCTCTGCCTACTTGTGATCTCTCTCTCTCTCTGTCGAATAAATAAATAAAATATTAAAAAAACATTAGGACAGATTGTTTCTTTCCTTTACACTTCTTACAACAATAAATCATAATCCCTGCCTTAAAGTCAGTCATAGTTCCAAATCGGTAGGATTCAAGGATCTTCAGGGAATTTCCTATATATCCTTTTGTCACTCCCTGCTCTGCTGGCCCTTTCCTGCCTCCTCCCCTCTCCTCTCTCCATCCCCATCCCAGCCCCCACATCTCAGGGTATCCTTCATCCACCTCCCAGCCTGCACACACCCCCAAGTCTAGAAACAAGCAAACAAAACATAACAAACATATAACAAAAAGAGTACCAGGCTCAGAGATGGAGGGTCCTGAAATGGAATTCCTATCTGCTTCTTACTATATGAGCTTGGCCAAACCATTTCCCCTCTCTGGGCCGGTTTCCTCACTTATAAAATCAGAATGATAGCACCGGGTTTCTCATGGTGGTTGCTAGACTGAACGAGATGAACCAAGATAACAGTATAGTCCTTAACACAGCGGTTGGCCCTAACAGCCTTGTTCCCATTCCCTTTTCCTGGGGCTTGGTGAAGCCCTACCCTAGCAGCTGGGGAAGTACCACCCCTGCCACAATGCAGGCTGGAAAATCACAGAGCAGCATGGATTCCAAAAGGGTTTTCTGTGGAACTCTAATCTGGGTCTGGTCACAGCCCAGTCTGCTGGGGCTCAAGCAGTGCATCATCATGGTGTTTATTAGGGACAGATTAAGTGGATCTCAGGGAAAGACAGGAGCCACTGACCTTGAATGCCCTCCCCCCAACCCCCCACTGCTACACTCATAGGCTGTTTCATACTCAAGAAGAAATAACAGTAATATGCATATCTTTTTGGAAGTTAAAAATGGAATTTGGGGTGAGAGGGCTATGAGAAATAATGAACAACAGTTCATCACAACATGCCACAGTTGCTTTTGGTGGCTAAACATCCTGGGTTGCCCCTTTAGATAATATAATAAGAAAAAATGTGGCTAACCAGTGAGAGCTTAATGGAATTAGGTCTTACAAATGCTCCTCTTGAATGTCATGCCATCTCACCCAACAAATACGAAGTTGTGTGTTGGAAAGACCTTGAGAAACACATATAGAAATTAGGAAGTCATTTAGATATTAGTGGAACTTTTTTTAGGAGTGTGATCTGGTCCAGGATTATTTTTGAACTGGGAACTTCCAGTTTCCTTGAAGAGATTTTCCTTTCACATCATCTATTTTATTAGCGATGGCCGAGGTCTCTCAAATCTGTGAATAAAATTTAGTGAGAATTGATGAGCCCTGTCTAAGTAAGAATCCTAATGGCCATAGGTTGCTGTTATATGGTAGAAGTCAAACTCAATTATCTTTAAATTCAACAATTCTGTGTCTACCAAGAGACTCTTTAGGACCTCTTCTATGTGTCTTTCTTCATTTGAAATCTTTCATTTGAAATCAGGCCTACTTTAGAAAGATGGAAAAAATTGAAATATAAAACCTGTGTTTATGAGAAGAGTGAAAGAAAAGAAGAAGGGGTTTTTCTCTCTAGGTATGGCTATTTGGAAAAATTAGACCATCTGGTAAACAGTCTTGGCTCAAATTAGGCTTAAAAAATAATAAAAAGAACCTTATGATTTATAAAACAGTGCGTTTAGCATTGCGGTATACATACACCAATCCTACCGGCTTTTCCTCCCCCGTGGCAGCCATTTCAGGAAAAGTTCTGTTTGGAAAGATAGAACAAAGCCTATCTTTATGCTGTGAACAGTACTGGGCTCCCAGGATTGGAGGAGGGAAGATGGAGAAGGAATAATGAACAAGCAGAAGGTGGTACTTAGTTCTTCTTAAATTTCACTGAGTAAGAATTCCTTCAGTGTCAAATGAGAAGCATATTAAGGATTTGCAGTCTGTCAGCTGTTATCCAATGTCTTCAAACAGGTCCTTTGAAATACACCCTTCTTTTTCAGTAAGCATGTTCACATAATAATATGTTCATTCACAGGCATTAGGGTGAGCATGGACTAGAAGATTCATAACTGCACTGGACTAGAATTAGGAGATTCTTTTCTAAGTATGAAGTTTTCTCATTTCCATCATCCCTTTGGGTTCAGTAGAACAGCCAAGATGGTGGTGAGGAAAGGTGTGGGGGTGGGGAAGGAGTGGGTGGGGAGGGAGTGTTGTTGTGAGTGAAAGGTTAAGGCTGAGAATGTTTGTTTTCAGTGCAAAAAAAAAGCCTTCCTTCTGTGAACCCTATCATTCACATATCTTGAAAAATGTCCTGATAGGATAGGATACTGTATAGTTCCATAACCTCAACGGGTATCCAATAAGAATCTCAAGCTAAATTTAGTTTCACCCAGTTTAGCTCAGTGGTCTATGTAGAAAGCAAAAGCAACAGTTCTTCCATATGTAAAAGGAATCAATAAAGAAATAGCCTCTTGTTAGGACCCAGAAAAGTGCAAATCATTTACAATTTGGTAGTGATGGCCCTCAGCAAGCCTTTAAAGTGAGTGGAACTTCTTTGGTGGAGGAAGGTTTTTTTTTCCCAGCAACAACTCTTCGGAGCTAATGCCCTACTCATAAAGCTCCAGTTATAGACCTCATACTGTGGGCTTTTGGTCCTTAGTAGGCAGACATTTTCTAGTCCCTTAATTATTAAGACCTAGCTGCCCCATGTCTCATTTTGGGGGTGGTTAATGGAAGTTAAAAATTTTGAAGCATAATCCATTCCAGGTAACAAGTTATTAACCAATGTGTTTATTTAGATATACACTAAAAATATAATTCTCTTCTAGACACTGAAGACATAAGGAATAATCAAGACATAAGGAATAATCAATTCTTCTTTCAGGGAGTGTAAGTATAACTAGGAAATAAAAACTAATAACTTTAGATGATGAGTAATTAAAAAAACAAACAAACCCGTAAGACAGTCCATGCTAACGGTCAGCTGAGTGTTACGTTCAGCGAGCTTTGTACAAAATAGAGGAGACATGTGCCTGGAGATGGCATGAAGGCCTTCAGTAACTCATGTTGGGGACCCAGATTCTCTCAGCTAGCATTGAACCTGGAGGCTACTATCCTCTTGGCAGGGAAACCAAATACTGACATATTTCATTCTCTCATACAAATTAAGACTAATTTTACTAGCAGAAAATAACTCTTATATTTATACAATCTAGAGTAGAAACAATTGGGTACATCTTCATGAAAAATAATCTGGCTATTAAACTATGCCTGGGTGACTGTTTCTGAGCATTTCCAATAATTGTTTTCTACTCATTAATTCTTTCCAAATGCTCACTTAGCGCTAAAGGTGTAAAAAGTAATGGGATGAAAATTTAAGTTAAAAAATTATATCCATTAACTTAACTTGGTCTGCAGTTGGTAGAGAGAGGGCCAGGGAAGGCGGTCATTACTCTCTTGTAGCAATGAATTACTTTGGCCCAGCTCCTGAAACAGTAGCATTCCCTGAAGCATAGTTTGGGGACCTTTCAAACTATAGCACTGGTCAGAGGGAATTTCAGTACCTGCAGGTTGAAGGAAGATGCCTTTTGGCACCTTCGCAGTCACCATTATCATCATTAACACCTTTTAACCATTGTTGCTGAGTTCACTGTTCTGAGTACTTTACGTATGAAGTCACCTATTCCTCACAGTGACTCTGAAGTCAGTACTGTTATCATCTTTGATGGATAATCCTATGTGTCATCTTGACTGGTCTAAGGGGGAATGCCCAGAGAGCTGGTAAAACATTATTTCTGGGCGTAACTGTGGCAGGATTTCAGGAAGGGATTAGCATTTGAAGCAGACTGAGTAAAGCAGATTGGCCTCACCAGTGTGAATGGATATCATCCAGTCAGCTCAGGCCTTGAAGAGAACAACAAAGGTAGAAGGGCAAATTTGCCCTTTGCTTGATCTGAGACATCCATCTTCTCCTGCCCTCTGACAGCACTGCTGGTCCTCAGACTCCGACTGGGATTTACACCATCACCATTCCCACCACCCCTACCGTGGTCTCAATCCTTGTTCACTCTTTGGCCTTCAACTGAGAGTTACACCATCAACTCTCTTGGGCCTTTAGAATCTGACTGAATGATACCACCGGCTGTGGCTCGCAGGTGGCCTTCTCAGCCCCCATAATCACAGGAGCCATTTCCTGTAATAATGCTCTCCCTCTCCCCCTCCCTCCTTCCCATCGTGTATCTCCTATTGGTTCTGTTTCTGTAGAGAACCCTGACGAATACATATCCGTTTCACAAATGGGAAACGAGCCCCAAATCTCACAGCTAGTCAGCGTTCTTAGCCTAGATGCTGGCCGCCTCTTGGGTGGATTACTGACCACCCCTTCAGCTAAGGCCTAACCTCTGGGTTTAACTGAAGGAGCTGGACTCAGAGTAGTCCAGTTTGGAGATGTTAGGAGTTCCTGTCAGCCAGAAGCATCAGAAGAACCGTAAAAGGAAGAGATCTCTCTTGAGCTCACCAACAGCCGCAATGTGGTAGTGGCACACTTTGGGGCAGGTACAAGATTTGTTAGGATGATCAATGTCTGCTCTGATTCTTCCCTGGCATCTTTTTTTCTTTTTCTTTTTCTTTTTCTTTTTTTTCTTTTCCTTTTCCTTTTCCTTTTCCTTTTCCTTTTCCTTTTCCTTTTCCTTTTCCTTTTCCCTTTCCTTTCCTTTCCTTTCCTTTCCTTTTCTTTTCTTTTCTTTTCCTTTCCTTTCCTTTCCTCTCTTCTGTTTTCTTTTCTTTTCTTTTTCACTAAGCTTTTTATTTTAATTCCAGGTTAGTTAACATACAGTGTTATATTCCTGGCATTTTTTTCTTCACTTCTGGCCCTTAAGGAAATCGAGACAGCTTGAGTCATGTTCTTTCCAAGTGCCTCACAGTGTCTTTTCAACTTAGTTTGGGTGAGCAAATGTGGGCGTTACCTGAGGCAAGGAAGAGTAAACATGTTTGGAGAGCATGCCTGGTAGTACTTGTAGAGAGGGAATTCTATCCCTCTCTTGTCAAAATGATAACTTTAAGAGAATCTAGGAGAAGTCATATTTGTGCCCCCTTTGTACACTCTTCTTGGCTATCTTGGCTACTCTATCCTCCATTCCCTCCAATATGCTCATCTGGGCCACACATTTTTTGTGGATGTTTTTACTGTTCATTAAAGTTCAGAAATCATGCCCATCTTTCTCTTTTTCTCACTGCCATCATGAAAGGCCAGCTTAGTCTTCCTGGTTCATTCTAAAGGTGCTTAGACTAAGGAGGTAAAGGCAAGTGGAAAGCCTTGCTTACAGGTCGTGGCCTTGGCCCCATCTTCTTCTACAAATGTACTAGACATGCACTGATTTGGCGAAGGGGCATAAGTGGGAGCTGGTTAGTGCACTTGCCCACCTAGTTCTTTCTTCCCCTTTTGGCTCTTATTCAGAGTGTGTCTGTTCTCTCCATCAGCAAAGATCCTTGGGGAACCAGAGAAGGCGGGGATCGGAGCTATATGTCAGAACTCTCCCCTGAACTTCTCATTATCAGGAGGACAATGTTAGGTAATGCTACCGCTTTAGTTAGCGACTGACACAAGCTGAGGGAGGAGAGTCAAAGATATATGGTCCCATCAGGGTCCACGAATGGACTGGTTGTACCTTTGTTAACATTGAATCAAGAGCCATAAAATATTTCATCTTCTGTAATCCAGTAATCTCACTGCTGGAACTGTGTCCCGAGGAAACAGTTCAAAGTAAAACAAGATAATGATAGGTATATGGTGCCCAGATCTTAGTTTCTTTTTTTTTAATTTATTTTTTATTTTTTTTCAGATCTTAGTTTCTAAATACCATTATCCAATAAAAGATATTAGAGATCCTTGGAGAAATGGCTGATTCATATCTGGGGCAGGGAAACCTTTTGTTGTTAGCAGATGAGCAGTTTTGAGTGGCGAGGTAGTGAATTGTGCTTTGGATTGAGTTCGAGGTACCTGGGAGATAGACAGCTACAGATGTTCGGTGGGTACTACACAGATAATGGATGTGGATGTAGTTCTGTGTAGACATGGAGATATAGATGTACACAGATTGCAGATTGGTAAAAGAGCCCACCCAGTAGTTCCTCCATCACTTTGCAGAAAAATTCTCTTGGGTGCTTGGTAAAAATGCATTTTTCTGGGTCCTACCTTAGGGAGCAGAAGAATTGCATTTTTATGATATTCCCCAAATCATTTTTTGAAGCATATGTCAGTCTATGAAATATTTAAAGGGTTGTGAATATGCAGGGAGCTATTATGGGAAATCGAGAAGAGTTAGAGAAGCAGGAGAAGTAAGATGTAACCCTAGGTGATAGAGCACCACGTGGCCAAGAAACAGAGTTTCACTATGGAGCCCTGGCCAATGTTGTTGAGAGGGCAAAAGGGATACTGAAAGCATAAATGTAAAAGGGAAAACAACAGAAGAACAGGAGAAAATATACATAAAATTTTACCCAGTCACAAAGTAGAGATTTTGTAAGCATATAAGCAAAGGAAGGAAACACAGTATGGCCAGGTTTGACTCCATGAATATTAAATATTTCAGTATGTCAAAAAAAAAAAAAATCACACACACAAAAAATTAGAATAGGCAATTCCCAAAGAAAATATAATTGTCTATATAGGAAACAAACGTGTGTGAAATAATATTTAAAATGCTTTTTTTTTAAAGTAGGCTCTACACCCAACATGGGGCTCAAACAACCCAAAGATTAAGAGTATGTGCTCTACCAACTGAGCCAACCAGATGCCCCTAAAAATGCGATTTTTATTTTTATTATTTCTTAAATACTGCTTGAAAAAATTCCACATACAACTGAGATCACGCAATACTTGTTTTTCTCTGACTTATTTCACTTAGCATAGTGTCTGCAATGCCACTTTTTTTTCAAGATTTTGTTGAGAGAGAGAACACGCGAGCGGGGGAAGGGGCAGAGGGAGAGGGAGAAGCTTCGCTAAGCCGGAAGCCCAACTCTGGGCTCGATCTGCACCCTGAGATCACGACCTGAGCCAAAGGCAGACTCTTAACTGACCGAGCCACCCAGGTGCCCTCCGAAATGGCACTTTTAACTCCTCAAATTGGCAACTACCTTCACTAAAACGCAAAGTAATGCTCTGGCATAGAGAATAGGGAATAAGCAAAGTCACCCGTTGTTAGTAGAATGCATTTAGTGCAACTTTTCTGAAATACAGTTGGAAGCATATATCAAAAAGAAAATACTCCTACCCTTTGAAATCAATTCTGCTTCTAGAAACATCCCTTTTACATTTATGTAAAAAGATGTTCCTTCCAGTATTATTGGTAATATCAACAAACTGGAAACAACTAGAATATACAACAGCAGTGGTTTGGTTCAATAAATTATGGAAGTCACATAATGTTGTATTTCTTTCTTTTTTTTTTTTTTTTTAAGATTTTATTTATTTATTTTAGAGAGAGAGCATGCAAGAGAGCTAGGGGGGAAGGGCAGAGGGAGAGGAAAAGAGAGAATCTCAAGCAGACTCGAGGCTAAACACAAAGCCCGACATGGGGCTCAATCTCACCCTGAGATCATGACCTGAGCCAAAACCAAGAGTTGGATGCTTGGGGCACCTGGGTGGCTCAGTTGGTTAAGCATCTGCCTTCAGCTCAGGTCATGATCCCAGAGTCCTGGGATCAAGCCCCAAATTGGGCTCCCTGCTCGGCAGGGAGTCTGCTTCTCCCTCTCCCTCTGTCTGCCACTCCCCTTGCTTGTGTTCTCTCAGTCTCTGTCAAATAAATAAATAAAATCTTAAAAAAAAAAAAAAAAAGTTGGATGCTTAACCAACTGAGCCACCCAGGTGCCCTATTGCTGTATTTTCTAAAGCTTTTACAAAACATGCTTTAGTAGAAGGATCCCAAACCTGGGTGCCAAGCAGTAACAGAAGTGAGTGAAGTAGTCTGGATAGAAAGTAGAGACATGGAGAAGAGAAGGATTGTTTCACTTTCCTCTTAACCCTACTATAATTATTATTTTTTGAAGAGTGCAAGTGAAATTAGATGTAGTAGCTGCAGTCTCAGATGGAGAACAATAGAGTAATGGAGACTTAAGTAGAGAGCACAGGCCCTGTCTCACAAGATTAGCCATTCCTTGGCTCTACTCGGTTGATCACTGTGTGAGCCAATCAGACCTCTTCATTGGCTATCAATTTACAACCTTTGCTTTAAAATTTTTATTGGTGAGAAAATATATATAATTACTAAGTGAAAAAAGTACATAATGCAATAGTATATGACATTAGTATATTACAGTATGGTATTGGATTGGATAATACTTGTGTGTGTTTTTATGTGTGTGCAAGTCTTAACATATGCCCAGAAAAAAAGCCTGGAAGGAAAGAAACCAGAATATGGCTTTATGTAGGTCTTATGATCAAGGCTGTTTTAATTTTTTTGTTTGCAGTTTTAATATTTTTAATATTTTCCGTAACAAATGCATGCATACTACTTCTAAAAACATCCAAAAAGGGATGCCTAGCTGGCTCAGTCAGTAGAGGATATAACTCTTGATCTCAGGGTCATGACTTCAAGCTCCCATGTTGGGCATGAGGCCTACATAAAATTAAATAAGTAAAAATAATAAGAGCAACCAAATAAATCATCAAAAGCTTATTGTGAAAATACCTCGGCTGGAGTTTTTCGTTTTTTTTTGTTTTTTTGGGTTTTTTTTTGGTTTTTTTTTTCCCATAGGCTTGAGTTTTGACACCCAACAGGAATATTCCTGAAAAGCTCAGCTGCAGTCCTAACTCTAGCAATAGTATTGTCAGCTCTTGACCTGGAGCTAGGTCTGATAGCCTGGTTATTTATTATTATTGTTGTCATTACTACTACTACTATTTATTCTATTGTTTTTTTTTTTAAGATTATTTATTTATTTATTTATTTGTCAGAGAGGAGAGATATCACAAGTAGGCAGAGAGGCAGGCAGAGAGAGAGGGGGAAGCAGGCTCCCTGCTGAGCAGAGAGCCTGATGCGGGGCTCGATCCCAGGACCCTGAGATCATGACCTGAGCTGAAGGCAGAAGCTCTAACCCACTGAGCCACCCAGGCGCCCCTATTGTGTTGTTTTTTAAATGCTCACTGGCTTCTGGCAACCTCATCACCATTACCAAGAAGTTTATGGAAGTGTGAGCCAGTGAGAATTTACCTGTTCCAAGTTTTGGGAAAAGTTCTATTTCTTCATAGTTATGGATGTACACTTAATAAAGACAGCTATAGAAGTATAGAATATCTATTCAAGATTTTGCAGCGCTATTAGCTAAAATAGCACAAATCCGTGCACTATACTTCAATTGTTCAAATGTCCTTATAAAATCGGTTATGAAAAGTTGCTGTTCACACAGGTACATGGGCAATCTTAAACAGTGATAAGTTGGCTCTTTTCCCCTGAGCTTGAGAACAGCGGCCGATTCACACTTTGCAAGTCAGGCCAACAAATCTAGCGAATGCAAATAGAGAGTTGGAAACCTGTGAACGCTTTTATTCCCTTCATAGACTTATACAGCAAAATGGATTGCTTTGCAATTGTGAAGGGGGAAAAAAAAAGAACAAGGAAGCAAAGAAGAAAAGAATGTGTTGGCTTTGTCTGCCAGTGGTTTGGGTAGAGGGTGTTCTATTTTTTTTTTTTTTTTGGATGAAAAGTAGGATCTTAATGGGCGCTCAGTCAGCTCAGATAGCCTCTGAAAGCTCCTCTTGTCAGCTCCCTGGATAGAAGGACCCATTGTTTTCCAAATCTGAAGTTATCACTCTTCCCTTTATCCTTTCTTTTGGACCTTTTAGTGTGTTTGCTTTATCAGAATATTTTAATCCCTAATGTGGTGACTTGGTGTAATTTATCTCATTAAGCCTCTCCTATTTTCTTCTGTTTACATGACTAATATTATTGTGTTTTATAGAGCTTATACCAACAAACCACTCCTTTGTCCCATTGTTTCAGCTCTGGGGCCAAAAATCAACAAATGAAGTTTTATCTTCCCAATCTTGGGCCTCACCTACTTGTCATTCAGTTTGTATAGATTGCATGAAGAGCATGTTCCTTTGAAAACAATGCAAGGATTCATTTTTATGACCTAAAAACAAACAATTACCTTTCTCGCAAGGTCCTGGTCATTTCTCTTTATGAGTATAGACTGGCGCAGACTCAACTTATGAGGAGAATAAAAGCAATACTTCCTTGTGGGTGGAAAGCCCAAAGTCCCCTACTAATGATGGCCTGCTCCCTAACTTGTATTTCTTTTGTGGTGTATAGAATATCCTATAAGCAGAGAACCTAAGCCTTGGAAGGCACCTAGTGGGGTTATCTCGTCCAAACTCCTGCTCTTCTCCATGACCACACCCAAACTAGGCTCAGCCAGACAGGGGAGAATCAGTCCTATTTTTAAGGCATTTGAAGGAGGGCCTTCTCTGAACTAGTTATTTATTTTGAAATATGTCAGAAAATTCCTTTCCTGAAAAGCCAGTCTAATAAAGCTTCCATTGTCATTTCCTTTGTCATGACTTTTTCATTTCCAGATTGAAAATAAATGGGTACTATCTTTAGGGAATCAACAACAGTTTAATGAGCGATGATTTCCTACAAGGCAGTGGGTCTCAAACGTTAGAGACCATTAGAATCACCTGGAAGCTTATTAAAAACAAGGATTGCTGGATGCCACCCCTCAGAGTGTCTGATTACAGAGGTTGGAAGAAGGCTTCAGAATTTGCGTTTCTAGCAGGTTCTCAGGTAATGCTGATGATGTTGGACCAGGGACCCCACTTTGAGAACTGCTGATTCTAGGACCTCTCAAGGAGAAATATGAGAATAATTAGGAGGCAGAAACAAGTAGGTTACAACAAGTTAAGCAAGTTAACCTCCACATGGAAGGTGATGTTAAACAAATTAACCTCTACATAGAAAATGCTAAATGCCTATCAGAGAAGTTCTTTGCTGTCACAGAGCTCATAAGCTCAGAGGCCAGTGAGCGAGGCTGGCCATGAACAGGAGTTTAGGATGTTAGCCCTGTGCGTACAGAGGAGGAACACAGCATTCAGGCTAGGTGGAGAACTGGCCTAAAAGGCTCCCTGCAGAACTGGAAGCCTGAGAAATAATTCCCAAGTTGAATCTTCAGGAAGGGAAAGCATCTAGACAAAAGGGCAGGGGTGGCCTGGCTCTTCCAGCAGAAGGAAAGAGGGACCAGGGAGTTTCATGGAGCAGCAAGTCATTCAGTTTTCTCAAAGGAGGGGAGGGTGACAAATGAGTTGGTGATGACAGAGCTAGAGAGGTAGGCAGGGGCTAGATCAAGAAGGAACATCAGAGGGGCACCTGGCTGGCAACTATTCATCTCAGGGTTCTAAGTTCAAGCCCCATGTTGGCTGTAGAGATTACTTAAAAATAAAATTATTAAAAAGAGAGAGAGAGAAAGGAATGTCAGAGCAGGTTGCAGGAATTTGGCAATATTCTGAAGACTACTATTTGACATAGAATATAAGGACAATTTAATAAGGCTCCATATAAGGAAACATTTGAGATGAAAGAGAGTAGACAGCTATCTCCAGTGCTTGTACTTCCTTCTCTCAAACTAGAACTCCTCTAACCGGTTTACTTTGGTTTTCAGCTGATGCCAGATCTTGGCTAGCCTTCCAGCCTAGGTGTAGACAAAATTCCCTTTCCTTTTAATTTTGTTGAGAGATTTTAGAATTTCATAAAGGGGGTTTGTAAAGACACAAGGCAAATATAAAACCAAAGTGAACAAAGAGAATACAGAAGTTAGGTCTGGAAGTCAACAGACTAGGCTTCTAGCTTCATTGTTGACTACCTATACTGCCTGGAGCATGTTACTTCTTGTACCGTAGTTTCTGTACTTGAGATTTAATTCCCTAAGATCCATAAGATCTTTTGTGGTCTGGGCCCTACATGCCTTTTTCAGCCTCATCTTAGAGTCACCCACTCTTTGTGCTCCAGCCACATAAACAATCCTTCAGTCTTGTGTTCCTTATGCTACCTTCTACCACAGGGCATCTGCACATCCCAATTCCTCTGGAATAATTCTTGCCTCCCTCTTCAGTAATTTCTGCATTTAAATCTAAGCTGACTCCCTCTAGGAATTCTCTGATCTCCCTTAATAGGTAAACTCCCTCCTATTATAGGTTTTTTTTTTGTTGTTATGAGGAACTTTGATGTGATAGCACTTAATGGTTATTATTTGTGAAATTATTTGCTTAATGTTTGTCTCCTGCTAGACCAGTGTTCAGCAAACTATAGCCAGCTTTGGCCTGCACCATGTTTTTGTAAATAAAGTTTTATTGAAACATGAGGAAGCCCACTTATTTACATATTACCTATGGCCATTTTTATATGACAATGGCAGAGTGGAGTAGTTGCAGTAGAGATTTTATGACCTAGTAAAATATTTACTGTTTCTTTGTAGCAAAAGTTTGCCAATTTCGGTACTAGACTATCATCTTTATGAGAGTAGGTACAAGATCTGTTTTTGTTTATTCACCTGTCTTCAGCATCTAGTCCAGTGTCTGCTACATGGAAGATAATATTTGTTTTTCTTAAATAAATGCAAGGAGATTTTTTTTAATGCCTATTTTACCAGAGTGTTAAAAGGGTTAAATAAGAAATATATATAAAGAAGTCCATAATATAGTGCCTGGAACATAGCACATTGTTAGTAAATGTTAGCAGTTATTCTCAGTTGTTTTTTGTTTTGTTTTTTTTTAAAGATTTTATTTATTTGACAGAGAGAGACACAGCGAGAGAGGGAACTCAAGCAGGGGGAGTGGGAGAGGGAAAAGCAGGCTTCCTGCCGAGCAGAGAGCCCGATGTGGGGCTCAATCCCAAGACCCTGGGATCATGGCCTGAGCCAAAGGCAGACACCTATCGAGTGAGCCACCCAGGCGCCCCTTCTCAGTTGTTTCTTAGTGCATTTTAATCATTTTTCTGGGACTGGACCTAGGCTGTCCCTTGGCAGTGGACTGAATCACATTCCTGTCCTTCACCTCTCCTACCATCCCTTACCCTCTTGGCTTCCTGGGATGAAAAAGGCATTTCCATTTTGGGCTCCAGGAACTCCTTCCTTGGAGTCAGATTCTTAGCAGTGTCTTCTCCACCCTTCCTGGAGATTTCCTTCGAGGACATTCAGTCTATTTGAAAGCATATTATTCTCAAAGCTTGTTCTAGCCTCAGGGTGACACTCCTTTCACCTGCCCTGGAGCTAAGCCTCACTGGGTCACCTTAGTGATGGCAGTTCTGTCTTATCTTATGGCCACCTGCTTCAGGGACAGCAGACAACCTTTCTTCTGGTTCAGCAGGAGAAGCTATAGTGTTGGAGGAGAGCTCTTAACGAGACAGCAATGTGCAGAAGCTCAGGAACTGAACATGTGTGGTTTTATAGGCGAGAGGAAAGACGGATCAAAGCCCAGCCCAGAGGTTGTTCGGCCTGGATGTGGGCCCAGCTGGATGCCGAACCCCAGAGGAGGGAGCCTTCACTAAAACCAGAGGTCAGCAAGCTGTGACCTATGGGCCAAATCCAGCCTGCCTCCAGTTTTTATGTGCCTCTTGCACTGAGAATGGTTTTTACCTTTTTAAATAGTTGGGGGGGAAAGCAAAAGAAGAATAACACTTTGTGACACGCAGAAATTATATGAAATTCAAATTTCAATGTCCATAAATAAAGCCTTATTAGAACACAGCCATGCATATTCCTTTATGTCTGTGGCTGCTTTCATGTTACAAAGGCAGAGTGAAACAGTTGGCCTCAGAGATCATTTTTGGCCCATAAAGCTGAAAATGTTTACTGTCTGGCCCCATGGAGAAAAAGTTTGCCAACCCTGGAGTTACACTACTAGCCTGAGCTGTCAGAATGACTTTGACCCAAGCTGAGGTGCATGACCTGTGACTACCCCACCAGGTCCCATCTTGGGGTGCAGCCCAGGGTGGCAGGGAAGGAATGGGTTAATTGGAGGAATCATTTCTGATGGAGGTGGGAAGGGATGAGAGGAGAGAACAAATCAGTCCAGTCTCACCACTTCCAGCAGTAGGGCCCTGAGCCAGTGTCTTCACTTCTCTAAGTAGCAATTCTCATGTTCTGAAATCCCAGTAATCATACCCGAATATAAATGCGATGTTGCAAGGACTGAAAGAGCAAATGTGTGCAGCAATGCCTGGCATATAGTAGGCACTCAATAAATTCTCACTGCTATGACTAGGATTGGATGGAGTACACCGCAGGAAGAGCTGGCCTTGGAGAGGAGGGAGCCATCTCACATAGCAGTCTGTAGGTTAGAGAAAACACAAAGGACATTGGGGATAAACAGACCTGGGGTCATTTCAGTCTCCGCTGGTGATCCATGTATTCATCACTGCTGTTTGGTCTCAGTAACATAGATTGACTTCTCTGAGCCTCAGTCCCCCTGCCCGCCCCTTGATGTAGCCCCGATGTCAAGGGAGGCCTCCCTACTCTTTAATTAAGGAAACACATCCCTCTGGTACCACCTATCACCATTTCAGGTGACACACACGAGGCTTCACTTTCACCCTGTGCCAACAAGCCCATTCTGAGAATTCTCTTTCGGCAAGCATTTCATAAGCTTAGCACATTTATTGGCAATCAGAAGAGCATCCCTTTGGAGAGTGGAGCGTGTTGTGCCCCTCGCCCCACCCCACAGTCTTTTTCTAAACCTTCTGCTCTCCTCTTGCTTCTGTCTCTTCTTTCTGAGTGAGGAGCCCCCAGTTTCCGCCACCCCCAATTCTCCACACATTGCCCCATATCTCTGCTTTATAGCCCAAAGAGGCTGATTAAGGCATTTTCCCACAAAGATGGTTCCGTCCCCAGGAGGAATTCTTCTACCAGCTGCTAAAAGAATAAATTTCCTCTATCCCCTAACAAGCAAGATAGGGATAATTATGCCTACCTCACAAGGTGTTTGTGGGAATTAAATGAGCTAATGTATCTGCCAGCTCCTGGCATGTAGCAGGCACTCAGCAAATGTTTCTTCCCTCTCCTCTTGATTCTGCCTTTGAGATTTGAGGGAACAAAGAGAAGCTGAGAGACCTTTCGAGGTGGGACGAGCGAGCGTAGATAAAGCAGCCAGGAAGGTCATCTCTTGACCATCCCCCTTCAGTGAAGTAGAAGAGATTCTCTGCCAAGAGAAACTGGAAAAGGTGGAGGGGCTCAGGGCGGAAACCAGACAAGACTAGTTTATCTTGGAGTCCATCCAAAAGGGTTTAGTTACTAAAACAGCAGTTCCTCTACATAAATCCTTCAGGTTCTTGAAAAATATTATTAAATTACTCCAGTATCATAAATAATCCTAATTTTATTAATCTTGCCTCTCAGGCTAACGCACAGCTCCTGCAAGGCTTCCTGCCCTCCTGAGCACACAGCTGAAGGGGAAAGGCCCCCAGGCGGAGGGCAGTACCTGGGCCCTGTCTGAAGGGTATTAGATGGCCTGCAGGTAAAACTGACATTCCCTGATGCTTCCGAGCCCTTTCAGAGAGCTGCTCTCCCTAGTAATCTTTCCTTAGGTGCAGGACTCAAAGGGAGCTTTATTAGCAAGGTGAGGCATGCAGGGGCATGGGAATTTATGGAATTCTGTTATTTGTCTATTTGGACTTGACTAATGTCCTGTTTGCTTTAGTATTATTTTGCTTTCTTTTTATTTTATTTTTTTTTAAAACCTCAGACTTCGTTTTTTTAAACCTCTTCCAAAAAAACTGGTAGAGGGCTCTCTTCCATTTTGCTCGGGTCCAAGGATGTTTCTACCTGATGTTGTGAAAACAAATGATTGTAATGAGTTAATGCTAAGTTGTACCCTAATGCCTTGCGAAGCCCTTGCTGCCCTCCCCAACTGCCCTCACCCATCTCTCTTTCTCTGTTGTTTTTTAGCCAAGAAATTACTCAGTTTTTCTTTCCGAAGCAAAGATAAGTTGAAGAATAGCAACACCTGTCTCTGTTATTTGGTATTGTTTGGGACTAACACACACACACACACACACACACAATACCTAGGGATTTAGGAAACATGGGTTCACTTCCTGTTAGTCCCCAGTGTGTCTTCTGAAAGAGTCTTTATTAAATGTTTTGGCTTTATGACTTAATGTTTTCCTCAAATATAAAATAATTTGTGACACCCAAAACTGTCAAGAAATATAAACAAAAACCATGCATAGAATCCTTCCACCCTCAGAAACCCCACTGTGAACATCTTGATGCATTTCTCTGAATTTTGGTTTCCTCTGCGGATGTGCGTCCATAGTTACCAAATGTGGTCTGTTGAAGCTGGCTTTTCTACTTGCCTTTATTTCGTGAGCATTTACTTACTGGTCATTAAACGTTTTTCAAAAGCACCCCTCTTAGTGGCTTCATAGTATTTGTAGTGTTTTTCAATCATTCTTAGATTGTTCCGCAGGTAGGCTGGGTCTCCTTCACCATATAAATAACGCTGCAGTGAGCTTCTTTGTACCTGGTGCTTGCATATTTGAAAATTTCCATAGATGGCATTCCTAGAAGTAGGATCACTGGCAAAAAAGAATCCTGGAACCTAACGTTAGTCTTCACTGACTTCAGCCACTCCAAGCTATTACATTTTGGATCTCATAGCAAAGTGTTTAGGAACTAAAATAACAAAGGTTCTGGCTAATGTTTGTCTATATGGTGATTTCATGGTATGCAGCTAGAGGACAATAAAATATAATGTGTTGTAATTATGATTTTGCAACATTCCTAGGTGATAGTCATAATAGCTAACATTTATTGGGTGGTTAATATGTACTGGTCCCTGGTTTAGTGTTTTACAGATACTAACTTATTCAATCTCACCACAGCTCTAGGAGGTAGATACTATTATCATCGCCATTTTACAGATGGGAAAGCTGAGGCACAAAGGGGTTAAACCCCATGGTAGGTGGCTGAGCTAGGGTTCAAACCCAATCATTTAGGCAACAAGCCCTTAACCATTAGATGATCCTGTCTGGAAATAACCAGGTGGGAGAGATGCTTCATCAGCCACATGTTGAGGCTGCATCGAGGGGTGGGTGGGGTGCCGAAGCTGGAAGGGGGATGGTGACTCCCCTCTCACTACTGAGTTGCAGACCTCCTTCCTGCCCCTTTCACTAGCTGTGCGCCGGCCTGGGAAAGGACAGGGGAGAAACCAAGCTGCAAAGCCCTCAATTCTGTATTTGAAAGGAAAGACGAATGTATTTCAGCATGGTCTCAGGAAGCTGATTATTCGGAAGGGAGGAAGGGAAAAAAAAAAAAAGGAATACACTGCTTTAACATTTTGTTTTTTTGTTTTCATTTTTGTTTTTGACCATCATTCGAGCATTAGGCTTGCCTAATTAGAAGCAATATTTTCATGACTTTATTTTTGACCAATCCCGTTTCAATGGGTTCCCAGCTCATCTGTTGCTACAGTATTCAGAAGTGAGCTACAGAACAGGAGTCTCTGGAGATGACCGTAACCATGAATTCTGAAGGAGGTAACTAATCATTTTTGATCCTGTCCACTGCAGATCACCTTGGTTACAAATGACCTCCAAACAGCTGTTCCACTTGGATGGTTCTGAAGGCACCTGCTCATGACTGAAGTTCTGATTAATAGCCATTTTCTTTTGTCCCGCCTCCTTATGTTTACTTAAAATAATACTGGTGTGACAAAGATTGCACAGGGTGTTTCTGTTTAGGTAGTGAAGACTGGTGATGTGATGAAGCAAAATACAACACAACCACCACAGCAAAATGCAAACGTAGTGGCACGTACGTCCAGCTTCACCTTCCTATCTTGCCAGGTTCCTCTTAGGGAAACCCAGCCAGAGGACTTGCCTCTGTTCACTCCGCTCAGGATTGAAATGGGTAAAACTTGAAAGAGCACCAGCAGTGAACTAATAAGGAAGAATGAACCAGAGAACCTTTTGGGAATGCTGCCGCCATAGAAATCCTCCCAAGGGGTCGCTGCAGTGGTCCCAAGGAGAAGGGGCCAGGTGGAAGCCATCTCACCTTTTATGACCTAATCTTGAAGTCATGAAGTGTTATTTCTGCCTCATCCTATTTGTGGAGACCCTAGATCCCACGCTCTCACCCCAGGTTCAAAGGGACCCTGCCTCTCAGTGAAGGAATTGTCAGTATCATGTTTGGAGAAAAGTGTGTGGCCAGGATGTATATTAGTGTGGACATCTTTAGAAAATAGAATCAGTCATACTTGTACACAAAAGAATCTTGATTCATATATGGAAAAATCCAGAAACTCAAGCAATTATCAGAGTTCCCAGAAAATTATCCACATGGTGATGGAAAATATACTGGTTGGTGGGTACAGTGAGAATACTACCTTTTTTTTCCTACTCTAATTAATGAACATCGAATTTATCCATAGGTAGGGGTACCTGAGTGGCTTAGTTGGTTAAACGTCTGATTTTGACTCAGGTCAAAGTCTCAGGGTCCTGGGATGGAGCCCTATGTGGGGGGGTCCCCACTCAGTGGGGAATCTGCTTGTCCCACTCCCTCTGCCCCCCCTCTTGTCGTGTTCTCTCCATCTCTCTCAAATAAATAAATAAAATTTTAAAGAAAACCTTAAATAGAAATCTTTTTAAAAAATCTTAAATAAAACCTTAAATAAATAAAATCTTAAAAAAAAATTTTATCCAGGAACTCCTGGGTGGTTGGCTCAGTCGGTTAAGCATCTCTTTTCAGCTCAGGTCAGATCTGGGGTCCTGGGATCGAGCACCACCCCCAGGTGGTGCCCGAGCAGGGAGCCTGTTTCTCCCTCTCCCTCTGCCCCTGCCCCCTTCCCCAACTTGTGCTCTTGCTCTTGCTCTCTCTCAAATAAATAAATAAAATCTAAAAAAAAAAAAAAAAAATCCATAGGTGGTCTCACTGGGTTTTACCTAGGAAGCAGCATTTTAAAGTTGACTTGTGCCCTTGATTCCAAAACCATCTTATGTTTTACCATATTATTAGGCATGGATCAAGTTCAAATCCCTTGTTACTTGTAGCAAAAGGTTTCTGGTCATCTTATTTCAAATGTCATTTGTATGCATGTCCTTTCTTCTTGCTTGATGAATAAGGTTTCCTCTCCAAATAGATCCTTCTCGTGCTTTTAATAAATAATGATCCAGATCTTCAGGATCCAGAATACTCCAGAGCTGTAAAGTAGGTACTGCCGAAAGATGTATTAACTCCTTCAGGCTCCAAGGTGCTATTTAAAATGTTACTGCTTCATATCTCGTAATAGAGGCTTGAACCTTATTGATGGCATTTCTCTTGGTTGTGTGTGTGTGCAGGGTGAAGGCTAGGAGAGCAAGTTGATGAACTGGAACAGGAAGCCGAATTAACTCTTTCAACAAGGTTTAAAAGAGATTTGTTCTTATAAACTCTAAAGCCTAAATGGTACTGAAGCTTCCAGAATAAATCAGTAGCTAAGATAATGTTATTAGATGTTATAGTTACTGGAAGGATTACTATGTTGATGCTGGCTGAAAATAGGTATGTTTTGTACTTACATTATGGCAACATTTCCCATACCTTACAAAAGCGAAGTTAACTATAAAAATAGGTGCAGCCTGATTACATATAGAAAGCTTCAAATTGTCATCTTGTTTATGATTATTAAAGGTTACTCAGGTTTATGCAAATATCTTCAATTCATAGGTTCAGCTGTTACTTGAAATAATGGAATAGAAAGATAAAACCATTGATGGTGAGTATGTGGGAATACAGGGGCAGCTGAATAATAGGTATATTTTGGATCTTGTATAGCTAGTGAGTGGTCTGATAAATGTGTAGCAAATAACTCTCAGGGAAGGGAGCCCTGACCTAATAGCATTTCCAGTTTCTGTGGTGTAAATGTTTCCACCATGACTGATATCATTCTACCAACATGGCATCACAGAATGCAGAACTAAGAGGAGATATGTTCAGTGGGCTTTTGGGAGCTATATGAGCCAGTCCTGCACACCACTATTTACACTTTTGGAAAAGGTAGTTGGATGGTTCCCAGATAAACCTTGTTATAATACTAAGGGGGAAAAAAGACAAATTTTAAATGGTGCATTCTGTGGCAGGGACATTTAATGCTCATTGAATTTCTGCTTATTCGTTGACATTTCTCATGGGCCAATGGACTGGGAACAGGGATGGAAGCATTTAAAAATTGATATGCAATGCCCAGCTCTCTCTTGCCTTGCCACTGCAATAAGGGAAGTCATGTGTTCCCAATGGTACAGATACAAGATATAAAACACAACCTGTATCAACATGGTCCCACGAATGTTGAGTGGAGCCAAGCCCCATACACCAACCCTGCCTGTCTACCGTGCTTCTCTTAGCAATTGCTGCTTAACAAGCCATCCCATAGAGAATGGCTTAAAACAATTTATTGTTATGTCTCACAACTCTGTGAGTTGGTCTCTGCTGAACAGCCCTGCTCTTCTCATTTTGGGTTTCGTGTGACTGTAGTCAAATGTTGGCTAGAGCTGGAGTCCTTGGAAGGCCTGAATGAATTGAACTGAAGATGGCTTCTTCAGTCACATCTGGTACCTCAGTGCTTCTCCACATGGAGTCTCATTCTCTAGGCATCTGTGTGTTGCCTCTCTTTGCAGTAAGAGGGCCAGATTGTTTTATCATGAGGCTGTCAGGATTTCCTCAGGTCGAGGCGGAGAACTGTCACAGTACCACTTCTGCTACATTTTCTTGTGAGTCATGGGATCAGTGCAGAGGCAGAGAGGGAGGTGACTATCCAGGGGTGTGATTCCAGGAGGGAAGAGTCACTGAGGGCCCTCTTTGGAGAATATCTACCACATATCACAAATAAGAATAAACCTTTGCTGTGTTAAGCCACTTAGATTTCAGGATTAATTTGTTCCCTTAGGAAAACTTAGCATAATCTGACTAATCCATAAATCAGTACCATATTAGTGAAGATAGGATAGCCTCCACTGCAAAAGCAAACCTCAAAACTTTAGCAGCTTACCATGTGGTCCTCTGGGGGCCTGATGGCTCCCCAGTGCTGCTTCTGTTCAGGGGTGACTCAGTGGTCCAGGTCACTTGCATTTGTTGGTACACCATCTAGAACATGTGGCTTCTAGTTTAGTGGGGCAGGAGGAAAGAAGACAATGGGGAACTAACTCACGGCTCCTGAATACCTGTTGACCAGAACTGGTCGCATGTCTCATGTCCCAACTATAAGCAGGCCAGGAAATTTGATGGAGCATGTGGATATTTTGTGATTAGTAAATGTCTCTGCCTTAAAATTCTGTGGAGCTCTTTGCCTGTTGTCTTTCCTCCCTTCCCCTTACTTTACCCAGTGTAAGAAATTTAAGAAGGGGGAGAGTGGAGAGAGGGAGGGTTAAAGTGGAGGGGGGGAGGGAAAAAGACCTGAGCAAAGGGGAGAGGTTAGAATACAGGAAGGAATTTATAGGATGCAAAATACGATCATTAAAACTATCAACAAAACATTGAGGCGCCTGGGTGGCTCAGTGGGTTAAAGCCTCTGCCTTCGGCTCAGGTCCTGATCTCAGGGTTCTGGGATCGAGCCCCGCATCGGGCTCTGCTCAGCGGGGAGCCTGCATCCCCCTCTCTCCCTGCCTGACTCTCTGCCTACTTGTGATCTCTCTCTGTCAAATAAATAAATAAATTCTTAAAAAAAAAAAAAAAACTATCAACAAAGCAAAACCATTAACAAGTACTGATAAACAAAAAACTATTAACAAATAACTGCAATAGCTGAGGTTTTCACTATGCTTTTAACCCCCCCTTTTTTTTCTTCTTAATCAGCAATGATAAGGAAACTAAACCAGATTAAGTGCTATCTTATTGGAGGTACAAAGGCAAACAAGGGGAAAGAAGTGATTGAAGAGCACTTCAGAGAGCTCCGGACATTCAAATCAGCAGGGCCTGATTACTTTCATGCCGGGTACTTAAGGAATTGGCAAATGTAATTGCAAGACCACCAGCCTTTATTTTAGAAAAGGAAGGTTGGACAGGAGAAGGTCCTGACAAGTGGAATCAGCAGATGGAGTACCTTCTTTTTTTTAAAAAAAAACAGGGAAAAACACAACCATAGTAATTATAGACTATTCAGCTTATCTTAGATACCTGGGAAGATACAAGAACAAATCATCAAACAATCAATTTGCAACCACCTAGAAGAGCACAAGGTGCTGGGTAGTAATCAACGTGATTTTGTGAAGTACACATTATGCCAGACCAATTTAATTTTATCTATGAGAGACTGATGAGCCTGGCAGAAGGGAAAGCAATACTACAATTGGACTTCAGTAAGGTTTTTTTTCGTTTTCTTTTGTTTTTAAATCCATCCCCTGACAGTTTGAGCATCAACTCTAGAAGAGGATGCTACCTACAACAGCAGTTCGGTGGGCATGTCTCTGGATCTGGCACTCAGAGTGGTAAAAGCAAAGATTCTGCTCCAGTCTGACACATTTGTTAATAATAGTGTTATTATTTTAATGAATTGATGTGAACAAAGAAGATGACAGTAGTGAAGAAGATGTTGAGATACTAAATAGCATTCTCCACTGATAGGAAATATGAAAGAAAAGAGGAGATATAAAAACCTGTCTAAGAAATCCAACAGCTAAGTAAATTGAGATCCAAGAAGGGAGAGAATACTAAAAGAGAAATATAAGAAAATTTCCTAGAAAAGGACATACATCTTTACATTAAAAGAGTCTCCTAAGGGCCAACTATAATAAGTGGGGGAAATAACCCACTTGGATGCAACTTTGTAAAATTTTAGAACTTTAAGAATAAATAAAACTTTCTAAAAGCTTCCAGACGGAAAAATTAGGCCACCTACAGAGGAATGAAAATTGAGCAGCCAAATTCTCATTAACATTTCTGGCTGCTAGAAGATAACAGAGTAGTCCTTTCAGTTCTGGGGGAAATTGAATTTGAAACTAATTTCCATATTCAGCCAACCTATCAGTCAACTGTGAGAGTAGAAGATAGGCATTTCACATAAACCAGCAGTAGAAAAGTTTACTTCCTGGGACCCCTTTCTTGAGAAGTTACTTAAATATGTATTCCAGCAGAATGAGGAGGTTATCCAACAAAGGAGTCGTCAAGGGATCTAACACAGGCAAAGGAAGTTATATATGATATAAAATCTTCCTTTTTTTTCTTTCTTTTTTTAAAGTAGGCTTCACACCCATCATGGAGCCCAATATGGGGCTTGAACTCATGACCCTGAGATTAAGACCTGAGCTGAAATCAAGAGTCAGAAGCTTAACTGATTGAGCCACCTGGGCACCCCTAAAATCTTCCATTTTGGAGCTGGAGAATGAAGAGTGCCAAAGGGAAGGATTCTGGGGCAAAAGAGAACTTCATGCAGTTCATAATGTGATTGAAAGAACGAAAATCAACCATGTTAATTAAAAAAAATTAAAGTAAATTAAAAAAAAAAGAAAAAGAAAATCAACCAACCAGGGCACATAGGTGGCTCAGTCAGTTAAATGTCTGCCTTCAGTTCAGGTCACGATCCTGGATTTCTGGGATCGAGCCCCAAGTTGGGCTCCCTGCTCAGCAGGGACAATGCTTCTCCCTCTCTTGTTCCTCCTGCTTGTGCTATCTCTCTTTCTCTCTCTGTCAAACAAATAGATAAAATCTTAAAAGAAAAGAAAGAAACCAACCAACAGTCCAACAAGAAAATCTTGAGAAGGGGCGCCTAAGTGGCTCATTCGTTAAATGTCTGCCTTCAGCTCAGGTCATGATCCCAGAGTCCTGGGATCAAGCCCCACATCGGGCTCCCTGCTTAGCAGGAATCCTATTTCTCCCTCTCGCACTCCCTCTGCTTATGTTCCCTCTCTTGCTGTTCTCTCTCTCTCTCTCTCTCTCTCTCTCTGTGTCAAATAAATAAATAAATAAAAATCTTAAAAAAAAAAGAAAACCTTGAGAATAAGATTACGTATATATTTAGTCAATAAAAAATATAGGCAATTAATAAATCCCAAAAAACAAAAGGCTAATAAGACTATTACCCAGTTTTGAAGAATTATAATATATTGTATGGAGTGTCAGAGAAAGACTAGTACATGGTGCTAAAACATTTTCGTTTGAAGTAGATGAGAGGTTATGACATTGCCCTCATAGAAAAGGAAATAGCTGTCCTGATATGCTACTTAGCTTGGCAGTGCTCAGTATTGATGTAGTCTTAATGTAAGTACTCTGATTGATTTTAAACTCTTATAGTCACCGTAAGGACAAAGTAAGGAAGATCTTGGTTATGTTGCAGGAAAAAAAAATGAACATTAATCTTCATAATATAAAAGTATAGCTGACAGAAGGTGGGAAGTGGAAAATGAAGGAAAAAGGAGAAGGTTAGTATCACTGATAACCCACAATTTCTATAAGAGGAAGTCAAGATAATGACTCAAGTTTTTAGAATGAAAAATTGAGGCATAGCATAGCATACTACTTAAAGTTAATAAGGGTAACCAAAACAAAACTTAAAAATATTGTATAAATACCCCAAACTCAGAGGAATTGGGAGGAAGAAGAAGATAGCATAAATGAGCTGAATTCTTATTATTTCGTAACTGGAGGCCATTTACAACCAAGAAATTGAAAAGAGGAATGATTTTTCAAACACCCCATATATTTAAAAAATTCCTAATTCATGAGTGGTTTTTCATAGGCGTACATGTAAGATCCTGGGGCACAATCTCAGAGCATAGGTATCAGCAATCTGTGTAGCTTAAGGACACATTATGGTACCAATGGTCTTACAGCCATGGCATCTTTTTCCCATTCCAATATTCGTACCCAGTTATAAGGTCATGTTTGCAAACTTCAAGTTGTCTCTGCTTTAATACTCTTTTAAATTTTCTCAGAATTATTACTAATATTTCACAAAGTACTCTTCAAAATCAATAGCGTGGTACATGGCCATGTGGCCTCCTTATAGTATTTTATTTCATTTAACTTCTTTTCCAAAAGAAAATTCTCAGAATTGGGTTTTACTCCCACTGAACGAAAGCTTAGATGACCTTATTACTGGATAAAAACTATTTTAAAATTATAGCTCTAAAGATTAAGATAACATAGAAGTCACTTGAATCACTTGTCTTGTTCCTGTGCATTTAAATCACAGCATGGTTCACAAGCTACTGTTAAATGATGGCAGCTGGAAGTAAAACTCTGCCATAACTTTCTAAGCGAGATCCAAAAAATCCGGTCACTTACCATGTGGCGTCAGCTTAGTGCAGAGTTAATAAAATGAGTAAGGTGAGCCAGCTGCAAGAGAATGGAGCCAATCACCAAATTCGTCATATCCAAATTCCCATTATCCAGGAGGGTGTAATTACAAGTTCCACTGTACTTCTGATTACTGGCTAAAGTGGCATGCCACATAGCCACACAGATAAACACAGTCGCCATACACACTGCCTGCTAGCTTTAAATCATGCAATTCTTGATTACTCTTGGCAGGAGTTAAACTATTTCAAATTTTGCTCAGAACAAGTACTTACCCAATAGGCCAATTATACTATTTCAAATATTCATTATTCTAATTTATCTAAAATATAACCATATTGTAAAAGAGCAGTCAGTATTTAGTTCTTAAAATTGGGGGATGGGTTGGGGCTGTTTACAATCGGAAGAACTAAAAGCAGAAATGTTTAAAACAGTGTTTACAGGAGATGACTGGGGTTGCGGAGAAATCATCATAAGCTTCTTTGTACCATTTCATCTTTACTGCTTATTATAAGGTGCATTCACTACTCAAACACTAAGTATTGTACCTCTTTTACTATTTCTTGAAGAAATACTTATTAAAATACTTGTAATTCTTGTTAAAATGCAGATTCCCTGGTTCCAAACATAGTCCTACTGAATTTGGTCCCCTTTGCTGGGGCCCAGGAATTGGCACTGGAGCTATTGGTTTAGGTGCAGATCTTACTAAAAGGTTTGTTTGTTCGTTCTCTTCAACTGCATTTCAGGATTGAGCTTCTTGTGAGATTATTACATGCTGTCTTGCCTTCTGTGGTGTTTACCATATCAGCATCCTTCTTTTTTATTTCTTTACCACCAAGATGGAAAAAAAGATGGCTTCTCTCTCTTTTTGTATATGGTCTTATCTAGGGGAATAACAATTCTTTTCAAGATCCTTTAAGCTGTGTCACCTCTTGAACATAGAACAGCTAAAAGAATGTGTTAAGTTTTAAAATTCATGACAGTGACCTGTTTCTTAATTATGTAGGGAGAAACATTTTGAGACTGTCTTTGTATCTTATTTTTGTGCTGATCATTTTTTCTCATTCCTGTGACTGCAGGAATATTGATCTCAGCTTTACTTTGACCATTAATGAATTATGATGGCAATAAACAGAGACACACACCTCCAGCCTCCTGGGAGCTTAATCTTCTGCTACAACGTTTGCATTTGTAAGTCAGCACCTGTGTAATCTATATTCTAACTATTTGTTATTCTCCTTTAATTACATATTGGTGGTGGTCCATTTGCAGCCTGAGAGCAACCAACTGGAGAGTCAAAGAGATTATTAAAATATTGACTTTAAATTAGAAGGCCAAAAGGAAACACAGCTGGGTTTGTTCCTACCCATTCCAATATGATGGCTTAGGCATAGTTATTCCCTTTCATGTCAAGGAGAGCGGGGTCTAAAAAATTAGTACAGAATTTTTACCTTTAAAAAAATTTGAAGTATGATTAACATACAACATTTTATTAGTTTCAGGTATACAACACTGATTCAACAATTCTGCATATTACTCTGCCCACCACAATAAGTGTGGTCCCCATCTATACCATACAGTGCTCTGGTGTCGTCAGTGTTTCCATTAGCATCAGCTTTACCTCATCTGGTAATCACCATTTTGGTCAGCAGCAGTTACATTTTTACATCCTATACTTCCTACTTGGTGCAGATCAGTCACTCAAGTTGGGGTTTAGGGCATTGTGGATGGCCAAGTCACTCCCAGAAATCTTTTCCTTTTAGCATTTTGGTAAATAAATAACATTTTTATTTTGACGTAATTTCAAAGTTACATGAAAGTGTCAAGAAGGGTGTAAGAAACCCCTTATGCCCTTTATTGAAATTCATATTTATCTATATCTTGTACCATTCACTATCTTCCTATGAATTTATTTTTATTGCAAACTATCTTTCTTTCCTGAAGCATTTGTGAGTAAGTTGGAGACATTATGTCCTTCTACTCTGAAATATTTGGGTATTTTCCTAAGAACAGCATTCTCTTTAATAATCATGGTTATTATCAAAACCAGGTATCTTAACAATGATGTAACATAAGCCACATTCCAAATTTAAATTCACATTTTCTGAATTGCCCCAGTAAATAATTTTAAGCTAACTTTTCCCCCAGAACGTTTTTTTCCCATGCATTGAATTGAGTTGTCATGTCTCCTTTGTTTCCTTTATTCTGGAAAGCTTTCTCAGCCTTCGTTTTCCTAACTTAATACTTTTTTTAAAAGATTTTATTTATTTGAGAGAGAGAGAGAGCATGCATGCACGTGTGAGCATAGAGGGGCAGAGGGGGACGGAGAGGGAGAAAGAATCTGAAGCGGACTCTACGCTGAACGTGGAGCCTCATGCGGGGCTTGATCCCATGACCTTGAGATGAAACCAAGAGTTGGACGCTTAATCCTCTGAGCCACCTAGGTGCCCCTTAACTTGACATTTTTTATTTTATTTTATTTTTTATTAAGTAAGCTCTACCCTCAACATGGGGCTTGAGCTCATGACCCCAAGATCAAAAGTCACATATTCTATGGACTGAGCCAGTGAGGCACCCCATTAACTTGAAACTTTTAAAGAGGACAGATCAATACTCTTCTTCGTTTTTGTTTTTTCATTTTGTGGAAGGGACCCTCATTCTAGGTTTATTTATTCTATTTCATGGAGAAACAGTTATTAAGTGTTCACAGGATTCATGGACATGTTTCGGTTGTTTGTTATCTGTTTCCTTTTCCTTCCCTTCCATTGTCTATCTTAAAATTGTCTTCACTTTTAACCATAAGAGGCAGGATGTAGGGGGGTAGAGTTTATAAAATATAATGCCTGTCTCATAGGGCCATTGGGAGAAGTAAATAAAACCACAGCTGGGGGGGGGGCTCTTAGCACAATGCATGACATCCACTATTTACTTTTACTTTGCTGTCCTTTCAGGAATCTTACTTTGGCGAGCTTGATAGGTCATCAGAACTGCAGTGCTGGACAAAATTTTCCTTTCAGTAAAATGAAAATCCACCTAAGAGTAACTAAGCATGGATTTTGGTAGGATTTATTTAAATGACAATAGGTAGGTTAATAGTTTTGCCAACGATGGAAGCAAGACAGTGTAGTGTGAAGGGAGGAGCCTTGGTCATAGGACAGGGGACTGGGACTCAGTCACTAACCTGCCAGGTGACCTTAGTCACCTTGCTTTTGGGCTTCAGTTTCTTCAACTGCTTAAGGATGTGGATGATTCAGGGCAGTTTTGGTTCTAGAACCTGATGATTTTACTAATGCAGCACTTTTAGAAATGGATTTATCTGTGTGATGAAAAAAGTCCTAGACAATGTAAAGCCACATGCTCCTGCTGGTTATTCCAGAGTGTGGGGACCAAGGATGGCCTTGCTGCCTTCCTGCCTTCCTCCCTTTCTTTTTAACCTTCCTCCCTCCTTCCTCTCTTCCTTTTCGCCTTCCTTCCCTCTTTCTTTCCTTCTCTGTCTCATTTCTTCTTTCAGTGATTATTTATAGCTCCTTCCATGAGCTAGGCCTTCTAGCTAAGCTCTGGGATACAAGAGTGAACAAGATGTCAGTCCTGCGTTCATGGAACTTATTCTAGTCTTTCCTCCCCACCCCCCATATATATGAATATATATGTATTTTTCTCCTTTCCTGAAAAATGTCAAACATATGGAGAACCTGAAGGAAGAGTACCATGAACATCTGTATCCCCTCAATTCACCCATTATTAACAGTTTTTTGTTCCCTCCTCTATCTCTGTGTATATATATGTGTGTATATTATCATTTAAAAGTTGCAGACACCATGCAACCCCTATGCAATTTAACATGCATCTCCAAGAATTAGTATACTCTCATAAATAACCATAATACCATCATCACACCTAACTTAACCAACCCCCTCAAATTATCACCAACCTTATAGAATTATATAATGTCCATTCCATACTCAGATTTCCTTAATTGTCCCAAAAATGTCTTTCATTGTCTTTCCCCCTAGATCCCAGTTCAACAAAGTTCACACATTATATTTGGTTAAGTCTCTGTAGTCCCTTTTAATAAAGAACTGTTCCCCCACCTTTTTTTCCTTTTTAATGACATTGACTTTTGGAAGAATCCAAACTAATTATCTTGTAGAATACACAAAATTCCAGATTTGTCTGTTTTTCTCTGTGGTGTCATTTAACTTGTTTCCATAGTCCATGTATTTACTGTAATCTGTGCATGTAGGGGTTTGATTAGATTTATGTAACATGTTCTTGGCAGAAATATTTTATAGATGAAGGTGTATTTTCTAGTTTAAATTTTCTACAAAGATCACTTACTACTTGTGATTCAAAAATAGAAATAAATTTAAATGTATATTGCATGTTATATCACTGAAATAAAGCAGAAAAAGCATGAGTTTTGCTAGGGGAGGCCTGGATTTGAATGCAGGTTCTGTACTTTCTTAACAGCTTGACCACGTTAACTGACCTAGTCGTTCGGTTCTCCACAAAAGGCCAGAGAAGACAGAATTACTCTGGAAACTTTCTTGAAATGTGCGTGCTTGTCCCTCCATTCCCCTACTTAGCATTTTTTAAAAGAAGAGCTTGTTTCACCTACCCCTCATTCTTGCCACCCTTCTTACCCCCAGTCAGGGTTAAATGCCACCAGTGCTCCGTGCCAGGTGTCCTCATCTGAGAAATTTGAAAAAGTTCTACCTTGAAGCATTGTTGTGAGAATTGAAGATTAATAGTAAGACAGGTAAAGGGCACAGATAAAGGGCTGCATTATTATATGCTCGATACATCACCACGGTTATTCTTATTATTGCGGTATTTGCCAAAATGAGAGAGAAAGAGAAAGAACTTGAAAAGAGACAGGGCAGAAGAAAGAGAGAAGAATATTCAGTTTCTACATGGTTACTTCAAACAACTTTCCAACAGTGTTTTATGCTTATGTGGTGACCTCAGTAAATGCTCACCTAGGACAGTGCTATGACACAATCATTAACATTTTTGCAGCCCTTTACAGTTTACAAAGCACATCCGCATTCATTATCATGTTGGATACACACCGTCTTTCATGGAGATAGATGTGTTTCCTGCTTTGCCTAAGGACACAGAGGAATCAGTGGGGGAGCTCAAATTAGGAGTTCTGATTGCACAACAGACTTCTTTTGCTGAAAATGTGCAGCCTGGCACAGACACCAAATGTCTCCTTTCTAAATTCCTGACCGAGGAACTCTTCCCTTATGGTGTAGGTTACTGAAATGCTTAGTTAAAGCTCCCTGAGTCTATTTCAGACTAGCAGCTCCTCAAGCTGCATTGGGTGACATTTCCTATACTGTCAGTCAGCCAGAAGACTTCCGTTATTTCTTGCTCTCTGCTCTCACAGAGAGAAGTACTGGGTAATGAACCTGAATTAACACCGTCACATGCATATTAAAAATGCATTCAAATCCCTTAGCTGGACTAATTTCCTTGCTCAAATTGTATAGCATTGGACAGATTAAAAGACACCCAAAGATTGGCCCTTGTTCTTTGAAGGAGATAAATTTGGTATTTCTCAATGTTGACATTGAATTTTTTTGTCTGGTCATGTTTAGCTATTTTTTGAGCAAGAAAAGTGTTGCTATTTTAAACAAAAACAGACTATCTTTGGTTTAGCAAACTAGTAGTGTGGCATAAATCATTTTTGGAGGAGATGAGGTTGTTTTTTTTTTTTTAATTTACTTCGAGATCTTTTCTAGTTTGTGATTTCTTCTTTGTACCACAAGATACTTAGATCCGTATTTCTTAACTTGCAAATATTTCTGACTTCCTAGTTATCTTTTTGGTAATGGTATTTGTATTTCTACAATGTTTTAGTATCTGCGATGTCCAGGGAGCAGAATTTCTTTCTTTCCTTCTTTCTTTCTTTCTTTCTTTCTTTCTTTCTTTCTTTCTTTCTTTCTTTCTTTCTTTCTTTTCTTCCTTCCTTCCTTCCTTCCTTCCTTCCTTCCTTCCTTCCTTTCTTCCTTTCTTTCTTTCTTTC
>CM052892.1:61564609-61598902 GCA_028534135.1 Potos flavus | reverse complement strand
CAGGTTATGTCAATTTTATACATACTCCAGGTACCCTTGAAGAAAGAAATGTTTTCTGTAGTTGTTGCTGGGCATGTTCCTTGTACATCAGTTACAGCAAGTTTGTTAATCTTGTTCAAACCACCTGTATTTTTAACCAACTTACTTATTTTGACTGTTGGCCCACTCTGATATTTACTCAAAGAGGGGTGTTTAAATTTCTCACTAAATGTATGTATGGATTCATTTCTTTCTTCAGTTTTTGCTGTATATATTTTGAGGCAAAGTTATTAGGTGAATACAAATTTAGAATTGATCTATCTTCTGGTGAATATAACCTTTTTCTCACAAGGAAGTTCCAATTTATCTCAACTGGTGCTTTCTGTTTAAAGTCTACTTTGATATTACTACAGTTATACCATCTTTCTTTTGGTTAATATTTGAATCCTCCTTATCTTCCTTTTCCTTTTTCTATCCAATTACTTTCATCTTTTTAAATATTTTATGTGTGTGTCTTTTAATATTCTACCATATTTCCCTTATATATTTTTGCTGACCATTTAAAGTTAAATTTTAGATATTGTGACTGTTCAAACTAATGTTTAGCATACATCCCTCCCGGATAATTCCCTAATATCATCTAGTACTCAGCTGATACTCAAAAACCACCAGTTGCCTATAGGGTAATTTTTATAACTGTGTGGGTCAATGCATTTGACTGTGTTGCTGCTAGTCTTTTTAAAATCTAGAATAAGCTAACTTAATTGACACATTGTTGTATCAAGAGTGACTGACTGTAAGGAAATGACACAGATATTTTTTTTTTCTTTTCTGATTGTGTATCATACTTAAAAAGGTTGAAAAAAAAACCACACAGGATTCCAAGGAAACTGTCAACAGTCAGTAGGATCCAAGTGGTACCTGCAGGAGGAATATATAGGTCTTTTAAGACTATGACATGATATGAAACAGATGTTTTATTTATTTTTTATTGTGTTATGTTAGTCACCATAAAATACATCATTAGTTTTTGATCCAGTGTTCCAAGATGCATTGTTTATGTACAACACCCAGTGCTCCATGCAATATGTGCCCTCCTGGTGAGCTACCAGGCTCACCCATCCCACCCCCCCAAAAGACCCTCAGTTTGTTTCTCAGAGTCCACAGTCTCTCATGGTTTGTCTCCCCCTCTGATTTCCCCCAATTCACTTTTCCTTTCCTTCTCCTAATGTCCTCCATGTTATTCCTTATGCTCCACAAGTAAGTGAAACCATATGATAATTGACTTTCTCTGCTTGACTTATTTCACTCACCATAATCTCCGCCAGTTCCATCCATGTTGATGCAAAAGTTGGGTATTCATCCTTTCTGATGGCTGAGTAATATTCCATTGTATATATGGACCACATCTTCTTTATCCATTCGTCTGTTGAAGGACATCTTGGCTCTTTCTACAGTTTGGCTATTGTGGACATTGCTGCTATGAACATTGGGGTACATATGGCCCTTCTTTTCACTCCATTTGTATCTTTTTTTTGTTGTTTTTTTTAAACATTTTATTTATTCGACAGAGAGAGACACAGCCAGAGAGGGAATACAAGCAGGGGGAGTAGGAGAGGGAGAAGCAGGCTTTCTGCCGAGCAGGGAGCCCGATGTGGGGCTAGATCCCAGCATCCTGGGATCATAACCTAAGCTGAAGGCAGATGCTTAATGACTGAGCCACCCAGGCACCCCCTCCATCTGCATCTTTGGGGTAAATACCCAGTAGTGCAATTGCCGGGTCATAGGGTAGCTCTATTTTTAATTTTTTGAGGAATCTCCACACTGTTTTCCAAAGCGGCTGCACCAACTTGCATTCCTACCAACAGTGTAAGAGGGTTCCCCTTTCTCCATATCCTCTCCAACACTTCTTGTTTCCTGTCCTGTTAATTTTGGCCATTCTGACTGGTGTAAGGTGGTATTTCAACGTGGTTTTGATTTGAATTTCCCTGATGGCTAATGATGAACATTTTTTCAAGTGTGTGTTAGCCATTTGTATGTCTTCTTTGGAGAAGTGTCCATGTCTTTTTCTGATTTTTTGACATGATTATCTGTTTTTTGGGGGGTTGAGTTTGAGGAGTTCTTTATAGATCTTGGATATCAGCCCTTTGTCTGTAGTGTCATTTGTGAACATCATCTCCCATTCTGTGGGTTGCCTCTTTGTTTTGTTGACTGTTACCTTTGCTGGGCAGAAGCTTTTTATCTTGATGAAGTCCCAGAAGTTCATTTTCGCTTTTGTTTCCTTTGCCTTTGGAGACATGTCTTGAAAGAAGTTGCTGTGGCCAATGTCAAAGAGGTTACTGCCTATGTTCTCCTCTAGGATTTTGATGGATTCCTGTGTCACGTTGAGGTCTTTCATCCATTTTGAGTTTATCTTTGTGTATGGTGTAAGAGAATGGCCGAGTTTCATTCTTCTATACACAGCTGTCCAATTTTCCCAGCACCATTTATTGAAGAGACTTTTTTCCCACTGGATATTTTTTCCTGCTTCGTCGAAGATTATTTTACCATAGAGTTGAGGGTCCATATCTGGGCTCTCTACTCTGTTCCATTGGTCTCTGTATCTGTTTTTGTGCCAGTACCATGCTGTCTTAGTGATCACAGCTTTGTAATAAAGCTTGAGATCAGGCAATGTGATACCCCCAGCTTTGTTCTTCTTTTTCAACATTTCCTTAGTGATTCGGGGTCTTTTCTGGTTCCATAGAAATTTTAGGATGAAACAGTTATTTTAAAAATCACTGAAGCTGTGTATAAGAAATATAGTCACTACATTTTGTTTGTTATAATAATCTGACATGCAAAGAATAGACATCAGAAAAAATAAGGACTTCTATATCTGCCACCAATTGTGAGCATGACTACCTTCTTGATATATTTATCTATTTCTGTCTACCTATTTGTCAGTATTTTTTATATGGTTGAGATCATTCTGTATAGAATTTTGCCTTTAGTGTGTGCAATTTTATATCACATTTTGTACATTCTTATTCTTAAAATTAATGTAATTATAATTTTTAATGGTTGCATGATGTGCTGTTAAGTGAATGTACCATGATTTTGCAAACCGTCATCTCCTGTTGAATGTTTAGGCTTTTTCCAGTTGTTTTTAATGGTTAATAATAATATCATAAACATATTTTTGAATAAATTTTAGTCTGTTTTATATTATATCCTCAATATAGAGGCTGAGATTATTTTGAGGTAGTCTTATTATAGAGACATAAAATTTCTGAGTCTAAAGGCATAACCTCTTTTAAGGCCTTCCAGGAAAGTGTTCCAAATTTTAAAAATCCCAAAGCTTACTGCATTGGAATGGATGTCCTCTTCAAAGGAACACAGCTTGGGAGGTCTTGTGGATAATTAGTTACCACACACCTACAGTGGATACTTGATTTTTAATCTACCTGTTATGGAAGCTGACAATGCCAAATACTTTCCTAGACTCCCTTGAAGTGAAGGCATTGGCGTGTGACCTGGGATAGACCGATCAAATTGGCCCCTTCCACACTTTGAGGCTGAAGCTATTTATGCAAGGAAGCAGGCACAGTGGAGAATCCATCTGGAGCACGTGTGTAGTGGCAGCAGGCGTGAGCAAGGCAGCAACTGATGTACGGTGCTGAGATGGTTGTTCAAGCCATGAGGTCCAGCATGTGATGGTGTTGGCAGCAGGACTCAGACATGATTTTGGCTCTGGCCCCGACCAATGTCCAGTGTCTCTTATTCTTTACCATTTAGTGGTTGACCAGTCTTCCCTGATCTATGTTAATCCCAGTATCCTTTAATAAATTACTTTTCTATTAAAACCAACCAGAGTTGGATTCTACTGCATACGAAAAAGAACTTGACCAAATTTCCATGCAAGGATTCTCCCCTTGTGTAGCAGGACCTATTTTAAACAGCAGGAGAATTGGCATGCATAATGGGAGATCCAGGACAGTAGAGAGGGCTCAGTAAGGTAACCTGTCAGGACTAGGAGTTGGGAAAGTCTGGTTGAATGAACTGGGGGCAGTATTGGATGCTGTAGGTGAGATCAGCTTCTTACCGATCATTCTTAGAGTCTGGATCTGGTTGTCAGCAGTGATTCAGGAGTCCAGCCCTCGGAAATGTGACTCCAGAAACCAGGTCTGAGAAAGTGACTAAAGGTTAAGCCACTGGATGTCTGGTAAGCCAAACAGCCTTGGTTGAGGTTGACTGTGGATGCGAGGCTGTAGGTGGGATAGAAGTTGCATAGACTGGAAGTGGAAGATTACAATCCTCATGGAAAACCGTGCAACCACTTTCAGAAATTTCTTTGGCAATTTCTTCAGAGGCAGTTTTCAAGTAATACTACCAAAGCAGCCTCATTACATACAAGGTCTGCTTTGTGTCTGATCAAAACCTGTGTTGCCCCGGCTGGATCACCTTTGCCATGGGGATGGGCTTGGGGGTAGATTTAGGCCATTTCAAAAATGCAGAGAATGTAGGTTGTAACCACTGGGAATATTTAAAAGGCAATCTTGAGAATAACTATTTATTTAGCCTTTATAGGTTTCCAGAGTTATACCAGCACTTCACATCAAATGTCTCCTTTAAATCTCCCAACAACCCTGAAAGGTAGGAATTAGTAACCCTGTTTTCCAGATGAAAGCACAGGCTGAGAAGTTAATTACCAGATAAGACAGCAAATGAGTAGTAAAGAGAGAATTCAAACCCAGATCTGGTTCACTCTGAAGCACATGCTTTTTCTTTAGGCAGCACTTAGGGAGGGGCCAGAAAGACTTTAAACAATTTCAGCATTACTGTTGTCTCCTCAGGGGACTGCTTTAAAAGGAACAGTATACATCTGACTCTATAAATTTGGGATTTTAAAAGTCATAGTTAACATAAATGGAAGTCCATTTGCAAATCAACCAATAGTTAACATAAATGGAAGTCCATTTGCAAATCAACCAATAGGATTCTGCCCAAATGCGATGAAATCTTATATTCAGGGCTTAAAAACAGTAAAAAGTAACAAACAGTACATCTGAATACAACTAGAGTGATCAAACATCTTCACTGATTTTCATACTCAGCAAAAGTTGTGTTTTTTTTTAAGATTTTATTTTTAAGCACTCTCCATACCCAGTGTGGTGCTCGAACCCACAACCCCGAGATCAAGAGTCACAAGCTCCACAGACTGAGCCAACCAGGCACCCCCGTACTAATTTAGTGACACATCGAAAAGTTAGCCTAGCTTGTGTGACCCTGACTGAAGATTATCTCTTACGTGGGTGCGCACCTTCCTGCCAAGGTACAGAAGAGCAAGCCCACTTGTGAAGGGGTTCATTTCTGGGCATTTCTTTCCACAATTCTTAATGTACATTTCTTACCATACATACACACACATAATAGCTAGAAATCTAACACTCTGGACTTCATTTGGCTAACAGCAGGCCTGTCTTCAGATGGACACTAATGCTAAGCAGTGGTATCTTCCATGCTGTTCCTTTCCTGCTACACTTATTTCAGACGTCCCAGCTTCCAGCCAGACAGTCCTAGACTGCCCCTGCACAGCAAGCAAAATAAACCTGTTTTGTAAAAATCACTCCTTTGGTTTGTCCCAGCCTTGGACTCTGCTTGGTTAGGGACACTGATCATGAAGCATGTTGTCTTGGGCCATCCTGGTGGGGTGAGGAGTAGACCACCCGTGGCTTCCCAGCTGCACTGCCTGTGGAGCAAAGGGTTCAGAGCAAAAGACTTTTAAAAAATATAATAATAGTAAAAAAAAGAAAGAACTAAAGGGAGAAGACCTCTTTGAAAATCCTTACTGTTTCCTACTATCTCCTACAGTGATTGCCTTTTCATTAGTGTTGGCCTGACAGTGTGGAAATTTTCTTTTCACTTTGCTATCTCCCTACCCTTGGGTTTAAAATTGTGGTAAGCCATCAAGGTTAGCTGAAACAAAGTTGGAACCTCGTTCTTTAAGTAAGATAATACATTGTTTTATTTACTTGAGGAAGAGCAAGAAAGAGAGAGTACAAGCAGGGAGAGGGAGAAGCAGGCTCCCCGCCAAGCAGGGAGCCCAATGCAGGGACTCTATCCCAAAAGACCCTGGGATCATGACCTGAGCCAGACAAAGGCAGATGCTAACCAACTGAGCCACCCAGGTGCCCTAACAATATATTGTTTTTATTGTTCAAGATCCCCTTGGTTACTGACAACCAAAATCCAAATTGAATTTGTTTAGGAATAAGGGAGGAATTCATTTGGGGGATATTAGAATATTTTAAGTAACCAAAGGTGTGGTTAAAAGTCAATCTGTGGGAAAGACAAGGAAATAGCCAGAAATTTAACACAAAGTAAAATAAAACCAGACCCAGGAAGCAAACTGCTGTTAGTATTCTTTTCATCTGTGCTCTTCCTGGTTGTTCAGTTCATTCTCTCATTGTAGATATTGACTTTCACATATTGTGGTTAAAACACCAAAGAGGGACTGACTTTATTTTTTAATTCCAGACAGAAAAGTCTTCTGGAAGGCCCTGATTATCCTGGCCTTAGACAGGGGCCCCAGCCTGGTTCAATCAATTGTGTCAGTGGCCTGGGGCCATCTAAAAACATGGCAACATGGCAGCACAATCTCTCTGAACCACATAAGGAATATGGAATGGAGTAGTTCCAAGAAGGGAGTTTCTTGGAAGGAAGAAGGGGTTCTAGTCAAGCAAAATAGCAGATATCCACTATAAATATATATGCTATACTTGCACATAGACCTGAGAAATGGTTCTTACCTGGTTTTAGCCGTTTGGCAACCAGATTCTTGATAAAAGTCAAATCAATTTGATATGTATATATGGCAGGAACTATAGGATTCATTCATTCATTCATTTATTCATTTTAACTTGGGACTCCAAAGAAGACAAAATAAATTAAGAATAACGGGATCCACACTCTAAAGAAAACCAAAAATAGTAGTTTACATTCCTATTTACCCATGTCATTGTGGAAGTGGACTATTGTAAGTTCTCATATTCACCTCTAGTTCCTCTTCTGAAAACAGTGACCACTGCAAAATTATGTAGCTAAGGGAATTTTCTGTGCTTGTTTGGACTGGATTCTCTTCTGCATGCTCTCCATTGTTTTTGTCTTACCTGGTTTGGTCTAAGCTAAGGTGTCCACTTTTTATCTTGGAGCTCTTACCTCTGTGTATTGCCTCTGCTAATCAGCTGGAGTGGCTGTGTTCACCATGGCCTCCTGACCTGAGTGAGTTCTGTAGGCCCTCTCTTGGGTGACTCTCTCCAGGAGCTGATGGTAGGTGGAATGTTCAAAACCCCTGGGCAAGATGAATCTTCTCCTGTTTGTTGAAGAGCATATAGGGAGATTGTTCCTTTGCTAAACTCCATGGTGTTATCTTATGTAAGATCATGAAACACTCCTTCTCTCCACCATCCATCTCACCTGACTCCCTGACACAATATATTGCCAGCAACCTAGATATTACTGTTCATTAATTCATGCCTAACATGCACTGGCTTATACTAAGTGTTATTGAATGTCTAAAAATAGGCACAGCGCCTGGAAGTGAGAAGTGAAAATTGCAAAATAGTTGGGTGGAAAAAAATGATGGGACACATAGAGGCCTTTTGATATTTTTCCATGTGGTTATCTTTTATAGGTTAAAAAAGATTAATATTCTTGGTGAACCAAGGGCAATTAGCCACTTTAGATGTTTTGCTTCTTCTTAGCCTGCTCCAAAATCTGTTTTATTTATTTAATTTAACAGGACATTGCCTTGATTGGGGTCATTCAGATAAAATGCTTGGCTTTACATGTTTGCAATCATGTTTGCATGTTTGCATTTCTAGAGTTTTGCATTTCAAATCAGGCAACTAGTTTCAGTAAATATACTTTCATGTACATATAGCATGAAACCATATTAAAACAAACCCCAAAAATGGTCTTTAGCAGTGAAAGGCATTTTCTATTTTTAGGAAGAATTTAGGGGAAGGGAGGGAGGTTTGGCTTTATTTTAAGTAACAGTGCAATTGAGAAGCATCTGGCTATCTCAATCCATAGAGCATGCAATTCTTGATCTTGGGGTTGTGAGGTTCGAACCCCATATTGGGTGTAGATATTACTTAAAAATAAAAAAATCTTTAAGAAAAAAACAGTATAATTGAGTATGTAATCTTTAAAAAAATATTTATTTATTTGACAGAGAAAGAGAGAGCGAGAGGGAGAAAAAAGCAGGGGGAGCATCAGAGGGAGCAGGAGAAGCAGGCTTTCCGTTATATAGGGAACCGGATGTGGGGCTCGATCCCAGAACCACAGGATTATGACCTGAGCTCAAGGTAAATGCTCAACCGACTGAGCTACCCAGGTGCCCTGAGTATGTAATTTTTTAAAAGATTTTATTTGTCACGAGAGGGGGAGTGTGCACAAGAGAGCACAAGCGGGGGGAGCAGCAGGCTGAGGGAGAAGCAGGCTCCCCATTGAGCAAGGAGCCTGATGCAAGATTTGATCCTAGGACCTGATCATGACCTGAGCTGAAGGCAGACACTTAACGGACTGAGCCACCCAGGGATTCCGAGTAAAAAATTTAAATGCAAAATTGTAGGCTAGTGAAATTATGGAAATAATTTTGGACCAAGTGTCCATCGATTAATGAATGGATATGGAAGACATGGCATGTATACACACACAAACACACTGAGCAATAACTCAGCCATAGAAAAGAATAAAATATTGCCATTTGCAACAAGCTAGAGAATATCATGCTAAGTGAAATAAATCAGAGAAAGACAAATACCATATGATTTCATTAGTATGTGGAATTTAAGAAACAAAACAAATGAGCAAAGAGGATAAAAGAGAGAGAAAGGCAAACCAAATAACCAACTCTTAAGTCTAGAGAACAAACTAATGGTTACCCGAGGAGAGGTGGGTGAGGGGATGGGTGAAATAGGTGATGGGGACTAAGGAGTGTACTTGTCATGATGTACACCAGGTGATGTTTGGAAGTGTTGAATCACGATATTGTACACCTGAAACTAATATCACACTGTATGTTAACTAACTAGAATATGAATAAAAACTTAAAAAATTATAGGCTAGTATTTTTCTAATTATATTAATAAACTGAACACTCTGACAGGGGCAAAGAAAGGTTGCAGTAGTCCTATCCCTGCTGATTACTGAACAACAGACCTTTCTGCCCTTTTTTTCACTCCTGCTTCCCTGGATCAGCACAGGACCAGCATACTGCTTACGTTCATCCAGTTTTCCAGGAAACCTGGCTAAGGCATCTTCTCACATGCTACAAGGATGGTTTCACAAATAATTTTATTACTATGGTATTATTTAATCTTTCTAACAAATCCGTAAGGTAACTATCCTAGGCCCACTGTCTATCCATGTCAGGGCTGGGATGTGTATCCACAATATTTGATTTCAAGTTAAGGATCTTTCTCACTTCATTCCTATTCCTCAAATTAGGGTCTGAAGATCCTTGAAAGTCTGCAGTTGTATTCTTAAGGGGTCCCTAGTTCTCTGTGAGAATTTAACTCTGTGTTTCCATTTTGATGATAATAATAAATGACTATCAACATATTTTGGTTCCTTTGGATGAGCAGCTGAACAGAGAGCTACCACATGCTTTCGGGACCTGCATTTTTGTCTGTGTTAAGATTTTGTGGTGCCAGGGAGTGCCACTTTAATTGTTGGAGACAAATGATTTGGGGGAAAAAAGAACACACAGGTAATTAAAATGTGAAGGTTGTGTTCTCTCTAAGTGCAGACTAACTGACTTCATCACAAGATGTATGAAGGAAGGTTTCTGCATAACTTAAAAAGAGACAAGAGGTAGAAACATTGAGTCATTGTACAGCATGTGGTCAGCACACTGCACTCAGAAGAGCCAGCACACTGGCCACATTCAGGTTGTGGGATGGAGTGGCCATCTGCACCTGTCCCATTAAATTAAAATCCTTCTGGAGACTAAAGGAGCATCTAGGCAGAATGAAGGAGTGTATAGTATCATGGAAGGCAATGGAAGACAGTGTTTTGAAAAGGAGGTCAGAGTTAGCGGTACAAGCCGCTGCCTAGAAGATCAATATAGTAAGTGTCCATCAACTGCAGTGACTTAGAGAATGTTGGTAACCTTGAGGGAAGTACATTTCATTGCAGTAATGGGGTGGAAACCAGACTAAGGTGGACAGAAGCATAAGAGATGGGGAAGTTGAGGCAGTAAAGGTGAACAACTCAACACCTATATGAAATTTGGGAGATCCAAGGATTTAGCTAGAGTTGGACATGGGGCCAAGGGAGGAATTTTCTTTAAATGGAGGGTAGTTGAGCTGACGGGCTGAGGCTGGAAGAGAAGCTGGAGTTGAAGGAGATGATGTCATCACATCTGTGAGAAGTGGGGGGATGAAATCAGACGACAGGACATGGTGTGGGCTGATACTGAGTAGGGTACCACTGCCACTGATAGAAGGGAAGGCAGGATATACTCAGTACCTGATGTTGGCAAACAACAAGGAATACAGTCGCCCCATCCTCGAGAAGCTGCAGTCCAGGTGGAGGGGCAAGACTTTGCAACAGAACAGAATAACTCTGTCTGTGATCAGCCTAGGCAATGAGTGCTGTAGTATTTCAGAGGAGATCAAGGAAGTTTTCATGAGAAGTGGCGTTTGATTTGGAACTTGAAAGCAGAGTAGGATTTTCCTAGCTGGAGATAAAGTGGTAAGAGAAAATAAAGGAGAAGAAGAGCCCATTTCATGTAGAAGGACTGGCATGAACAAAGGATTGAAGTCCTATACTTCAATGAATTTATCCTTCAGCAAAGAAACAGGGACTTCTTTTTTATTTTTATTATTATTTTTTTGGACCTGCACTCTGATGGAGCATAGCATTTTAGAGGAAGAAAGAGACCTTTGAGATTATCCTGTCTAGTGTCCTTATTTTTCTAGGTATTGAAAATTGAGGTCCAGAGAGACGGAAGTGACTATTGAAAGTCACAAAACTCAGAGGCTTTAGTTGGGCTCTGGCTCACAAATGTAGCATCCACAACATTACATGTGTTATAAGAATAAAATACATTCAATAAAACTGATTTTTATTGAATTATATCAAAGATGCAAGGGAGTAAAGATCAAAAGATGTTTAAGATTTTTGTTTATTTGTTTTTAAAGAAATATAGTTACATAGTCAGCATGGTTATATTCTAACAAAGTTTTGCTTTGGAGACATTTCATTGCACCCTGCATTAATGAGGAGATAAGGATAATTTGTTATTAAGAGATTAACTGATAATTTCCTGTAATTCACTGGACATGTCTTCCGCTTGTCTCTGGTGCCTTGGCCATTTTAAGCTCCAACTGACCAAAAGTGAATTTGAGGAAAAATTTATGTCAACCAAAAGTATGTATTTACAATGCAAGAGGAGAAGGAAATAGTAGTTTCCTATAGCAGCTATAACAAATTACCACACACTTAGTGGCTAAAAACAACCCAAGTATATTATCTTACAGTTCTCAAGGTCAGAAGTCCAACACAGTTCTCAGTTGGCTAAAATCAAGGTATTGGCAGAACTGCATTCCTTTCTGGAGACTCTAGAGGAGTATGTGTTTCTTGCCCTCTTTTAGCTTCTAGAGGCGACTCATATTCTTTGGCTTGTAGCTTCCTTCCTCTGTATCCAAAGCCAACAACATTAAGCCTCCCTGATCTTTTTCTGTAGTCACTAGAGAACTCGACCTCCCTCTGAGCACAGCCAGAAAAAAGGTTCTCTGCTTTTAAGGACTCATGTGATTAGATTGGACTCACCTAGTTAATTTGGGATTATTGTCTTATCTCCAGATCCTGAACCTTAATCACATCTGTAAAGTCCCTTTGCCATATAAAGTGGCAAATTCACAGGTCTGGGATTAGGACACGGACATATTTGGGAAGAGGGGTGTTATTTTGCTTACCACGAAGAAGAAGGAGGCAAAGAAATCCTATGGATTATTAGAGAGATGACTTACAGGTAATTAGAGAAGAAAATGAGCATCAAAAGCGAGTATAAATTCACCGAATCAGAGCAAATATCATTTTCTTATTTAGCAGAGTTACTGTGCAGACAGATGCGGAAAATGCCAGGGACAAATTTGTCAGCGTGTTTTTTTTCTGAAGATGTTCTTGTGGAAAGATGAAGGAATGTGTGTAAGATGTCAATGTGGTAAGCTCTCTTCACAACTCATTAAACAACTGATGAAAAGCGGAAATAGATATAAACCTGAATGAAGGCCCCCTATGTGTCCCAGGGCTTTTTGTCCTTGGTCCTTCTTAGTCATAGCATTATCAGTGACTTGGATGAGGACTTACAGCTCAGGTTTGTCAAATCTGCAGGTGACACAACAGGATTAAAAAGAGGAAATCTTAACAAAAAAAAGGGGGGAATCTTAAACTGGGAAGATGAAAGCACGTGAACTGTTACAATAATAAATGTGAAATCTTAAATTTCAGGGAGAAAAGGAGTTAAATACAGGATGGATGGTACTAAATTTGGTGTCAGTAAAAATTAAAAAAAGATAACAGTGTATGTATGTGAAAGTAGGGGTGTTATTAATGGCATCAGTTAACGATTTTTGAGCATCTGCTATGCAGTGGATACTGTGCTAAGGACTTTACGTATGTCATCTGTTTTCACCCTCAAAATTCATAAGGAAATAAAGATTCTGTCTGTTTCACAGATGAATTCAGGGTTTGGAGATCTGAAGTAATTTACCCAAGATTACGTAATTATCTGTCAATACAAATTCAGGTCTATCTCCAAAGCCCATACTCATGAAACAGAATCACAGGAGTGTTTTCAAAAAGTTGAGGCATTGTGTTCATAAAAACAGTGTCCAAGTCATTATAGAACACATGTCAGGTATATCTTCCAGTTTGGGTTCTTCACAGTAAGAGATTTAACAGACCTGAATGTGCAAAGAGGATTATGGCCAGGCTCAGGAGTGGTTTGGAGTGGTTTATTTTGCCTAAAAAAGACTTGAGTTGAAATGCATGGCACAAAAGTATTATCACTTTGGAAAAATATTTGAAGACAGAACAGAGTTTTCTCTTCTGGAACCATGTGGGGGCAGGTTTTGGTTCAAGGCAAGTTGATGATAAGGATTTATGTCATGAAGCCAGCATTCAAGGATAGGTTTGATGTGGAGGTAGCAGCTGAAGTGCTTTCATCTTCGGGTTTAAATAATGCTTGGCAGGGATTGGTGCTCAATTTGTGTCTGTTGAATGTGTGATGTCCCCTTTGCCAGGGACATCATATAAGAAATTAGTGAATATAGAAGCTAGTCAGAAGACATGGACTCCAGAGTTATTTCAAAGTTTGGAATTTTTCTTTGATTTGATTTAGATGTTGACTTGAGATAAGCAGGGCAAACAACTCGCAGCCTTGGGTCTGCTTTCTTCACCTAAATGTAAGTCAGTGCAAAGTTCTGATGGCCTGATTCACACTAAGTTCTAATAACCTGAATATCAACATCAAAAATATTTCATATTTGCATTACTAAGAGGTCTCTTTCTAAACATGTTGACATTTTAATTGTTCTTGAGTGGCCTCCATTATTTTTCTCTTGCATTTTGGCAGTGTTGGTTAGATAAATCATAGAAAAAAGACAAATTAAATTTGCAGTCTAGCCACTTTCAGTAAACAAGCTGGCAATATAAGGGTCCTTAGGGGTTGTAGCTATGATAGTAACTGCCCTGAGTCAAGTGGAATTTGTTTACAGGATTCATTTAGAAAGTGAGTCATAAATTGTGGAGCAGTAAAGACCAAGAAGATACAGACAGACATGGAAGGAGATATCACAGAGCTGGGGAAGAGGTGACAGTGGCCTATATTCTATATTTGAAAAGCCTAAGGAAAGGCCATTGTCTAGCTTTAATGTGTTATTATTCATTAATAGTAATAAATAAAAACAATATTGAGGCCATACATGTATCAAAATCCCATCTTTAATACAAGATACATAAATATTACTAACTTGTGGTTCCAGTAAAGTAAGACAGCTGAATTTCCCCTAACATCTCTGCATTTCTTTTGCTCTATTTTGATACCCGGCTAGTGGACCCAAATGGGAGGGATGTCATCGAGTTGGCAAGAGTAATACTTTTAAATCCACTTTCCCACCCCACCAGTATTTTATAATCAGTTATTAGTAACCCCTGCGATTATTATGTCTTACGAAGTTCATTATGAGACCATATCACCATAGATAGCTACAGGTAACTTATCTGTACAGTTATTTAGCCCTTTGGAAGGTGCCACACTGAAATTTAATTTTGGGGATTCCCAAGTCAATTTCCCATTATAGTCATCCTAACGAACAACCACTTACTCATTTGTCCAAGGTGCTTGAAATTTCTACTCTTGAAGTAATTCCTTTAGTTTTCAGAGAAGACTATTTAGGAAAGTTAATGCTAAATCAACTGAATAGAGTTAGTTTATTGAATTAATTTGCCTATCTTTTCTTTCCTAGAATCCCCTCTGTATCACTTGGGCTCTCCTCAGGATATGGATAACATAGTCAAGCTGGGTAATTGAGGAGAGTTTAATGAAGGGGCTATTTACAAAGTGTGTGTGGCTTAGGAACAGCCCATGCTAGTGACACATGGGCTTCATTACCATACCTAAGCCTGATGGTGCAAGGGTCGGTTACTGGAACCTGGAGAGATAGCTGTATGAGGAAGGTACCTGAAAGTTGCTATGACATTTGGTGGATAGATGAAGCAGGGAGTAAGCTGGAGATTACATATCCATACTTCACTCTCCTTTCTCCTCCTGTCTCCTGCTGCTTCCCCTCTCCCCCATTAACTAAAGCCACACAAAACCAGAGGGCAAGGAAACCATTGGTGTCCAAAAAGGTCAGTCTCTGGAGGCAGGAGAGTAGATCTGGGGGGACAACAGCAAGAGATCTAGTACAGTCTGTAGCAAAGTCAGTGTTCCCAGATCACGGTTCTTGACTTCCTTCTCATAGTCCTATTGCCATGGGCCATCCCATTTATGGTATCTACTTCTTCACCCTATAGGCTAATATCCATATAAACCCACCTGACTCTCCCTGAGGCACCTCACCCTTATCTTGCCCTGAATGAACGAACCATCACACTCTTCATCTTTATGCCCTTTATTCAACCTGCTTCTTCTCTTGTATTCTGTCATAGTTAAGGTATCACTATCTTGGTGTCCAAATCAGAAATCTAGGGATCATTTTATACCACGGTCTTTCCCTCACTCCCATCATCCAATCTCCAATTCTGCTGATTTTACCTCCAAGATCCTTTTCTGTCTAGCTTTCTATCTAGCTCCTGTTTTCTCTGTTTCTACTCCCACTTTTCCGGGTTAGGTCATTACTACATCTTATTATCTATGTTCTGGCCTCCAGTAGATTCTCCCCCCCGCCCTTTTTTAAAGATTCATTAATTTATTTTAGAGAGAGAGTGTGTGTATGAAAGAGAGGGGAAGGGGCAGAGGGAGAGACAGAATCCTCAAGCAGACTCTCCACTGGCTGCAGAGCCTGAGGCGGGGCTCGATCTATGATTCCAAGATCATAACCTGAGCCAAAACCCACTGTTGGATGCTCAACCAAATGAGTCACCCAGGTGCCCCTTTCCTGTTGTTGTTGTTGTTGTTGTTTTAAATTGAGGTATAGTTGATGCACAGTGTTATGTTAGTTTCAGGTATACTATATTGTGATTCAACAAATACATACATTATGCTGTGCCCACCACAAATGAGGCTGTCATCTATTACCATACAACACTATTACAATACCATTGACTCTATTCCCTATACTGTGCCTTTTATCCCTGTGATTTATTCATTCCTTGGCTGGAAGCCTGTATGTCTCACTCTCCTTCACCTATTTGGCCCATTCTCCTCTGACAACCGTTAGTTCTCTGTATTAACTGGTCTATTTCTACTTTTTGTTTGTTTATTCATTTGTCTTACTTTTTAATTTCTACATATAAGTGAAATCATATGGTATTTGTCTTGCTCTGACTTCTTTCACTTAAACGTAATACTCTCTATCTTGCAAATGGTGAGATCTCATTTTTTTTTATGGCTGAGTAATATTCGTGTGTGTGAATTTTTTATCCATTCATCTACTGGTAGACATTTGAGTTGCTTCCATATCTTGGCTATTGTGAATAATGTTGCAGTAAATATAGGGGTGCATATATCTTTTTGAATTAGTGTTTTTGTTTTCTCTAGGTAAATACCCCTTAGAGGAATTACTGGATGATAGGGTAGTTCTGTTTTTAATATCTTGAGAAACTTCCAAATTGGCTGCACCAAATTACATTCCCACTAGCAGTGTACAGAAGCTCCTTTTTCTCCTCCTCCTTGCCAACACTTGTTAGTTCTTGTCTTTTTCAGTAAGTTCTCTTTTAAAACTATGACTCGCATTGCCATTAGAGTGTATATTTGGAAATCAAATTCTGTTCTATTGATTCATTTATTTAGAAAATATTTCTTGAAAATATGTGCCAAATATTATGCTAAGTGTTGGAAATTCAGAAATAAATAAGACATGTTTTCTGCCTTTAATTGTAATCTCATGGTAGAGAGAAGTAAGGATAGATTGATAGAATTATGCACTTGATCTTAGCCAAAAGGCTGAGAAGTGATGATTGATAGAATTATAAACAAGGCACTTAGCTTACAATAAAGGTGAGGGTGTCAGAGAAAACTCCTTGGAGAAATAAACAGTTAAGTTTAGCCCTGCAGCACTAATAGGTTTTAATCAGGTAAAAGGAAGGAGAGGAGGAAAGACAGGAAAAGATATTTTAGGCTGTGAATGCAACCTGGTACATGTTCTGAAAGCAAGGGAGAGCATAAAGAACTGGAAAATTTTAAAGTAATATAGTGTGCAGAAAGCAGAAAGCATGAAATCTGTGGTCAGATGATGAAGGGTTTTGTTAAGGATTTTGGACTTCATCTCAAAGATTATGGGGACCCCTGGAGGACTTTAAGCTTGAGGCTCAGCATGATCAGATTTGTGTTTTGGAAGGATTACCCTTACAGTTGTTTGGCAAATGGATTTGAAAGAGTAAGACTGGAGGCAGATTAATCAGTTGTTAAAAGCTTTCACTGAACTCAGGAAGTAGCAGTAAATATATAATGATCCAAAATACATTAAAATAGGATTATTTGTAGCATCCATTGAAGGATTGAACTTGAAGAGTGAAAAAGAAAAAGGAATCAAGACTGATACATGGGACTATGGCTTGGACACCTGGATGGTCAGTGCTAATATTCACCAAGGTAGGGAATTCAGAAAAATGAGGTATAGGAAGGTCAGGTAATGAACTCAATTCGGACACACAGAATTTGTGGTTCTTGTGGGCCATTCAAGTGGAGATAGTGAGTTAGATATTCATATCTAGATTTTGAATTATTATAAGAGATGAGGATTCTCAAGTCATGCCTACTGAGGGAAAATAGGCTCCATGAACTACCAACTTCAAAGCTTATTGGAGGAAAGAGAGACTAAGTGTTCAGAGTTATAAATGAATCTCCATATCCACTCAATCAAGGCCAAGCTCTTAAATTGTAACTTTTCTCTCCCACTTTATCTCATGCCAATCCCCAATTTACATTTTAAGTTTTATTAGTTCTCTTAAGTTCTATTAGGTCTTTTAAGTTTTATTAGTACCAAGCTTCTAGTGGTTCTCCATGCATATGTAGAGTCTCTGTTCCTTGGATATCTATCGTTTGTTTTTAGTGTTTCTTTCTCTACCTAGAATACCTGTTCCCCTTCTTTATCTGGTTACAGCCTCATTAGCTATCAAAAGTTACCTGAAGATTGCCTGCCCTGGGAAGACTTCAGTTCCCTTGGTTGATCTAGATGGCCCCTCCTTCCTTTGCATAGCTTTTGTTTGTGTATCTATTCTAGCACTTATCTCATGGTATTGAAATCATCTGTCTACCTAGCTTAGCATACAGATTGTTCCATGGGTTCAAAAATGGTGTTGCAGGCTGGATTCCCCAGGAAGCAGATTGTGAGATGGAGTTTAGTATACAAGATGTTTATTCAAGAGCATCCTTGTGGAAACACCTGTGGAAAGGAGAAGAAAGCAGGAGTGGGCCAAGGGAGAAGTCAAGCCTTGATGCAAACCTAGTTGTCTCATCTGATACCATAAAGAACTCTGGATCTGAAACAGCCTTTCAGAGTTGCTTCAAATTTGGAGTGAGATGGTTAGGCCTCCCCTACCTGATAAGTCATTGGGAGGAGCTGAGTTGTAGTTGTCCTCCTCAGACAGGCTTGTGATCTCTAATTCTTTAGACACACACCCTCCTTGCTCCCTAATGCATGGACTCCTGCCTGCTGCATGTATTAATATTACTTATAGCCCTTTGAGTTTGCTACTCCTGTCAGTTACTAACAGATGTTTATTAAACTGAACAAAAATCGATATCACTGCATCACACTTCTCAAGAACATTCATATACATTTATTTAATCCTTTAAAACAGCCCTCAAAGTTAGATATAATGATCACCCCCATTTTACAGATGAAGAGGCTCAGTCCCAGAGTCATTCAGTGATTTGCCCATGGTCTCTAGCCAGGAAGTGATAGGATTATGACTTATATCAAGTGTTCTGATTTAAAACCTTGTACTCTTCCTCTGTGACATTTGAGGGTGTTCAAATGTTACTGATGGAAGAAGACTGGGTGGAGATAGGTCTTGACTAGTCTAGGCTAGATGGAAAGGAAAAATATGTCTTAACAAAACCAAAAATATTCAGGGAGAAAGAAACTAGAAAATTTCTAAGCTGGCAGCCTTGGAAAGGGAGACTATTATTTTAGGACCTCCTTTCCTCAGAAGGTTTCAAAGGAGTAAAAACAATTAGAGCTGCAAGGGAGAGTAGGAGACAAGACAAGGTTGATGATCAAAGGGGAGAGCAGCGTAGGAAAATAACAACATTTCATACACAGCCATGCACACACTGAAAATGTGTCAGCAGCGCGAGGTCATTGTTAACTGCCAAGGATAAGACTGAAATAGATTGTTAAATGAGAGACAATACTGCCAAGGCTGAGTTGTTTGCCTGCTTCAAAAGGACAAAATTCTGAGAGGCAGAATGAAAGAAAATTTATCCAATTGACTATAAAATGGAAATATGATGGCTCCAGTGCTGGATATGGATTAGAACTTTTTTTTCATTACACTAAACTTGTCTAGTCAAAAGACTTTGAAAATAACATTTTTTTCCTCTACATAATTTTAAATAAAGGATTTTGTTTTTTAAAAAGAAATTTGCTTTTTATTAAAATGCTGGGAGGTAAAACTCTTGTCTTCATTAAAAAACATTTTAAAGTTTAATTTTTACAGTTACATAATATTTGTTTCAGACAGGAGAGATTTAAGGACACATACAAGATGTATTTTTCAGGTAGAGCTAGCTTGCTGATGAACTGCATATGGAGAGTGAGGGCAAGAGAAGAATAAAAGTTGATAACAAAGTTTTGGGCCTGAGCCCAAAAGAGATGCAGAAAACTGTGACAGAAAGGGCAATACACATGGTAAATATCTGGATAAATAGAATATTTTCCCTCTTAAAATCTTTAAGATACTGATGATTATCAAAGGCAAAAATTGTAACATTGGCTAATGGGATTTTCAATGTAAATAGACGTAGTACGTATACATACTATATGGTTGTAAGATTTCTGCATTTTAGGGCACCTGGGTGGCTCAGTCCTTAAGCGTCTGCCTTAGGCTCAGGTCATGATACCAGGGTCCTGAGATCAAGCCCCTCATCGGGCTCTCTGCTCCACGAGGAGCCTGTTACTTCCTCTCCAACTCCCCCTGCTTGTGTTCCCTCTCTCGCTGTGTCTCTCTCAGTCAAATAAATAAAATCTTAAAAAAAAAAAAAAAAAAATTTCTGACTTTCACTTGAAGTAGTAACATGTGAATTCTAAGTAAACTGAAAAGTTAGGTATGTAATTATAATCCCTAGAACAAACTTTAAAATATTTATGCAGATAAATACAACACTAAAAATATATTTTTTAAATCAAATAAAAGGCAGAAAAGGAGAGACAGGAAAACAACACAGAGGGCACCAACAAAAACAAATAAATGGCAAAACTAAATCTAAATAAATCAGTAATTTCCTTAACTATAAATACTCTAAACACATTAATTAAAGATAGGGTTAAAAAAGTACAAAACCCAACTCAAGATATCTGCAAGAAATTCACTTTTAATATAATAATATAGACAAGTTAAAAACAAAGTGATGCAAACAGATATATATATATACAATATAAATACTAATAAAAACAAAGTGATGGTGGCTTTATTAATATCAGACAGAGATTTCAGAACAATCAAAAATACCAGAAACATTACACACTGATAAAAAGCATAGGGGCACCTGGGTGGCTCAGTGGGTTAAAGCCTCTGCCTTCGGCTCAGGTCGTGATCTCAGGGTCCTGAGATCGAGCCCCGCATCGGGCTCTCTGCTCAGCAGGGAGCCTACTTCCCCCTCTCTCTCTGCCTGCCTCTCTGCCTACTTGTGATCTCTCTCTCTCTGTCAAATAAATAAATAAAATCTTAAAAAAAAACATAAATTCGCCAAGAAGATATGTCTGTCTAAATGTGTATGCACCTAAAAACAGCTTCAAAATACAAGATAAAAGCTGATAAAGTTAGTGGAGAAATATTCAAATCCATTATACTTAGAGACCTTGAAACCCCTCTTAAGTAATTAACAGAACAAGTAGACAGAAAACCAGCAAGTATACAGAAGATCTGAATAATACCAACAATTATTTGACACGTATAGAACTGTTCACACAGTGACAGTGGAATACACATTATTTTCATCATCACATGGAACATTCACCAAGATACACTATATTTTGAGCCACAAAACAAATCTTAACAAACCTAAAAGAATTGAAGTCATACAAAGTATGGTTTTTGATCACAACAGAATTAAACTATAGTAGCAGAAAGATAGCTGGAAAACGCCCAAATATTGAGAACTTAAAAACATACTTCTAAATAATTCATAGGTCAAAGAAACTTCCTAAGAAATTATAAAATCTTTTGAGCTCAATGAAAATAATACAACATATTAAAGTCTATGGAATTCAGTTAAAACAGTGCTTAGAGGAAAATTGATAGCATTCAAATGTTTACATTAGAAAAAAGAAAGGTCTCAGATAAGTAGCCTTTCATTTTAAGAAACTAAAAAAAGATAAACTAAACTCAAAGCTATCAGAAAAAAAGAAAATTATAACAATAACAGAAATCAGTGAAACTGAAAACAAATATTAGAGAAAATCAATGAAATTAAAACCTAGTTATTATTTTTTAAAAAGTACTAAGCATCTGGCCAGACTGACCGAGAATAGGAAAGACATTACCATACTGCTAATATCAGGAATGAAAGAGAGAATATCACTACAAATCCTATAGACACTGAAGGTACAATAAGGGAATGCTGTGAACAACTCTGTGTCCACAAATATGACAACTTAGACGAAATGTACCAATTCCTTAAATATGGCAAACTACAAAACTTAAGAAGAAATAAATTACCTAAATAGTTCTACTTCTGTGAAAGAAATTTAAGTTGTAGGGGCGCCTGGGTGGCTCAGTGGGTTAAAGCCTCTGCCTTCGGCTCAGGTCATGATCTCAGGGTCCTGGGATCGAGCTCCACATCCGGCTCTCTGCTCAGCAGGGAGCCTGCTTCCCCCTCTCTCTCTGCCTGCCTCTCTGCCTACTTGTGATTTCTCTCTCTGTCAAATAAATAAAATCTTTAAAAAAAAAAAAATTAATTTGTAGTAACAGTTCTCAAAAAGAAAATTCTAGGCATAAGTTTTTTAACTAGTGAATTCTACCAAACATTTGTGGAAGAAATTATGCTGATTCTACAGTTTCTTCCAGAAAGCGGAAGAGGACAGAACACTTCTCAACTCATTTTATGAAGTCAGTATCACCTGATGCCAGAACAAATACAGTGCAGGGAACCTGTAGACCCTCATGAACATAGACACGAGAAATTCTCTACAAAATATTAGCAAACTGAATCCAGTAATATATAAAAATGTAACACATCACAACCAAATAGGCTTTATCTTTTTTTAAGATTTTAATTAATTAATTAATTTATTTATTTATTTGAGAGAGAAAGAGAGAACAAGAGCAGTGGGGAGGGGCTTAGGGAGAGGGAGAAGCAGACTTCCTGCTGATCAGGGAGCCCAATGTGGGGCTCCATCCCAGGACCCTGGGATCATGACCGGAGTTGAAGGCAGATGGTTACCTGACTGAGCCAACCGGGCGCCCCAGATAGGATTTATCTTGGTAATCCAAGGTTGTTTTAAGATTCAGTATATCACTGTAATTTACTACATTAACAGAGAAAAGAAGCAAAACCAATTAATCATTTCAATGATTGTAGAAAAATTTTTGATAAAATTCAGCATTTATTCATGATAATATTCTCAGCATTTTAGGAATAAAAGGGAACTTCTTTTTTTTTTTTTTAAGATTTTATTTATTTATTTGTCAGAGAGAGAGAGAGAGAGAGCCCAAGCAGGGGGATCGGCAGGCAGAGCAGTTAGAGGGAGAAGCAGGCTCCTCGCTGAGCAAGGACCCTGATGCTGGACTCCATCCCAGGACCCTGGGATCATGACCTGAGCAGAAGGCAGCCACTTAACCAACTGAGCCATCCAGGCATCCCAAAAAGGAACTTCTTTTACATGATTAGGGATAGCTGTAAACACCTGTAGTTGACATCATACTTAACGATGAAAGACAGTATTTTCCCCTAAGACTAGAAACAAAGTGAGGATGTCTGCTTTACCACTCCTATTCAGTCAGTGCAGTAAGGCAAGAAAAAGAAAAAAAAAGAAGTATTCATATTGGAAAATAAAACTTTCCAGATGACATTATTGCCTAAGTAGAAGACCTTAAAGAATCCACAAAAATGTTCCTAGAACTTAAAAGTGAGTTTGGTAAGTCTCAAGCTATAAGAGTAAGATATAAAAAAACAATTGTACTCCTATAGAATAACAATAAACAATTGGAAACCAAAATTGAAAATTAGTACCATTTATGATAACTCTATAAATAAATTTTTAGGTATAAATTTGCCAGGATCTGTATACTTAAAATTATGAAACATTGATGAAATAAATAAAAGAAGACCATTCTCATGGATCAGATGCTTCAATAGAATTAAGATGTCAGTTCCTCCCAATTTGATCTATATATCTAATGCAATGCCAATGAAAATCCCAGGGCAGTGTGTGTCTCTGTATTGGCAAACTGAGTTTAAGATTTATGTGGAAAGGCAAAGTAAATATTCCATAAAATTTTCAAAATGAAGCAAGTTGTAAGACTCACACTATGACATCAACACTTACTATAAAGCTACAGTCATCAAGGAAATGACATATTGATGAAAATATCCAATGAAATGGAATAGAATTAGAAATAGACTAAGAATAGGCTAGAAATAGACTCACAAAATTATGGTCAGTTGATTTTTGAAAAAGATACAAAGGCAATCCCATGGAGAAAAGATAATGTCTTCAAAAAATTATACTCGAGGGGCGCCTGGGTGGCTCAGTCCATTGAGTGTCTGCCTTCAGCTCAGGTCATGATCCCAGGCTCCTGGGATCGAGCCCTGCAGTGGGCTCCCTGCTTGGTGGGGAGTCTGCTTCTCCCTCTGCCTTTCTCCTTTGCTTGTTTTCTCTCTCTCTCTCTCTCTCTCTCTCTCTCTCGTTCAAATAAATGAAATTTTTTAAAATTCTACTTGAACAACTGGACATCCATGTACGAAAAACAAAAATGAACCTTGACCTATACTTCACATTTTATATAAAACTAACTGAAAGTGGGTAATAGAAGTAAATGCAAAACATAAATATATAAAACTTTTGAAGAATGCCCAGCGAAAAAATCTTTGCGTGCTTGAGTTAGGTGGAGAAATCTTAAATATGACACTAAAAGCAAGATTTATAGGAGAAAAATTGACAAATTAGACTTTCTTGTAATTAAAGGCTTTTTGCATTGTCGAAGTTGCTGTTAAGACAGTGAAAAGACAAGTCACAGGTTGAGGGGAAAATTTGCAGATCATGTATTTGGCAAAGACCCTACAGTTAGAATATATAAAGAAGTTTCCAAAATCAACAATAAGAATACAACCCAGTCTTTTAGAAAGCAAAAAATTTCAATAGACACTTCATCAAGGGAGACATATAGATGGCAAATAAAGGCATGGATTCTCAATATAATTAGGCATTAGTCATTAGAGAAAGACAAATGAAAATCACAAGGTGAACTACACACCTACTATAATTACTAAAAAATGAACAAACAACTGGCAATAGGAAGTCTTGATGAAGTTGCAGAACAACTAGGACTCTCCCCATACATTGCTATGAGAATGCAAAATGGTATAGCCACTCTGAAAAATAGTTTGGAAGTTGCTTATCACATTGAACAAACACCATATGATCCAGCGATCCCATTCCTGAGTAATTATTTTGGAGAACTGAAGACTTACATTCACACAAAAACCTGTACAAAAATGCTTATAGCAGTTTTATTCAAAATTGCCAAAATGTGAAACAAACCAAATGTCCTTTAATGAGTGAATAATCACTGTGCTACATCCATACAATGGAATACTACTTAGCAATAAACTATTTCATACATCCAACAAGTTGGATGAGTGTCAAAACCATTCTGCTGAGTGAAAGAAACCAAGTTTTTGAAGTTATATACTATGTGATTCTATGTCCATGTCATTCTGGATATGCCGAACCTCGAGGGATGGAGAACAAATCCGTGGTTTTCCGTGGCCAGTGGTGGAATGTTTGACTAAAAACAGAGTGGGGGAGTGATGGAAACTGTTTTGTGTCTTGATAAGGGTGGTGGTTATATGACTGTCTACATTTGTCAAAACTCTTCGAATTGCACATCAAAAGGTTGGATTTTATTGTATGTGGATTAAAAATAAAAATTTTAAAAGTATCAGTATAGTTTCAGGTTAGAAATCACATAAACACACTAAGGTGGGGGAAGAGAATCTCTCCTATGCCCCTACCCCAACGGGACTTGAATTATTTTAGAAAAGTCTGTAGATAGGTAATGGAGTGTGTGCTTTTGGAAGGGTTAAACAGCAGGGGAATCCTTAAGCATATGGGCTAGAAAATGCACTGAATATTTAGGGTGCTAGTTAGGACTTACATGTGTGAAAGGGGTAAAGTGCCTTGCTTGATGGGTGTCTTAATCTGTTATGATCTGCTATAATCAGATACCATACACTGGGTGGCTTAAACAACAGAAATTTATTTCCCACAGTCCTAGAGGCTAGAAAGTCGGAGGTCGGGGTACCAGGAGGTTCAGTATCCTCACCTGGCAGAGAGTGAGAAAGCAAGCTTTTTTGTGTCTCTCAGGGCACTAATCCCATTTTAAGAGCTCCACCCTCATGACTGAATTATCTCTTAAAGGCCCCATCTTAGGATACCAATACATTAAGGATGAGGATTTCAACATATGAATGGGGGAGGGGGTAGACACAAACATTTAGCACATAGCAGTGGACTCCCTTGAATTGCTCAAATTGAGTTTGCTTGTGTTGGTGATATGGGGCTAGTTCCCTTGGCCTGGTCTATACTAAATGAAATAATAGCTTTTCTGAAGTCCTAACATTGCCTAATCACATCTCCTTACCCTCCTCCTTGTTCACCAGTAATAGAGACTGGGTTCACCAGGCAATCAGTGTCTAATTGCGTTTCCTCACAGCCATCTCTCTAAAACATTGAGCCACTGTGAGAACAATGCACCCTGTGGGGACATTTTCCAAATTAATGCTCTTATTTATTATGGACCCATTAAACTATAGCAAACAAACTAAAAACCCCAAAACGCAATTATCCAATTTTGAGGTGAAGATTAGTTAGAACCAAAAGTATATGTTAAATTTCTTAAAAGACCCAAGAGTTAAAGCACAAGTATTAGAAGATCAATAAGAAAAAAAAAATCAAGCACTCTCAACTGAAATCTTGCAGAGGCCTGGCTTTCATAAATACATAACTTACAGCTTTTGGTTTCAATTCTGCAGGGAAGAAATGTTGGTTTTCCAAAGTCCTTTGGAGGGAGAAATGAAACTAAAAATGGATGTTCTCAAAATATAAAAATAAATTAGAAAATGACCAAATGAGATTCACTTATTCATAAAGAAATATTTATAGATTTCCTACTAATATTGAACCTCAATTAAATTTCAGGCTTTTCCTTTCTGACCAGAAAAGCATCTGTTCTGGGTTGTTGATTACGTTCAGTGCCCTGCCCTGGTTACTAATTACCAAGGTTGGGAATGAGATGGACGTTCTTTTGTGGAATTTAAGGAAACTGACAAAGACCCATATGTTCCATCTATTTCTAACTGTAGGTGGATTGTATAAATGCCTTTGAATAACACCCGGATTTTTCTACTTAAGAACTTTAGGGAGGCGCCTGGGTGGCTCAGTCATTAAGCGTCTGCCTTCGGCTCGGGTCATGATCCCAGGGTCCTAGGATCGAGCCCCGCATCTGGCTCCCTGCTCCAAAGGAAGCCTGCCTCTCCCTCTCCCATTCTCTCTGCTTGTGTTCCCCCTCTTCCTGTGTTTCTCTCTGTCAAATAAATAAAATCTTAAAAAAAAAAAACAAACACAAGACTTTAGGGTTTGATCTTGGATGCAGGTGAATATATAGGTATTTAGATCTTCTCCATTCCACCCCATGGAGTAAGGATGGTTTGATATTGGTCATGTGTTCTACAGTGATCCCTCCCGTACTCATGTGTGCTGTGCCAGAATCCTTTTTCACAGTGTACTGGTTTCTCAGTGTTGGTTTTTCTCAGTGTATTGGTTTCCTTGGGTTGCCATAACACAATGCCACTGACTGTGGCGTAAGCAACAGAAATTTAGTTCTCATAGTTCTGGAATCTGGCAGTCCAAGACCAAGGTGTCAGCAGGGTTAGTCACTTTTGAGACCTCTCCTGGCTTGCCTGTGGCCACCTTCTTTCTGTGTCCTCCCATTGTCTTTCTTTCCTCTGTGTGTGCACTTCCCTGGTAGCTGTTCAGTGTGTTTTTATCTTAGAAGAACACTAATCAGATTAGATTAGGGCCCACTCCAAAAGCCCTCGTTTTAGTTAATCAGCTCTTTGAAGACCCTTTCTCCAAAAACAATCACATTTTGAAGCACTGGGAGTTTCAACACAGGAATTTGGGTGGGAGGGGGGCCAATTTAGCCTCTTACACTCGCATATAATCTATTTGCTATCTTTGCCACGGAGTTTAAATGCAGTGTTTTACTTAAGAATAATTAAAAAGTGAGTATAACCTACTTTTTTTTTTAACTGCAAATATTTGCTGGCCCCTGAACCAGAGTATATTGCTTTAAAAAGATTTATTGCATGATCCCATCTTCAGGCAGCCTCCTGAACTCTCGGGGCAGTGGGGCAGGAGGTGCCCAGTATGAGCAATACTCCCCTCAAGGGTGCAGCAGGATCATCTGGAAATGGTTTCCCAATGGAATCTGTGTCAAGTCTTCATTGCCACCCCAGAGTCAATCAAAGCCAAGAGCTGGAGGGGACTGCCCTGAAACACTGAGTCAGCGTCCCTGCCTTTGGGAGTGCTCCTCTACCTCTTTAGCCTGGAGGGGAGCCAAGATTGTAAAACCTAAAAAATTTGAGCCACAATGATTCTATCTCACTGGAAAACACTGCAAACATATTTGCACATGCACGCACACAGATTAGGAGATTTCTTAACAAACTTTAGTTAACAGCTGTTGTCACTGAAGAGCCACAAAAACCATTTATCGTTTAAGAAATTACCCACACTCACAGATTGAGAGCTAGAAATAGTCCCATTATTCTAAATGTAACATCCAGGGAACTTACATTGAGAAATGGGACAAAGGAATGGTTAAGGGCTACGGATGGGTGATTAGCAAAGAACATACAAATGTAATTCTCAAGGATTGGTGAATTCTCCAGCATTATGCAACAGATACTGGCTCAGAACAATCCACTTGAAACCAAACACCGGCTATATTTTAGCTACCTACTCTATTACCTTTTTTTCTAGATAATATATGGTATTCTTTAATTCAAGAAGCACATTTTAGCATTTCTGGAATTGGACTTCTGTCTTGCAATAAATAGAAAATTTAACAGAGTCTTTCTTCTTCTCTTTTTCCTCTTTTTCCTCCTCTTCTCCCTTTTCCTCCCTGGAAAACCCTTATTAAGGAGCTGGTGCATTTTATAGAAAATGGTGTCTTAGAATCAAGGTAAAGTCTTTCCCATGTGTTTGAAGTCCAGGTTGAAGACTAGCATTTCCATTTAGTTCTCATTTGGTTCACAGAGTAGATGCTAATGATTTGCCCTCCAGGATTGGAAGGAACCTCAGTGGGTCTGTGCTCTGACATCCTTTAGGGTCTCCCCCTTAGCAGAGGACTTATCAGGGGTGTGTCCTCTTAAGGCCCCTAGAGGACTAAGCCTGCCACAGGCCATGTGATGGGCTGCCAAATGCCAAGTTCCAGAAACAAACACAGTGACCTTGATGGCAATACAATGTAATGTTTCTTTGCTTCAAGTCTATACAAATATGTATTTGTATAAATATGAATTTCAGAGAAAACCTTTGTTTTGCAATGTAAAGTACACTGTGTGTGTATGTATTATCTATATATACACATATATAGATGATCTATATATACACATATATACATATATATATATCTCACACACATAATTTATAATATGTAATTATAATTACTTATAATTATAATATACGTAATTTATATAATATATATGTAATTTCTAAACAGAAAGTAGAAGCTACCATCTTACTGTAAGTTAGAATAAAAGAACATTAGCTCTAAAATCACTGGAACATACTAAATAATTACATCAAGAATAGTCTAGAAAGTAGTCTTCTAGAACAATCTGCCTCATAAATTAGCATGAGAGTTTATTTGCATATATGCTATGGGCACATTTGAAAGTGTGTGCGTGTGTATAGCATATATGGCATATGTAACATTTTAAAGGGAGTAAACACCATGTAGTTAATTCCTGTGGCAAAAGATAATTTCAGTGTTTTTGCAACATTTGACAATCACTTCATCTTTGTAATACCATCTAAATTAGCATTTTTAAGAATCCCGTATATTACTTAACAGAAAAGGCCTAAGTAGTATCAAAAGAGACTGGAGGCAAATTAAGTTTCCTTTTGTCCAACTTTGTGTCACTTCCTGCCTCCATAAATAGGGAAAGCAAAATATCTGTGCTTCTTATTCATGTACATCTGCCAAACCAATTAACACCTCCTGAATGTTATCTTAATTGCATTTATTAACATAACATTAACATAGCAGGGAGATAACATTCAGGAGGTATTAATTGGTTTGGCAGGCACTCTTGAATGGGGAGCACAGAGAAGGGCCCTTCTCAGTATCTTGCTTTTTTTTTTTTGGTCGTGGTGGAGACAAATGAGATTACGTTGAAAGAGAAAAAATATATCTTAACCAAAATGGCAGCCGCATGCAGGGTCACTTGGTTCTCCTTCTAAATGTTGCAAAGAGATGTCAGGCTCTAAAGCCTGCCTCTTTGACAGTTCACCCAGATGCCCTCTCTGTACCAGTGGCTCTTTGCGGTTCAGGCTCAGAAGGCCTCTGGAGGTGGGGAGGCACAGAAATGCCTCTCGGCGATCACTGAGCTACAGTCATAAATTTTTACAATGCCATAACTGCTTTAAAAATAATCAGAATAAATTCCCCTGATGACAATCTAATATAGCTCCCACCCTTATAGAATCAGAACTATAGTATGTTATGACTAGATTCATCCATCCATTAATTCATTCAGTAGGCATTGTTGAGCACCTGCTATATAGTCCCAGAACTGTATAATACTGGGGTAAAGAGAGAAACGAGACTCAATAACTGGCCCAAGATGTCCAGCTGGCACAGGAATTAGCCGTGTACATAATGATTGCAGGTGTGTGGCTTCCAGTAGACACCCAATACATATTTATTAAGTGAATGAATTCATGAAACATTATCATTGTGGTTCCATTCTGGTGGTGCTATGGAGGATGGGGAGGGTGGGGTTTAGGGACAAGTGTATAAGAAGGCAAAACTGAAGACAACAGATAATATGGAAAGAGTTGAATGATTAGGGACCAAACCAAGGCAGAAACACTAGGGTTGAAGAGGAGGGCATAGGTAAGGAGGTCCACATGGGAAAAATAGCATTTGTTGAGGGTTTTCTTTGTGCCAGGCAAAGCTCTTAGCACTTGGTATGAACTTAATTTTCTCAACAACCATGTAAGGTGCTTTTATTCTTATACCCATTTTAAATGAGGAAATTGAGTATGGTAGGCTGAATAATGACCGCCCATGGCTGTCCCCACTCCAATCCCCATAATTTGTGAATGTGTTGCATTACATAGCTAAAGGGACTTTGCAGATGTAATTAGATTAAGGATTTTGCAATGGGGAGATTATGCTAGATTATCCAAGTGGGCCTTATGTGATTCCAAGGTCTTTATATGAAAGGGTTAGGAGGAGTAGAGTCAGAGTCAGAAGATATAAGAATGATAGGAGAGGTCAGAGAAGAAAGAAAGTGCCACACTGGAGACTTTGAAGATGAAGGGGCCATAAGCCAAGGAATGTGGGTGACCTCTGGAGGGGCTTTCCCTGGGCACTGTGGAAGGAGACTCCTCTCCGTTACTCACCCTTTTCTCTTTCATTTTCAGTATCTCTGTGAGACAATACTTTAAGTGTACAGTATCTTTCTTTTTTATTTTATTTTATTAATTTTTTTGTATCTTTCCTTTTTAAAAAACAGTTCCCCCAGTACATTATAATTTTCATGAAGGCCATTTTTGTATTGTATACCTTTGACCCTTATACCCTGACACTGTGCCTGGAAACACACAAAAATGTGCTTATTAAATGTGTATTAAAGAAAAGTAGGAAGGGAAGAAGCTCCCCAATTTTCTTAGGGTAACATAGTTCCTCCCTGTCAGGGTGTGTCCTCTCATGGTGAGAAGAGTTGCAGTCATTTTGTGACGTGGAGGTACACCTACTCAGATCCCTCTTCAATGAAGAATTTATTGACTCAGCTATTGGAAATGCAGTCTTCAGATAGACTTTAGTTATTAGAGCCTTCAGGAATTACCTCACTAGTAGGAAACTACCTTGCCCAAGGTTACATCCTTCTCGGGATGGCCCATTCCCAGTAACTGGTTGAGATGGGTAAAATAGCCTGACCATTTCAGGCCAGCATGGGGCAGCTCTGGCAGGCCATTTTAGCTCCTGGCTGAGCTGTTCGAGTTTGCCATTAGGTTCATATTGTGCTTGATTTCTGCTTCCACTTCCACGGGTGTTGATCCCAAGGATATCCTTGATAAACATCCTATGCACTAAACTCTGTCTTAGAGTCAGGTTCCTGGAGACCCCAATCTCGAACAATCACTAAGTGTGAATTCTTTCATGAGCTAGGTAGTTATAAATAAACAAATATAGAATCCAAAATTTGAGAAAAAATTATGGAAGAGCTTAATGTTAAGGAAATCCTATCCATTAATTAGTACCTTTTCAATGAGTTACGAAAAGACTGCTATTATTAAAGATTTATCAGTGGGATCCCGCAGTAGGCTGATGCCCCCCCACCCCCGACACCCACCAGAAACGTGGTTTGACAATCACATCAGATCTCTCTCAGGTATCTCTTGAACTTGTCTATTTGCATCACTGTCATCCTTTTAATTCAAGTCACCCATAACTTTCCTCTTGATGTAATGAACACATGTGAGTTTGTTATTTTGTTTCCCTCTAATTTTTCCTCCATGCTGGAATGGTCACTCTCCAGCCTAAAGCTTTGTAGTAACTCCCATCACCCTAAGCATAGAGTCTAACTCCTTAACATGGCGTCCAAAGACCTAATTGGGCTTCTTCCTGTTTCTAAACTCATCTGCTGCATGCCCTAATCAGCCTTCCCCTTCACCACTGCCTCCTTTGTTTCCTGCCAAAGTTCTCCATACTGTCCATACTGGTGCAAAGGCCCATCTTGACCTGATTCTTTTTAAAGCTCTAGTTTTGAATTTGCCACCACTCTCCCTTCCTAGTCTCTGCCGTGCTGAATAACATGACTTCTTCTTGTTTACCTTGGGCCCTTGCACATGTTCCCTCTGTCTGGACTATTTTCTGTTTCTCTTCCCACCCACTTCCCCAGCCTTCTCCTTGACAGATTTATTTATTTATTTGTCTGTCTATTTATTTATTTATTATTTAATCTCATGTCATCTCCTCTCATCTTATTTTTTATTATTTTAAAGTTATCTCTACACCCAATATGGGGCTGGAACTCACAACCCCTAGATCAAGAATCGCATATTCTACCAACTGAGCCAGCCAGGTGCCCCTACTTCTACTCACCTTTCTCTGATTCCCTGAGGATGGATTTGGTACCTGTCCTATTTGCTGTTATGGCACCCTGTACTTGGTCTTTTCAATAACTTTACTATTCATAACTGCCTCTAAACTTGGTTGTCTCAACCACCAGACTGAACTCATTATTCATAACTGTGAGTATGGCAATTCACACAGTACCTTACCCAGAGAAGGTACTTGGGTAACTTTGTTGATGAATGAATAGATAACTGAAGTCTCATGAAAACCCTAATATGGAGTAGACAGGGTAAACCTTTTTAGCCATATTTTAGATATATGGAAATTGAGGGTGACTTAGCCAAGTTTATATTGCATTTAGGTCTTCTGATAGCAAATCTAGTGGTACTTACTATAAATGCTTTGATCCTTCATTCATTCCACAGTATATGATTCCACAAATATTTGAAAGCCTAGTGTCTTAGGCTCTATTACAGGTGCTATATTGACATAACCTCTCTTATGGAGCTTACATTCTGGAAGGAAAGATTGACAGTAGACAAGTAACAAACTAATGTTGAGTAGAGGTAAGTTCTGTGAAGGAAATGTGATGTGGTGATGTGACAGAGCAGCAGGATGTAGAGGAGAGTGGTTTTTTAGGGAATCAATACCCCTGGAAGGCGGTGACATTTGAACTAGATGGGAAAGATAAGAAGGAGCCAGTCATGAGCCAAGCCCAGGAAGAACCTTGGTGGCAAAGGAAAGAGTATGTGCTAAGCCTTGCAATGGGAAAGAACTCAGTGTGTTCAAGGATCAGAAAGAAGGTCAGAATGACAAGATCATAGTGAGTGATGGGGCAAGTGATGGGAAGTACAATCAGAGAGAGTATCAGTCTAGATCACGTAGGGATAGTAGATCCTGGCCAAGAGTTTGGATTTTGTTCTAACTGAAATGAAAAGCCACCAGAAGATTTAAAGGAGGGTCTGGTAGTTACTTAATCAAGACTGTGATAGACTGGGAGTCCTAATGATACAGGAGATTTGAATGATTAGGATTTCAGGAAATAAAATCTCATGTAATTTGGGTAATGTAGTCTAGTGAGATAAGATCTTTAGAAGCTGTGTGGATGCAGTGGTCATTTTACCTGGAGAATTACCATGATTTTATGGTAATAAATCATGATTATAGTTTCTGCACATACCTTCATTACTGATAAACCCCATATCTCAATTTCCAGCCCCTTATTTCTAGTTGCCTGCTGGATAGCTCCTCCATGTCGTCCTGAGATTTATGTCTAAAGGCACATCTATTGGCTTACTCACCTACCCTACCATAGAGTGGTATCCTCCTTTATAATTAATGACCTGTTTACTTACTTTTTTAACTTATAGGCATCCTAAATAGCAACCCAGTAACAAAAACCCGGTAACAAAAACCCAGCTGATGACCAAGTCCTGCTGCTTCTACCACCCAAATATTTCTCAGACTCAGCTTTATTGTCCTTGCATCTGTCTCTTCAGGTTCTCATCTGCTGTCACCTGGACAGCCACTTCCTAATGTATCATTCATCTTTACTCCAGCCCCATTTCAAACTATTGCCAGACCAAATCTTTTTTCTTTTTTTCCCCCCAAAATACAAGCTCTTTTCTGTTTTATCTCCACTACAAAAATACCTTCTTGTTGTTAAATAATCAAGAGGGAGGAGCAAGATGGCGGAGGAGTAAGAAGCAGAGATAGTGTCTGACCCCAGAAGTTCAGCTAGATAGTTATCAAACCACTCTAAACAACTACAAACTTAGCAGGAAATAGAAGAGAAGACGAACAGCACCTCTAGGAACAGAAAATCGACCACTTTCC
>CM052892.1:61538359-61556572 GCA_028534135.1 Potos flavus | reverse complement strand
TAAGACGCAACAATATTAGAATAATTGGCATCCCAGAAGAAGAAGAAAGAGAGAGAGGGGTGGAAGGTATATTAGAACAAATTACGGTAGAGAATTTCCCTAATTTGGCAAAGGGAACAGGCATCAAGATCCAGGAGGCACAGAGAACCCCCCCCTCAAAATCAATAAAAATAGGTCTACACCCCGGCATCTAATAGTTGTTAAATAATCAAATCCTATCACCAAATGAAATCCCAGAGTGTATGCTTCTGGACCTTCTTCTACAATTATATACACAATACACACAAATTAGATTATAACCTAATTCTGTTTGGTGATATGCTTTTTTTAAAAACAGATTTTCAGTATTTCTCTAAATGAATTAATACACATCTACATCATTTTTGGTGGTTTTATATTATTTCATTATATGGATGTACTATAATTTACTTAAATAAATAACTTCCTTTTGAGAGCAATTCAGGTCATTTTGCTTTTATAAATGATATTATATTGGACATCATTCTATTATTTATCTACTTATATCTCTGTCCCACTTTCTTAGGAAAAACTTATTTGAAATGGCACTTTTGATCACATATAATTTCTTTTAATATTTTTGTGGTTTCATGATTTACAGTTGTTTTCAATTGGAAATTTTTTGGTATGAGGTATGAAACAATGGTCTGAACGTTGTTTCTCCTAAAATGGTTGGCCAGCTTTGTGATTATTATTTATAGTTCAATCCAACCTTTCCCCAAATGATTTGATGTGCCAGCACTTTGTAATACACTAAATTCTTACAGAACTTCAAGTCTGTTTCTGGGCTTTCTATTCTATCCCATCAGTCTGTCTACAAATTCTAGCAAAGATGCCCTGTTGCTTTAAATTTAGTAGTTTTCTAATAAGTTTTAATATTTGATAGGCCACGTTCTCCTCTGCTCACTCTATTTATTTGCTTTTTTTTTTTTTTTTTTGGTATGGCAGAGATTTACTCCAGCCACCCCGCCCCCACATTTCATTTTCCAAATAAAATATAGCATCATTTAATCAAGTTTAAAAAAAAAAAACTTGTTGAAATTTTTATGTTGATTATATTAAATTTATAAATTGTTGTGGAAGAAATTGGCATCTTCAGAACTGTCTTTCTAAAATAAATCTGGTCTTATCTTGGTCCTGCTTAGTAACCTGTCATACATAGTTCCCCCTGAAGAGAAAGTCATATTTCTTTCAATGGCATGTAATACCTTACATATGTTCACTCCCGCATACCTTTCCTTGTCCTTCAGAGATTTAGAAAATCGTAGATTACAGTACTTCAAAGAATATGGAGTAGTTAGAATCTCAAATTTGGGGCAATGGAGATGTATTACGGAGAATGTACTGGCAGTTTGAAGATGTAATTTGGAAATCTGTCTACCTCATTTGCAAAGTTGTAACTGGAGCTAGGAGCTCCCAAGCTTGATTGCATTTTGGCCTGTTAAATCCATCCAGTGGAAGAACATCAGTTAGAACCTACAAGCATTCCAAGAATATGTGCATAATCAAGGCTATCTTTCTTTTAAGTCTTGGGAAAACTGTGACTTTCTAAAGTTTGGCTCCTGCCTCTTGACATTGAAGAAGAAAATTCCACTAACTGCAAAATAAATAATTTGACTGCTTTGTGTTTAGCTTACAGCATTATCTCCAAACCCTGGCCCTTGTAAAAGTTTCTGTTGGCTCTTTTCATCCCTCCTCACCCTTCGTTGTTCTCCATGTGTTTCCCCATTCTCTACCATGTACAATCTGGTGGTAGAGATCTGGGTCAGTGATAGTGGGTGAGCGAGAAGGAAATGAAAGGGAACAGAGAGAAATGTTAAGAAAACTAACTTCGCGATGTTAAGACTTGCTGAGAGGACTTTAACTGTCTTTTAAAATTTCTTTTCATTTTTAAAATAATTTTTAATTTTTTAATTAATTAAATTTCAACTGCCCTTCAAGACATAGGATAACATGTAAGAATTCAAATGTAAACACTCTCATGGGATGTAGACTATGATTTTTTTCAGATATCCAGCTCAGTCCTGGATACTCAGTGTACTTGTTTATATAAACCATGTTAGCTCAAAATCTTATAAAAATTCAGTCACAGTATTCAAGAATTGGATCTCATGGTTATCTTGCTAAAGTTGGGATATATAAAAACAACTCCCTCATTGCTTTTAGCACTGGGAGGAGAGTAATTACATGAGTCTTCAATCTCCAGAGATTTCATTTTGGTCAGTGGTTTTAGGTTTCCCTCCAAACCATCTTACTGGAGAGACACTAAAATGGGTACAATAGATGAGCTTGTGTTTTTTTCTACCCTTATTTCTTTGCCTTTTCTTTATAAAGTTGATATTAATATTGCATAATAACACAATTAAAAGATGGGCCAAACAAAACAGGAATAGGAGATGGGTACAGTTTATAAACTAAATCATCACCATTGAATAATGAAAAGCTTGGGGTCACAGTCCATGCAAGTTGAAATGAAGTTGCTATAGACAAAATAATGCCAAAATGTTTATTGGCCTTTATTTCTAATGTTTGTTTTCTGGATGTCCTACATGTGTTTCTGCAAAAAAGATACCCCTACTTCACAATCACTTTTTAAGATGAAGTCGCAAAGCTATAAAACCTTTAACTCTTAGAGGAATTGACACGTTTTTGAAATGATTTTTCAAAAGTCTAGGATATCTGTTTCAAACTAGTGAAAATATGGTATCAATTATTAAACATTAAAAGTAAGGGAGGAAATATAGAGAACCTGTACAATATGGTTTTTATCCTTAAGAAATATTATATGTGCACCGCAAGCCTAGTTTCCCCTTTTGAGTGCAGAAGCTTAGTCATATAAGCAGAAATTTAGGGGGAAAAAAAAATCAACCAAGCCATTTGCCTCTCCCAAGATCATGAATTATAGAGATGGGGGTTCAAGGACACTGATTGCCCATACAACTCTGCAGGGAGTTGAACTGAGCTCGGTTTGAGGTCACAGCAGAGCAGCAGAGGACAGAAGATAATGAGATGTCTGGGCAGTGGGGTAGCTCTTCGGCGGCTCATCTGAGAAATCCTGGTGCATGGATGAGGCGGAGGTGACTCATTGATTCAACTTGAAGCAGGAAGAACGGTGAACGACAAGGAAGAGGAACAAAGAAACACTCAGGACGGTGGGAAATAGCCGAGATTAAAAGCAATCTTTACAGGGGGCCTTACCTAACCAGGGCTAAGAGTTGGAAATGTACATTTATCTGCTATTAGTCCACTTACCAGAAGGAAATTTTTAGTAGTAATTCGAAGGGAATTTCATGCAGGAAAACAAGCACATTCACAGGTTATGTCCTTTGCATAGGGAAGCAGCAAAGTTACCAAACATTATAGAATGTATGTTCAGATGTAGAGATACTTCTGTTTTTTTCATTGATAAAAGAACAACTCAGACATACACCGAAGTAAAGAGGAAAAATATACTAAATCCCCTGTACCCATTGCCCAGCTTCACCAGCATTTTACCTATCTTGGAGAAAATTCTTTTTGATGAAGGAAGTTGGCATCAGAAGAGGCTTGGGAACATACTTTGAAGAGGGGGAAGCAAAGGCCCAAATTGTCAGCAGGGTTCCCTGACTCCCTCCAGTGTGACATTATTACTGCATTACGGCATTACTTGTTAAGTGAAAGGTATTAGCTCTGTGAATAATCAGGTAATCAAAAAGTACTTACTGCTTTGGCTTTTTATTACAGGTTCTTCAGCCACTTACATTTAAAATTTTTTAATATATCATTATTTTAAACACACATCATTATTTTAATTATATCCAATTAAATATACCTGCATCTCCTCAGCATGCATCATTATGTACTTTACTAAAAAGCACTTTGAATCAAATTGCATACCAGCATTCTTTATTATAATTTATGTGCACATATCTGCAGCAGATTTATACATTTTGGAGATTAATTATCAAGAAGTTTGTTTAGACTTCCAGTAAATGTGAAACTTAACTTGAACTTTGGTATACTCTGGTACTTATAATTTTGTGATATTTTCTAATATCATCCTGGAAGACACCACTTTGTTTTTTCATCTGAGGAGAGTATGGGCACACGAAGAGAAGTCATTACAATTACCAGCTCCATTTGTGCCCAAGTCTTTAAATTTTTTCACCTCTTTTGGGTCCCCTGGAAAGTCACTCGCATTTTTTATTCTCCCAAATAAGAGACTGAAAGATTGTCTATGGCTCAGTCCCAAGCACATGAAAATAATACTGCTAAGTTATAGGGATATAAGAAAATATGGCCCTTAGTGATTCCTTATTGCTCCTGTTGAAGGAGTTTAGCTCTTTTTACCCAGTTTATCACTTTTTATATCTGTTTTTGCAAACTCATAGGTAAGCATGAGAAATTCTTACTACTCGTGTTCGGCATATGATAAAGTAGTGCAAGGATACTTAAAGTAGAATTCAACCTGTTGTTCTTATATTCTCGCCAGCAATCTACTGTCAGCTCCCATCCCACCCCTGTGGTTATTTATAACAAACTGAGCCACTAGATAAACTCACAAAGGAAAGGCTCAGTCTCTTGAGGTGTTGAGAGGCAACCTGTTGGTCCAGTTTGATGCTGATGTCTTGACTGGTTGCCATAGCCCAGATTCCAAATCACTGGATTGACTCTGACTTGAATCCTTCCCTTTCCTCAACTCATATCCACTGGTTTTGCCCTATTTCTTCCAGTATATGAACCAAAGTTTTCCTGTGTGGTTTCTGGGTTAACTCATCTCTCAAGCCCTGGCATCTCGTTTTTTCAAGGGAGGGTGCCTGTTGTTAGAGCAGGTCTTTGCTGTTCCCCACCTCCCTCCTTTCAGGGGAGGTTAGGAGTTAGAAACTGGCTTATTCTGTGACCTGGGGTATGTCAGTTACATTCTCTAATCCCAGTTTTATCCCACCTGAGGGATTTGTGACTAGGTCATCTCTAATGGTTTACATTCTCTTTTATGTTTTTGAGATATTTGCCTTATTCTTTTATATTACATGATTCTGTATGTTTATATAGTCATTATAAAGGTTTTAAATAGTAACCAGATATACAGAAAATGATTGTAGAGACCTCTTCACTGCTCCTCCTACCCTTCCTTTTATAGCCAAAGATAGCTACTCACATTCACATTCCTTGATTAATTTGTCTAATAAAACTTTGTCAAACAGAGTTGATTCTTTGGGACCTTTTAGCAGCTATAATTTGTGTATTCTATTTTGGACACTGTTAGTCATTCAAGAGGCTGTGCTGGTGAGGAATGGTGTGGGTGATCGAAAAGGCATGAGCTTTCAGCAGAAGATTTGAAGTATGAACAATGAATTGTTCTTCTTGGTTTGAATAAGATTCTATGAAGTTCGTTTTCTCCCTTTCCAATGACAAGAAAACTTGAGGGGAAGAGATGGTGGTAAGAAGAGTAGAGGGAGGAAAAAATGTTTTCTGTCATTTTACAGATTCCAGTGTGTAAAAGTAGTCATCAGAAAGTTTATTTCCTTCTTCGCAATAGCCCATGAAACTTATGTGGTTAATGGTATATTTTGGATTAAGTTTTATGACTTCAATGACTAAGTTTTCCTTTGACTAGAATAAATGAGAACAAAGATTGTGGTGAAATTCTTTGTTCATAAATAGATATTTCTGTAAAGAAAAAGTTTTCTGTTAAAATGATAAAACGTGACAATTTCTAGTGGCAAATTATTGTAGTAACAACATAGTGCATGAGAGCAAAATTTAAAGAAATACAAGTACATTGATATGTTCTGGTTCCCTTGTTGTTACTGGTATTACTGATTATTAGTAGCTAATTATTTGAGCAGCAGTACTATTGTAGGAAACAATTTTTACCTATCCTTACCAGACCCCTTTTAGAGTGAACATAGTTCCAAGGCTTTTAGAAAGTGACTTGAGTAGCATATGAAGCTCTCTTGGTTGCCTTTCTATTGTTAATCTCTTCATTTTAGCAGATGGTACTTAGAACTCATTTTACAAAAGAGTTTGTAAGAATGAATCCCATTTTTAGTTTCAGTTTCTTTGCTTCTTTGCCCCATGCAAAATTAGAAAGGGAGATTAAAAAAAAAAAAAGACAGTTCCTATATGTTTTAAACATCAAACTCAGTAATTTTTTTCCTCACACAAGAAAATTTAACACATTTTTCTTCTCATTAAACAACAACACCACCACCAAAACCAAAACAAAACACCGAAAAACCCCAGAAAAAACTCACAACCAACCACCGACTAGCACTATAGCCAAACTACTAAAGATTATGTTACTGGAAGTAAACAATTTTGCGGCTTAGATTTTATACCCAACCAAATTTGTGTTCCAGTGAAAGAACAAAATAAAGATATTATGGACATGACCAACAGATTACTTTGAAAGTAATATTCAAAATATAGTGCTGTAAAATAATAAGAAAAGGAAAAACAAAATGAACACAGCAGTAACGGGGCGCCTGGGTGGCTCAGTGGGTTAAAGCCTCTGCCTTCGGCTCAGGTCATGATCCCAGGGTCCTGGGATTGAGCCCAGCACTGGACTCCCTGCTCTGCAGGAAGCCTGCTTCTCCCTCCCCCACTCTCCCTGCTTGTGTTCCTGCTCTCGCTGTCTCTCTCTCTCTGTCTAAAAAATAAATAAATAAATATTAAAAAAAAAAAAGCAGTGAGAAAGATGTGGGCCCAAAATTATTAAAGTTATAGCTGAGTCTAAAGAACTATTGACTCATAATAAACAGTTATTAATAATATGGAACTAAAATTACAACCTTGTAAGTAGTAGATGTGGGAATAGAGGGATTAGAGAATAGGAAGCCAGAAATCTGGTGCGGCCAGAACTGAGGATGTCTTGAGATTCTTGCCTTGATCAGGAAGATAATAGAGATCCTGATTATTTCTAAATATTGATAAGATATATATGTTTATTTATTTTTAAAAATATTTTTTATTTATTTATTTGATAGAGAGAGTACATAAGCAGGGGGAGCGGGAGAGGGAGAAGCAGGCTGCCTGCTCCCCGCTGAGCAGGGAGGCTGATGTGGGGCTCGATACATGGGATCGTGACCTGAGCCGAAGGCAGACACTTAACTGACTGATCCACCCAGGAGCCCCAAGATATGTGTATTTAAATGTGAATATTAAAATATCAAGGCAATCCCTAAGAAAAATAGGAAAAGAATAGAATACATATCTTTTTAAATGTTTAAAAAAGAAAAATGGAACAACTACATTAATTCAACAAAAGAGGATAAAAGAGATTGATGCAAAAGATTGATAAATGGAAAACATGAAAATAGGTCATCAGAAATACATCAGACATAGAAGTAGTCACACTCTATGTGAATGACTTACATTCTCCCTTTTTAACATAAACTTTTAGACTATATATATATATACATGAAACATCCAATTTTATGTTGTTAAAATCTGTGACATCCCCAAAGAAAAACAACAAAAAATGTTTGACAAGAATATGCAATAATCATGAAATTGTATGCAGGACTAAGTTATGAAATATAAAGCAAAGCCAAGGAAAAAAAGAATGATGAAAATACAGAGAAATAGATAACCCACAATCATAGTGGGAGAATTTACTATCACTTTCTCAAAAATGAGTAAATTCAGGAGATAGAATTTTAAAACACATTTAACAACCTTGTTATGACATATGTAATTTACACATTTTAAATATTTATAAACTTGGGGACCATCAACTAGAGAATTAACACAATTTTCAAGCATCCATGGGACATTTAGAAAATTTGATCATGTATGAGTCTACTGGGAAAACCTCCAAAAATTCAAAAGAGCAGAAGTCATAGTTCATATTCTCTGAAGAAAATGTAGTAAAATTAGGGGCGACTGGGTGGCTCAGTCAGTTTAAGCGTCTGCCTTTAGCTCAAGTCATAATCCCAGGATCCTGGGATGGAGTCCCACATCAGGTTCTCTGCTCAACCTGGGAACCTTCTCCCTCTGCCTCTGCCTGCTGCTCCCCCTGCTTGTGTGCACTCTCTCTGTGTCAAATAAATAAATAAAATCTTTTAAAAAATATAGTAAAATTAAATAGTAACAACAAAAGGAGAATCCTCTAGCCTTAATCTACATATTTCAAAAAAAGATATACTCTTCTAAATAACTCTTGGTTTAAAGAGGAAATAAAGACAGGTACTGTTGATCATTTATAAATAAACAAAGCTCTACCAATTATTGCTTGTTGACTGTAGCTAAAGCAGCACTTAGAGGAAATGTTATAGCCTCAGTTCACTTATTATAATCTAAGAAGGGATTGAAAAATTCAGTAATTGAGAAAAGAAGCCATAAGATAAACAAGAATGTACAAGAATGGAGATAATAAATTAATTACATAGAAAAAGCAAAACAATTCACTTTCTCTATAAAACCCAAAGCTGCTTTTTTGAAGTGGTATATGAAGTAGACAAAACCTTTGGTGAGTCCGATCAAGAAAAGAAGAGATAAGATACAAATATACTTTAGAAACAAGGGAGAGGACTTTACAGATTCAGAGGAAATTTTTAAAAATCATAAAATTATAATGTCTTTGACCTTGAAATAACGTATTCAAAATCTGTTTGAAAAGAAACACTTTTCTAGTAAAATATAAATTACTAGTATTATGTTAAAAGGTGATAGAAAACCTAAAGGGAACAATAGAAGAAATTGACAAAGTAATAAAAAAAATCAACCCCCAACAGATACACAGTCTTAATTATTTTATGAGCTTTAAATCAGCAAATGCTTAAGAACCAGTTAATCCCTACTGTAAATAAATAGAAGGAAATTTTCCCAACTCAACTATCTTTCTATATACAGTTGAGATACCGAAATTGACAGTGACTACACACACACGCTCAAAATGACCACTTCAGGCCAAGCTGCTTTATGTACATCAATCTAGAATTCCAAGTAAAATAGTATCAAGTTGAATACATTATTACCAAGTAGTTTTAATCTCAGGAATGGAAATAGTTCAACACTAGGAAATATTATTAATGTATTTTACTACATTAAAAAGTTGGGAGGAAAAGCCATTGGTTCACCCCAGTAGTGCTAAAAAACACATGATATAAAGTCCACATCTATTTGTGATTTGAATAAAACAACTTTTTTTTTAAGATTTTATTTATTATTTGATAGAGACACAGCGAGAGAGGGAACACAAGCAGGAGGAGTGGGAGAAGGAGAAACACGCTTCCCGGTGAGCAGGGAGCCCAATGTGGGGCTCGATCCCAGGACCCTGGGATCATGACCTGAGCCAAAGGCAGACACTTAACAACTGAGCCACCCAGGCACCCCTGAACAAAACAACTTCTATGTTACTCAGAGAAGGAAACTTCATTAACTTGGTAAATATATCTACTGGAAATCTAAAGCAAATACAAAATTATATGGTAAAATAGAGTGTTGTCCCATTGAAAATAGGAACAAGACAGGAAAGCTTATTATCACTACCCTTACCAAATAATAATAGATGTCCCAGCTAAAGCTTTTAGGTAAGAATAAAAAAAAAAAAAATGAATATAATACTGGGAAGGAAAGAACAAAATGTTTCACTGTATTTTATTTATATACATTCTGCCTACAAAATCCAAAAGAATCCATTGAAAAACATTAGCACTCCTAAAAGAGTATTTAGTAAGAATTACATTATCGACTTGTCAAAACTGGTCCTTTACCTGGATCTCCACAGTAAGTAATCAGAAAGTGTCATAAAAATGCCTTGTGCAAAAAAGCAACAAAAACTATTAGGACATATGCATGCCTATATCAAGAAAAATATAAGATGTAACTGACAGTTATAGAAACACTCTAAAAATTAAGAGGAAACACCATGTTTCGGTTTGGGAATACTTAATGTTTAAAACGTGTCAGTTCATTTCTCTCTGGTTAACCTGTAAATTTAAAGCAGTCCCAATTACAATTCCAGCAGGAATTTTTTTATGGAATTAGAGACACTGATTTTAAATTGTTTTCTGGAGGGCAAAATGTAGGATGGGGTTTATAAATGTGTTCATTTTATTGTGGGGTTTTTTTGTTTTTGTTTTTTAAGATTTTATTTATTTACTTATTTGAGAGAGAAAGAGACAGTGGGAGCACCAGCACAAGCAGGGGGAGTGGCAGGCAGAGTGAGAGGGAGAAGCAGGCTCCCCACTGAGCAGGGAGCCCGATGTAGGACTCCATCCGAGGACCCTGAGACCATGACCTGAGCCGAAGGCAGACGCTTAACTGACTGAGCCACTCAGGCGCCCCAAAACCCAACATTTCTTTTAACTCAGGGTTCCCACCATGTGCACAAAATATACACACATGAATATTTATGACATTATCAATTATAATAGCCCTAAATTGGAAATGATCTAAGTAGGAGAATCCATAGTAATTTATGGAACATCCATACTCTTGAAAGTTAAGGGACAGTTAAAAAGAAAATGAGGCACTACTAATCTGAGAAGATCTTTGACACATAATATTTCTTTTCTAAAAAAGTGACAAAACCATATATAAACTGTAATCTTATCCATATATATTTAAAAAGGCCAAACCTTGGTAGATATTGGTAGAGGTACATATCTGTGTATGTGTGTGTGTGTGTGTGTGTGTGTGTAAAATATATATAGTAGGAAAAAATATATATAAAATAGAAAAAGAACTGGAAGGACACATACCAAACTGTAAAGAAATAATTCTTGTGGAGATGGGGGGAAAAGATGTGAGAGAGGAAAGATGCACATTTATTGCTGATATTTATGTAAAGTTGTAGATAATTTGAAATGTATTGATTGATATTTTTCTTATTTAAAAAAACTATCTCCTTTTCAAACTTCTAATTATTAAAAGGGAAATGCAGCCCTATATTTTTATTACATGTTACTACACTCGTGATTTTTGCACTCAGGACTGTTCCTTGGGTGACCAATATGTGCACAGAACACTAGATCCTTGGGTACAATGTCTGAGGGACTGCCTGTTCTCTCTCCAGGATTATCTGGTTGATTTGCCTGGAAGACCAGATCCCCTCTGACAAAGTAGAGGCAGGAACATAGAACATCTTGCTCTCATGCTTTTGTGGGCCTCCCTAGTCCACTGAACAGAAGTTCCTTTGCAGCGAAGGTCAGCCCAGTGCTGTTTTGTGTGTAACAGATGAAAAAGTCCCTGGAACCAAGAGCCTCTGTGAATTTCACACGCAGAGACTCACGCCTCTTTGCCCTTCCATGTTTGCAAGATCTGTCATTCATGGAAGGAAGTTAGGTCGTCTGAAATAACTTGCTGTGCGACTAGCCGTGGTGGTTACCAGTGCTTTGTACCCTGCCCTGTGACGGTAACAAATTTAGACTGTCCAGTATAGTGCAATTCTCAAACCAATTTCTTGCTTGGTGGTATAGTGGTGAGTATAGCTGCCTTCCCAAACCAATTTCTCTCTTTCTTTCTCTCTCTTTTTTTTTTTTCTCTGTCTGTCTCTCAAAAGACAGGCATTATTAAATGTCTTGTTTCCTATTTTAAGTTACATCCATTTCTGTCCACGAGTCTTAAACCAAGTAGTAATTCAACATCAGATGTCAATATGAATACAAGAAGCTTAAAAAAAAAAAAAAAGAAAGAAAACCCTCAGCCCTTCGTTTCCCTTAGGAGAGTTTCCCTGTGTTAGAGCAGAAAGGAGCAACAGAAAGTGGGTTGCACTAGGAATCCAAAAATTGGTTTGAAGCCTGCCTTCCGGGATCTTTTGCAAGTCGCTGCACTTCTAGGCTTCATTCACTTTATGTCAGCTGCAAAATGGAGAGATTGGGGGAATTGAGGAAGAGGGGGGATGAACAGGGGATGTAGATAATGAAGGAGAAAGGGCTTTGAAAGGTATAAAGGACAGACCAGCATGAGACTTTATGTAAGCCCATTGCTCCCCTTCTTACACACACACACACACACACACACAGACACACACACACCCCCCACACATACTTGGCTGCACACATGCTTTGGATTTCTATTCTCTTTCATTTACGTTCGTTTTAAAGTAGGCATTTGAATCCCTCTGAATGCATTCAGCTTTGTCTTTTGTCACAAGTACCCATTGATCTCACCAGCACCTGAGGCCTTGGATTTACTTAGTTCTACCTTTTAGGCAGTCCCTGTTTTCTCCCAGAGGTGCATTTAGCTTAGTGTCAAAAGCACAGTGTGTTCCTTTTTTGTTAACTTAACCTCTGTGTTGTTTTTTAAAAATCAGATTTGCAAGAACAGGGACTCTAGAAAGCCTGTGATATGTAAATATTTAGCCAGGCAGATAGGGATAGCTAGCGTTTTTCTCTCTTCACAGAAAACATGATTTTATTTGCTAAAGCTGTAATCTTGTTTGATAATCCATCAGTTTATTATCAGCTATGTGGTGAGACATAATGCCACAGGCAGATAATGAAGAACCTTCACCTGATACTACGGGGTTGATTACAGTGACCGAAGGAGAGAGAGTCTTCTGGAGGGGATTATGTTAAACATAGCCTTTCTATTTACAGTTGATTTCCTCCGAGCACTTTAACCGTTCTGCTCCCAGCCTAGGTAAGTAGGTCATCTGAAAACCTTCAAAGAAGAGCAGTCTGCAGGTGTAGAATGACGAGACTACGAGACGTGTCTCTTTCTCAGGCCTCATTAAGTCATTGTTTGATGCTCAGTGCATTTATGAATCAAAGAAAAAAGAGATACTAACGTGCTCCATTGAAGACCATATTTAAAACAAACAGAACCCAGAAAAGTCCAGTTTAGAAACAAAGCAGGAGACCCTTCCACCCAGCTCTGAGTATGAAGTCCAGTAAACTGGATTAGTAAACTGACATTTTAATGTAACTTTGATTTGTAGGACTCTCAAGGGTGGTATGTGTCATTTCAGAACCGGGGGTAACACCGCGCTAGGATGTCCTCAGAGACCCTCCTGGTGGAGCAGTGGGAATGCACAAATCCTGGACAGGGAGGGAGGGGGTGCCCCCAGGGCGCTGCCCAGAGCCACTGGACTGGTGGGAGAACAAGGATTGCTTTCCAGCTCTCATCTTGGAATTCTTTTCTTCCTTGAAATGTCTCTTCATGGGATTATCCACTCTGCAAGATGTCTCCCTCCCCCTGAAATCCTGTCTTCAAGGGGTGGACCTCCTGAAAATAGAGGCTCTGTGTTCCCTAGTTCTGTATTCTCTTACTTGAGCTCTTCTGAGAGAAGCAGATCAGACAACTGAATTTCCAGGAATTTAAGGCTCTTGCCCTGTTAAGTATCTTCTTTTGCTCCCTTTTCACCTTTCCTCTCCTCCTCTCCTTTCTCCTCAGCATGACATTTTCTTAAAAGGGTAGATTCTGAACCTAGATACCCGGTTTTAGATCCCTGGCTCTGCATGACCTTGGGCAAGTTGCTTGTCTTGGAATGCCTTGGTCCTCAGCAAGACAATAAGGATCACAGTATTAGTTACGTCATACAGTTACTGGGAGGCTAGAGTTGGTTCGTACCTGTGCAGCACCTACCCCAGTGTATGGCACACAGCCAACACTCAGTGAGGTTTCGTTCTTGCTAGTTCTGTTGCTGTTTCCTTCCTTCCAGTCCCTGCTTTGTCCCCTCGTCAGACATGAAGTGAATGCCACCTTTGAAAGGGCACTGTGGCAGGCTGAGGAAATGAGGAAGAGAAGCTCCCTTTTCCAGAAGATTCACTGTCAGGAGATGGGCCATTGGATAAGTGTAGGAGATGGCCACATAATAGAGGCGTGTGGCACGCGGCCTCCAGGTTATCACAGACGAACTGTCTGGTTCTGTGGTTAGCTGGGAAGGCCTCCTGAGGAGGAGACCCGGCATTTGATGTGAACACTGGAGATGAAGAAGTGTCCACTTGGCTGACAGTCGAGGGACAGGTGTTCTAGGCAGAGGGGCCAGAGCGCATGAAACCGCGGCTGTGTGTGTGAAAGACTATGGTGGGATCGGGAATAAGAAGTTTTATTAGCAGAGCTGCGATAACAAAATACCACAGAGCGAGGTGGCTCAAAACTTTCTCACAGTTCTAGAGGCTGTATGTAAGTCAAGATCAAAGTATCAGGGGGCGCCTGGGTGGCTCAGTGGGTTAAAGCCTCTGCCTTCGGCTCAGGTCATGATCTCAGGGTCCTGGGATCAAGCCCTGCATCGGGCTCTCTGCTCAGCGGGGAGCCTGCTTCCCCTCTCTCTCTGCCTCTCTGCCTACTTGTGATCTCTCTCTCTCTGTCAAATAAGTAAATAAAATCTTTAAAAAAAAAAAAAAGATCAAGGTATCAGCAGGTTTGGTTTCTTCCGAGGCTTCTTTCGTTGGCTCACAGATAGTTCCCTTCTCACTATGTCCTCACTTGGCCTTTTCTCTATATCCTAATCTCTTCTTCTTATAAAGACATTAGTCGCTTTGTATAAGTTCCCACCCATGTGACCTCATTTCGCCTAAATTACCTCTTCAAAGGCCATCTCTCTAAATAGAATCACATTCTCAACTGGTACAGGGGGTTAAGGTGTGCACATCTGAATCTGGGCGAGGGACCCGTTTCAGCCCCTAAAAGAAGGCATCTGTGAAATCTGACTGGAGCCTGGAGGACATGGATGGGTATCAGGGGACGACGTCGACGTCATGATGCTGGGATCTTGAAAGGCCCGGCTTCTCCTCAGGCTAAGGAGGGTGTCGGTGGGTGGGAATGGACACCACCACCGTGGTTAGGCTCCGCGGGCCGCCTCAGGCTGAGGAGTGCAGGGCGGACTGGAAGGAACCACACTGTAATGAGTCGGAGGAGACCCTGGTTTGAATTCCAGTTCTGTTCCATCACCGCCCAGGGCTTATGTGGCCGTTGAAGGGAGGCAGTGATTCCCCAGCATGAAGAGGGCCCCTGAGAACAAGGATGTGTGTGGGTGTGGGTGTGGGGGGGGCAGGTGAGGGGGGAAGAAGACGGCAGCTAAGGCAGAGAGCTGGCCTGCGGGGCCGCCCCCCGTTGCTGTGGCCACATCAGTGGCTGGCTCTCCAGGCTGGCGCAAGTGAAGAAACAGCCCCTGAATAACAGACGGAGCGGGCTCTGCTCTTTCCTTTTCACCCCAAAGGCCCCTCAAGTGTTCCTCACATAATCACGTATCTTACTCCCGTATTTTGTAAATGAGAGAACAGCCTCCCTTTCGGGCTCCTGCCAGGTAGAAGCACACAGCCGCGCCGTGCTGTTGACAGTCAGAGAATGAGATAATTACCCCTCTCCATTTTTAGAATCCAGCTCCAACTCCAGCACCTCGGTGCAAAAAAGAGGTGCCGGGTTGGGAGAGCTACGTCACTTTGCTAGGGTCCTGTTTGGTTCAGAGATGGGAGCCAGGTGGCCTGCCCTGGTCTCCCCTGCGCCTGCTTGTAGCTGCTTGGACACATATCACTCATCTATTTGAGACTTGGGCTTCTCTTTTGTGAAAAGGGGAGAGAATGAGACTTACCTGACTAGGAACAGTGGTGAGGATTCATGAGAAAATGCAAAGCCCTTTGTAGTCATTAACGGATTATTCAAACGTCAGTTCCTAAGATGAAAAAGAAAAAGATTCAGGGTGTTGGCATTTTGCAGTTTTGGTGACTGGGTGGAAAAGAGGAAGCGTTTCGATTCCAGCCCCAACTCTATACTTGGGTCAGGACCTTGGGCAAGGCAATTATAAATCCTGCTCCCGCTGCCCTGGTCTGTATCGTGGGAGGTGGTGTCTCCCTATCCCCCTCCTTTCCTTCCTACCTCTGTCCCTCCCCCAGCTCCTCTTCTCTCGGATGATGTAAAGATTAATTGGATGGTGTCCATGCTGTCTGCCAGGGAGACAGAAAGCATGAAGTATCATCTGGATGGGTTCGCTAAGCACTAGATTCTTCCTCTGCTTTTGACAAACAGAGTGACAGCCCATTGCTGTGTTTAAACAAGTTAATATGTATGTTCCTTGACATAAGGAAGCGCTCTAATCATGAAATACAGCTTGCATGTCATTTGGTTTTGAGATTTTATTGAGTACTACTAATCTTGACATATTTTGGTTGGCACCACATTCTTGGTATAGTGGGTTAGCGGTTGAATAGTTTGCAGACTTTGTGAAACAAAATCCTCATTTAATGGTTTAGTTTGGCTGCATTTCGAAAATATACAAAAACATAATGCACTTTTATTTTATAGGGATTTTTTTTTCCCACTTGTGGCTTCGGTTTGGCTCTCCCTGCCTCTTTTTCCTCTGTGCTGTTTCTTTTTTCTCTCTCTCTCTCTCTACACCTCTCTGTCTCCCCGTCTTTCTCTGTCTGTGTCTCTGCGTTATGTTCCAGTTGCACAGCCTACAAAGAAGGCTGGAAAGAAAGACAAGCTTGCGAAGTGACTGAACCGCACGCAGAAGAATCCTCTTTGTACTACTTGATGTCGGGAAAGTGTTTACACCCTGGCCTAATGCTCTGGACTTTAGTGTGTGAGTGCAGGGGTTCAGAACATCTGAAGGCCACCGCACAGTGGAGTGACAGGTCTGAAGCTCCCCAGTAGAAAAGCACCTGGACCTGAACATGCAACAAGACTTCAGTCCACACCAGCCCCCAGAGTCACCGAACTCCCTGACATCATGCCCAGGCGGGAAAAGTCAACAGGCCTCTGGCTCGGGTTCTCCTCCCCTGTTTTCCTTTCCCGGGCTCTCAGTTCTGACCCAGGGACAATGTTTAGAAAGCAGAGCTGAGTTCAGGCAGCCCTCTCAATTACTTTGGCTGGAACCTTCCTGAGTACATTTTGCTATCTCTTTGTGATATAAACAGGGGCAGTCACAGTTGGCAGGGGACGCTCTTTCTGTTTTAATTTCGCAAGGCATAATTATAGTTCCAGGGTCTGGAAGCAGCACAGAGTTCTTTGGAGAACTTCACAGGGATTCTTCTGTTATGACATAGTTTATGTGGGGAGAAAAAAAAAAGTAAGGCAAAAGGCATTTCCAAAGAGAAAAATAATAACACTATTCATGTTAACATGCCTTTCCATATTAAGTAGATCACAAAATCAGAATAGACTTTTTTGTGGTGGGGGCGGGGAATGGGGAGAAGGAGGTGTCTCAAAATGTTGGACTCACAGAGTGTGGGAAAATCTGGATAAATCCTGATGAATGGATGTGGGCGGAGAAGGATATAAGGATATAAAAATAAATATTTTTACTTAGGAAAGCAATAATGAAGCACCCAGCTGTATCTGAGTGAATTTGTAAGTACCCTGGGCCCTGGGGATATGGAAAAAGATCTCACCATAGTCGTAGTAATCTGACCTAAACCTAAATCATAAAATTCTCTCTGCCCCCAGATGTTCAGTTAGAGGGCACTTGTTTACTCTGTTGATGTAGTGAGAAATCGCGAACTGCCATGATAATGGAGAGAGCAGGGACGGGAGTGGGGAGATGGGGCTGTTTCTCTGTGATGAGACTTGTTTTAATAGGTAATTCTGATGTACAGGAGGTATTAAATAGAGCAACTAAAATATGTTTTATTTGAAATTAGTGCTGGAGGGATATTCTCCCCATGGCACTAATAATCCAGTAGCTTTTTCCCTGCCCAGTTTGTCCCCGGCTCCCTGCTCTCTATGTTCTGGCATAAGGGCGAGCCACTGCGTCCACATTTCTGTCTCAGAAAAGGAGAGAATCACCTTTACTAACTGTGCTCATGATATTTAGAAAAGAGGGGTCTCATGCACTTTTTTCCTTTTTGTTGTTGTTGGTGCTGAGGAAGATAGTAAGTGAATTCTGCCTTTGCAATTTAGAGCTAGGGCTGTACAGAGAGGGGAGCTCCACGTAAGAAAAAAGGCATTTCCAGAATGCTTATTGCAAAGGTCCCTTTATGCACGTCTGTGGGTTTGAAGTCCAAGGGCCCTACCATCTCGGCCTCACATCTCGGCTTTCTACACCACACAGGATACACCATCCCTGCTTGATTGTGTGCTCTTCGCATACTTCAAGGGCTTGTCACAGGAACAACAATGAGAGGCCTGTTGTTGAAACCACCTCGTGTCCATCACAGTGGGAAAAAAAAATAAGGTCATTGTGAGCTTGGAGCATTGTGAGATTTGAGCCTGCCCAAATTATTTCATTTATGTTAAAATGTAAGGAGATGAGAAACATATTGCATGAGAAGAGAGAAGTGATTTTACATCGGCCCCTTACCCCCTCTGGGATCTGGGAGCAGGCCT
>CM052892.1:61465859-61535859 GCA_028534135.1 Potos flavus | reverse complement strand
TGAAACTATTTCAAAATGCACAGGTGAATCTAAAGAGAATTTTCTGAAAAAGGCACTTGCTCTCTTATTGGTGATAGCCAGTGACAGCTTTCTTGTAGTTTCAGGGAAAGTTCTATTTATTCTCGAAGTCAATTGCATTTCAACACAGATGCGCTACTAAATTCCAGTGACATGTTTAGAATGGAGACCCTATGACTAATAAAGCTTTCATTTCTTCCCTGAAGGGAGTGAGACTTGACTAATGGTTTATTGGAATTATCAAAGAGTGTCAAATCCTACTTAATAAGTTCCAGCATGAAATTAGCTAAATTCCCAAAGGCCTTTCTAAAACAATATAGTCAAATAAAAGGTGTTGCGTGCGCTGGAAAGAGTGTTAAAACCAGTTACTTGGAAGTGACGAGAAATAAATCTAACTGTAGGCAGGAGGCAATGTTTATGTATACAGTTAATAACCTTCTTAATGGGACTGCTTGGCTTGGTGATTCCTGTTCGGGGAGGAGAGTGAGATGTGGAATGCAGGGTAGGCAAAGGGCCATAAGTCAATCCTCAGCACGGTTAGTCAAGGATGGAAATTGCAAGGAGAGAAGCAATGAATTTCAAAGCCCCAGCAAGCAGAGAGCGAGAAAGGTGAGATGAGAGGTGCAAGGGGAGGAGGTGGCAGAGGAATGGTTGAGTTCAAGCTGGACCATCCCGGTGCAGTGAAAACCTACTTAGTCCAAAGAACAAGGGACCCCAGCAGTTCCTGGAGAAGGATTCCTTTCTGACAGTTCCTTACTAATGACTCAGAAAAGAATGTTGCCATTAATAACTTCTCAGGGTGAGTGAGGCCTAGAAGGGGGCATATCATAGAAATGGTTTTGGGGGGTTTGTGCATGTGTGTGTGTGTGTGTGTGTTTAAAGCAAAAGCAGAGACCCCAACCACAAGGCTTAAATTGAATTTCAGAGACTTGTGAGAACACAGCTCTGAGTTAGTCTGAAAAAGCTGAGGCACCCAAGGTAATGTAAATTTCACTGATCTTCTTTTCCTGAATATTTTACCCATGACTCGCTTTGCAGCAAGCTGGGAGCCTGGAACTCTGCTCACATTCAACCCACCAGCGATGGAGCTGCTTCCTACAAGCACCCCACTTCCTGACATTTGAGAGCCTTGGAATGGAAGGCGTCTCAGTCGCTTTAGAAGGCCCTGAATAGAAGGGTATTCCACTTTCTGCATAACTTTACATAATTAATAGTTTTCCAAGCAAACTATTGTTTGCCTTAATTGTTGTTTCAACAGCTGTTTTCATTAAATTGTAAAGCCCGCTGTGTCTAATCCTCTGAGCACCACTATTGATAACAAGAACCGCTCTGAAGCTTGCTCTGGAGGAAGAGTTAGTTCCCTGCCAAGCTGGAAAACCGTCATGAAGTTACTTGAAAAATAAGGCCTACAGTGGGACTGGTTGTGTAGCTAATCCATTAGGCTTTTCAAAAGAGCCGTGCTCTGTACCCTTATGGCTAAATTGACCCAACAACCAATCAATGCCTTTATTTGCTGCGTGGCTGCCCCTGAAGAGTCTTATAGCTGGGTCCAAGTCGCAATCAAAGCCTCCATCAGTACCGGGTCCCTGATGACATAAATGGCCAAACTTTCAACGCAGCTGGCTCGGGTCCAGTCACACCATTTTGAAGATACAAAGAGGCTGTGTTGCGCGGTGGAATTCATTTTCTTGTTTACTTCCTCCAGAAACAAGAGCATCATCAGCACGCTCAGTGCATCGGATCAGACCGCGGAGTTGTTGACAGAAGCTTGGCGAGGCTTGCCAGCTTTCCACAAGAAACGCTGGCTTTCTTCTCATACACCCCCTACCGTTTGTGTCTCTGCCAATTGTAGCACATCAGAGCGGCCATTGAGATAATGACCGTGAAGTCTCATGATACACTTTGATGAAGTGTAACATTTTTTAAAGGATTTTTGTCTGTGCCAAAATGATCGAGGCAGCTGACTAAAAATTGCCCCATCAAAATCAAGGCCGATGAACAACAGGCGGAGGCAGGAGTCTCCCCAGAGAAGATGGGGGGATTTCGCAGCCAAAGTGTCTTTCTTTCCACATCTCCGTGCACCAGAGATTCCTTTTCTGAAAGTCATCTTTGTTTCCGATGAATATATGTCAGTGGCTGATGGTTCAGCCTCCAACATTTCTTAATTCTTTTTTTTCCTATCAACCCCCAGAAGATACAGGGAATGATTTCTCTCTGACAGTCCCCTACGAGCGGCTTAGCAAATAACGTTGTTCCTAACGTGATCTTGGTTGGAAAAAGCATACTGGGCATTTCAGCTCAGAGGTTTTCAGGCAGAGGCTGACCCTGAACTCATGTTCAGGTAAATTTGGATTTCTGTAGTTCAGCCGGAATTAAGAGTGTGATACACAAAAGCGGTCCTGAGCTAATGAAGAACAGAATCAATCTGGGAACAACGTCTACGAAGATTGCGAGCTTCTTTGGGAGAAACATCCTGTGTGTGTTTAATTGCCTGGTCTGTCACGACGACCATTTATTGAACACCTGCTGTATTCACATGGGAGTCTGTGATCTTCACAACAGCTCCAATTTACCACCCCCATTTTAGGTGAGGAAGCCAAGGCCCAAATGAGGAACCTGAGGCCCGGAGATGTTAAGTAACTTGGCCAAGGCCGCAGAGCTGGGAAGTGGGGAAAGCAAGGTCTGACCCGTGCGCTTGCTCACATGATCTGTTCTCTTCCCATCTGTGGTTCACTGCTTCTATTGTACGTCTGATGCAGCTCAGTAAATGGTGCTCAGTGGGAGAAGAGGAAGCAATTTGTGGTTGAATTGGTAAAGGCAATGAATAAAATGGATTTACAGTTTGCCATTCTCACCTCTCAGCTTTTTAAGGAGACATTAGCTACGAGGCATCCTCTCATGCCAGTGAGCAAATGTATCAGCAACCAGGTTTGGGCATGAGAGAAGCTGGAGTGAGGTTTTGGCTAACCTCGGCCTGTCTGTAGTTTACCTTCTTTTTCAAGGTTAAAGCTCAGGACGGGTCCTGCCCTCGGGAGGAAGTGTGGGTGGGTGGTGAGCTTGAGGACTTCTCAGAATGTCACAATTGAAGAGACACCTGTGCTCCTGCAAGTCGATGAAGAAACCACAAGTGGAAAGGGAGTTACAGTTCACTTGCCTCTCGAGTTTTTGTTTCTTTTGGAGCAAGAATCTGTGTCAGAGCGGGATGGAGGGGACTGGAGGAGAGTGACAGTGAGGAAGTCAGGGAGAGGAGAATTATGCTACAAATGCTTGTGTTTGAATGTGCAAGTGACACATTCCCTTGGGCTTCTTTTAAATGTCTTCATATTGTTTCCCTAAGTACAGTCAAATAAAAGGTGACAAAAGCTCAGACAACGGAACAAAGGCACGAAGCTAATTTTTGCACACATTGCAAGGAATAAACTACAGGGTTTCACTCCCTTGTTTCCAAAGGAAGCACATTTCACGAGCCAACATGGAAGCATCCCGGTTTGCACTTAGATCTCACTAATTATTTAGACTTTGAAAAGAAACAGCAACTCAAATCCAAGTGTTGCAGAGAAGTTTAGGCACCCAACTTTGTACACCCGAGGCTTTGTGAAAGAGAAAGGTCCAGGGAGGCTAATGGATGGCAGAGGGGTGGGGAAGGCTTCTTGTGATATGGATGCCAGGCAGGAGTTACGCACAGCCTTCTGCACAAGGAAGCTTGTGTAATGGACCCCGACGTGTTGTGAGAGGTCTTTCAGCCTCCCTTCTGTACCGAAGTATGGGCATCTGCATTTTATGGAGGGTGAGTATTCTGCTGGGAGAGTCGATCACAAACTCCTTAGTCCATTTCAAATAGAAAGCACTCGGACTTGAAAGGAAAAGGGCTCTAGTATATTACTTTCAGGAGCCCTTGGGTTAGGGAACCACAAAAATCCATCTGATTTTAAAGAAAACTCTCACTGTCTCAGCCCCTACCCTCACTTTCTTCATTTGTAAAATGATGGTTTTAGATTCTCTGAATCCCTTCCAGCATTAAAAGTGGATAGTTTTGGCATTCAGTAAGTACAGAATAATGCCTTTCATTTCCACTGATTCTAAGAGGATCTTGAAACTAATTGAACCAGTCCAAATTGACAAATAAAAAGATCTGTCACTTTCGAAATATGTTCTACTTCTGAGCCTTTGCTCAGCCTTTCTCAAACTGTGGTCCCTGGACCGAGGACGTCAGTAGGGCATGCAGTGAAAATAATCAGCCTGCCTCCGCTCCAACCAGTTCCTGAAGAGAAATTCTGGAAGTGGGCCCCAGCCATCTGCATTTAAACAAGCCCTCCAGGTGATTTCGGTGCTTATTCAAATCCCAGACCGCTTGCTCAGGCTCTCCTGGCTGCCTCGAATGGCTTTTTTGAGGTCTGCTTGAGATTTAGCTCAGATTTTGCTTTATTCAGGAAGCCTTGCCAGCACCTCCCAAATGAAATTAAGTTCTCCTTTTCCTACCATCTCGGAGCATTTCCCTTCTACCATTGTCAAAGAACTTACTAGAAATTCCTTGCAATTCTGTATCGGTATGTGTCAATCTTTGGCCAAGACGTGGAGCCTTGGTAGCCATGACTTGTGTTTTCTCCTCCTTTTTAAAAATTTTTAATTTGTTTTTTATTTTTATTTTTTGCATGTGTTCCTCTCCTTTTGAATGTGGGTTGACTTATTTCTGTGGCAGAAGTGATGGGATGCCAGTTCCAAGATAAGGTTACAAAAAGACTGACATCCATCTTGGTCGTGATCTCTTGCTTGTCCTCCTTCCCTCCCTTTCTTCTTCCTGCTCCTCCTCCCTTCTGTCTCTCTCTCTCCCCTTTCTCCCTCCTTCCCCCACTCCCCATTCCCCATCCACCAACCCAGCCACCTTGTAAACAAGCCCAGGTTATCCTGCTAGGAAGGCCCTGGAGGATGACAGGCCACAAGGAGAAGCATGGGGGTGGCTTGAGGAAAGGCACCTGTGAGTGAGCATATAAGTGGGTCCTCCCCTGAGTTGAACCTTGAAGTGACCACAGCCCGTGCCCACACTTTGATTTACAGCCTTTTGAGTGACCCTGAGCTAAATCCACCAAGTGAAACTGTTTCTCCATTCCTGAGCCACAGAAACTATAAGATTATAAATGTGTATTGTTTAAGTTGCTAAGTTTTGGAGTAATTTGTTATGCATCAGTAGATTACTAAATATATAGGACTGGCATGCTTTTGTAGTCTCCAAAGTACATAATGGGATGCTTTGCTCATAATGGTTTATTATATGATTGTTGGAATTTGAGGGATATTGCCTTGAGAAGTTTTCAAGAGTAGTTAATTTCTAGGGTTAAAAGGGGTGTATTCAGTGTAAGTCCCAGGCAACATATGTTGAATAAGTCACAGGAAAGGAACAAAAAAGGTGGGGGTTAGGGGAGCCTAGAATGAAAGGAAGGGGAAAACGTGGTAAGTTTGAGGAAAACTCAAATAGGCTTCTGGACCAAGTTTTCCTGCAGTTGCGGTTCTCAAACTTCATGAAATAAGAGATTTTTTTAAAAACCATTTCAAGAAGATTGAGGCCCAACTACCCAAATAAATACCTGCAGTATGATAGAGAAATCCCAGGAGTGCCGAAATGTCAGCGAGAGGCCACCATTTGAAGACCAAGTGCAACAATGAAGAGTCTGAGTTTGGATTCAGCCAAGACAAGTATCCAAATGACTCTGCTTCCCATCTCTTCTTTTCTCCCACGGCATTACCTTTGTCTCAACATCCTGACATTCGTGTGTTCTCCTCATTAGCTCCCAACTTTGCTTTGACTAATCTTCTGAAAGGAAGAACAACAATCAGGTGGGATTTGGGAGTAGCTGGAATTCGTTCTTCCTTCTTGTATGCACCGTCTGCCTCTTGCCTGGCTCAGGGCGCCTCTGGTTTCTTTCCCCTTTCTTATCTGCAGGGGGGCTGACAGTGCCTGAGAGGAAAGAGAGGGTTTTGAAGCCAGGCCAGAAGCTTGTCCACAGTGTGATGACATGCTGCTCATTCCACTCTCTAGGAGCAGGACCTGAAATGCTCCCTGGGTGCTCCCGAAGGCTACTGCTGGCTCCTTCCACCACACGCATGCACGCACACACACGCATGCGTACCCACATACAGACATGCACGCACATGAGTGTAATGCACTCCTCTGAAAACTTGAATCACAGAGAGAATGCAGCCAGATGGAACCAGCGGTGGAACGTCCTTCTCCTGGTACTTCAGGACATAATGGAGACTGACCTCAGATTGCTGACTGGGTGAAGTATGAAGACTTTAATTACAAATGAGCTTGTCTGCACTTTGCTTGAGAAGACTCTTGGCTTGGATGACACCCAATATAATATGGTTTATTTGGTGTAAGTGCAAGTATTTTTCTTTTCATTTTAATTTTCTCATTTCCTGAACACAGGGCTTTCTTTCTGAGAATTGTTTCATCCCACTCTTGTTGTCATGTTTGGCTGCATTTTGAAGAGTGAAAAATTGTTTAAGAGAAAGGCTCAATTAAGTTTTATATATTAGCTTGGCGACTGCTTGTGTTACTTAACTAGAGAAAAGCCAAGTAAAACTCTATAATTCTGTGATTCAAGACCTAGCACTTTGGAGTAAGTGTCGGACAAAATTGTTTCTCTTACCATCTGAGAGTTGGCCTCAGCCAGGTTTTTTGAGTTTGGAGGGATTTTGAAGTTGGTGCTTTACAGAAACTGTGATCTTGTTGGGGGAGATCCTCTGGGCTCAACATGCTGCTGTTTCTCACTTGTTCCTCTCCTCATACGCCTGCCTCACCCTTCCCAGCAAACTTTCCTTCTGAGGGGCACTGGGGAGAAGTGGCCGTTTCCCCTAACTCTCTCCTGGGTTCTCCCCATTGAGAAAGGAAATGTGAGATGTTGAGAGCCCCCTATGGCTCAATGGGGTGAGTTAGTGGGTGAAATGGCTCCCATGGGGGCATTTTCTCCCGAATTCTCAGTGGAATCCGAGTCATGCTACGTCCCAATGGACATAAGTTAGATTAGATAACGAATTCTCTGCAAAGCTCACTTTCCCCTTGTGGATTTACCTGAATCTGCATTTTGAGGGAAGATATGAAGACCATATTGGTCTCTGGTCCAAGTAGTTATGTCTAATACACACTTGTCAGATATTAAAAACTGTATCTCGATCCGTCTTCCCTCTCACATCAGTGTCTCTGTTGCCTCAGTGATCAAAGCCTGGACTACAACCAGCACCCTCTCTGGCCACCCAGCTCTGAGGGTTCATTCTAGCTCCTCTGCCTGCTTGTCCTCACCTAACCTTGTCCAACTTTGACTCGTTGGGTCTTGGAAATGCTGAGGTGGGTCCTGCTCTTCCCCCTCTGAAACTTATTCTTGCTACGGAAGATGCTGAGTGTAGGCAGGGGCCAAACAATGCTGGTGCGCGGCGGCAATGGCATTCGAAGAGCCGGTGCTGCCCAGCCCCTGCCTCCTCCCTCTGTTTATCCTTTTGTCAACTTGGAAGACATTTTCCAGGGCAGAAAAGCCACACATTCCTGGTATAATTTAGAGACTACTGTTAAGCAGATGGTATAAGTGGTTTATTTTTAAGGAGGTTATTACTGGTCACAAAACTTCAAGTCAGCTATTTGCAAGGAACCCTTATGAAGGAAGCCCCTGTTTGTGGCATCCACCCTCAAGAGCATCTGACAGAGGGCTTACTGTACTTTTGCGCTCAAGCACATTTAATCCATTTATAAGACCCCTTTGTATGAGATGCCTTTTCAGAGGAAATTAATGTAGGATATTGCAAACAGCTTTTAAGAATGTCTTTTCTATAGAAGAACTGTGTCATTCTGAGAGCAAAGTGAGCTTTTTTTCCCCCCAGATTGTTATGACTTGACATCTCCAGTGTGGAATGTTTCTAGCCAGTTATGATAAGAAAAGCCTGTATTTTTCACTTTTGGGGAAACCACAGTAGAAGAAAGCTATTCTATTATCTATTCACTTACTCTCCTCCTGTAAATATAAATGCATTTAAGAGGTGGGTCCAAGTTTGGGGAAGAGAAATGGCAGCACTTAAAAATCAGGCAATGAAAAATTACAAGTTCAAGATGACAATGGCTAGTCATGTGGACAACAGAAGATAAACATGTGCCTTCCAGGGAGGAAGATATTTTCTCATCCAGTAGTAAATTTTAGATTTTGGATTTCTGGGAATGAAAACAAATTTTTTAAAATTAAAAACTGACAGCAGATGCCAACTTTGGGGTTTTTTGTTTCATAAGTAGGGCATCATAAAGAAAGCAACTACCATCTTCAGTTTCATCATCCCATAAAATAAAGGACTGACAGTGTGATATAAAAAAAAAAAGATGCAATCTCATAAAGAACCATTCTTTAATAAACTTATCTGTAAGTTTATTTAAATGTAAAATGTCATTACAGTGGGCTTTGGTTTTTCATTCCAGAACAGACCATGAACTTGTTCTTATTATTTGGCCCCAGTTCAAGACCTGGTACAGGGAACTTCTGCTCCAGGCATTACAGTGTGTCGGCGGTGGAGTCAGATGACCCGTGGTCAGGTCTGTGGCTTGTCACGAGTGGGTGTGTGGTCTTGGGTCAGGTATTTCTCAAGTTTCATCTCTGCTTGTATACAACCTGGATAGGAGTGGTCCCATTCTTCCTAAGGCTGTTGGGAGGATTCCACGAGGCAAGGGAAAGGGACTAGTGCATAATGAATTTACAGAACTTGGCGGGTCTTATCAGAGGACTGACATACCCCTCTGGACCCTTCCAAGGACAGACTATAGACTTAAAGCAGAAGTGTCGAAAGGAGTTGTCATTAGAGGAGCATGATTTTTTGTTTTCTGTTTCTTTGCTAAAGTCACCTGGATTTTATCACTTACATTTATAAGCAAAGCATTTAGCAGATAGAGAATATACATTGGGAAGAAAAGAAACAATATTTCATGCAAATGCCAGTATAGAAAATGGAGTTCATGGAGGCAAAGCTTATGGCTTTTCAAGCAGAGACACATAAAGCCTGGGTAACAGACAATGTCTGGTCTCCAAGAGCTGTTTTTGCAGTCAGCTGGAGAGAGCTCATTGTTCCCCTCAATCCTTAGGTGCAGGAGTGTTCCCCCCACCATTTATTATCTTTCTTTTGTTCTGACTTTCTCATCGTTAGTCAACTTCTGATTAATAACTTGCCTCATCCGATGCTTTTGCCGGATCCTCGTTCTCCCCTGGCCTCTGTCCTTTCTACCTGACAAACTCCTACTCATCCTGCAAGATGGCCTCTTTTAAAAAGATTCTTTTGTCTGCCATTTTCCTAATTCCTTTTCACTGATTTTTTTTCCCCCTCAATCTGTCTTTTTCCATGAAATTGTGAGATCTGTGAGATCTCGAAAACAGGGATGGCATTATATTACAGGGAAGAATTACCTTCTTTCCCAGGTGCAAAGTAAGCACTTAACAAATGCTTGTGGACTGGATATTGTCATAAAGACGTCGAATGAACGAAGATCAGGTTGTAGGTGAACAAATGTTTGGCGGTGTGTTGTAGCAGAGTGACGTGGCTGAGCCATTTCTGGGGGGAAATGTTCGTGTATTTTTAAACTATTACGAAAAGAGCACTTTCCTACGGGGAGGGAGTTATTGAACCACAACCAAGCAATTATAACAACAGCAAGTGCCATTTATTGAGTGGGTACTGTGTATTGGTACCCAGTGTGTTGATACCAAAGTGGCTTACCTGCCTTATCTTCTTAAATGCTTGCAGTCATCCCATTAGGTCGTTCTCATCCCTGCTTTACAGATGATAAACTGAGGTTTGGAAGGCTTATAAAATCTCATAGGTCACATGGGTGCTGAGTAGTGGAGCTGGCACTTGAACCCGTGTTTGATTCCGAAGCTCAGGTGCCTGTTCAGGCCACCACAAGGCCAGGTAACATCCACCACCCTGTATGGTACCCTCAGAGCAGTGGAGAACACAACAGAGCTTGAAGTCTCCGAGACATGTTTTTGCAAAAGCATTACACTTCAAAGGAACATGTCTTTAGAAATACATGGAACACTTATAGCAGGGGAGATTCTAAAAGTTTGCTGATGGATGAGATGATATATTTGGGTACTTGAGAAGACTTTTATGGGGATGCAATTAATCTTGCAGTAGGCAACATCTGAGTTAAAAAAAAAACACAACACAGGTATAAATAAGTCTCATGGAAAGAGAAATTGTGGTAGATTCAGCCTAAAACAACTCCCAATTAATTTATATGTGAAGAGCTCAAACCCTCTATGAATCTTACCTTGCAGCAAAGAACCAATGCCCAATTGCAAAAATGCTAAGTTGCTAGCATTCTCCCATAAGTGAAATGCAGAAAATGGGCTAAGTTCCAGTCTTTTCATTAAAGATCTAGTTCTTTTTATTCCCCCCACAAAGTTAAACTTAATAAACAAACAAAAGGATTAATTTTTTTTTTTCCTCAGTAAGAATTTCTTCACTAAAGGACTATTAACTAGCTTTGAAAAATCTCTTTATTAATGAAAACACATTGTTAATTACACCACTGATTATAATCTTTTATTAATTCCAAAGTCTAAGAGGTGCCTATTAACTGGAAACAACACAGTTTAGGAAATAAACCACAACAAAATCCTGGAAGAATAAAAGTACTTTGCCACAAATGCTTTGACCTCTTATCATCCCTTTAATGTTCTCTGACTTTCTTGAAGACGGGGTTTGTGTTGACTATTACTTTCATATTATCCACAGTTTCCTGCGGTGGTTGAACTGGATTGAATTCTCATCTTCTTGGAATTGATCCGAATATCGGTTTCCTTTGAAGTCAGTTTTAACTTTGCTTCTGAAGTAGCAGAGGAAGATCAGGATTATTTCCCCAATTTTCTTGACCATAGCTGTTCTTGGCATATTTTAATGTGCAAGCACCTGCCTTTTTGTTTTTTAAAGCCATTCCAATGAGCCGGGAGTCTGACTGGCTTGAACAGAGAAAGACAAATCCTAAGTATATGATCTCACTGATATGTGGAATCTAAAAAAAGCTGAGCTTGTATAAACAGAGTAGAATGGTGGTTACTGGGGAATTTGGTGGTTGGGAGAATTGGGGAGATGTTGTCTAAGGGTACAAACCTGCAACTAGTTAGAGAAATATATTTGGGAGGTCTAATGCACAGCATAGTGATTATACTCAACATGACTGCGTTATAAACTTCAAAGTTGCTAAGAGACTAGATCTTAATTGTTCCTAGTACAAAAAAGAAATAATTATGTGACATGATAGAGGTGTTCGCTAATGCTACAGTGGTAATCATACTGCAATATATAAATGTGTCATATCAACACATCGTGCATTGTAAGCATACATGATGTGATATGTCCATTATATCTCAATTAAAAAAATAAAAATGTAATTTTTAAAGGTTTATTTATTTGAGAGAGAGAAAGAGCAAGAGTGAGCGAGAGAGCACAAGCAGGGGGAGCAGCAGACAGAGGGAGAGGGAGAAGCAGGCCCCTGCTGAGGCTCCATCCCAGGACCCTGAGATCATGACCTGAGCCGAAGGCAGACACTTAACTGACTGAGCCACCTAGGCGCTCACCCCAAAATAAAAAAATTTTTAAAAGATTGGCTTGAGGGGTGTCTGGGTGGCTCAGTCAGGTAAGCATCTGACTCTTGATCTCAGCTCAGGTCTTGATCTCAGGGTCGTGAGTTCAAGCCCCGCATTAGGCTCCATGTTGGGCATGGAGCCTACTTTAAAAAAAAAAAAAAGAAAAAACAGTCTGGCTTGAAATCTGTATGTAGTATAGCAAAATGTGATTTTAACCTTTAAAGACAAAAGAATACCCTTTATCCTCTACTGTCCTGATTTCTTTGGGGGATAAAGATTAATTAATTGCAAGGGGAAGAGTGTGCCGCCTGTAATTATGTGGTATGTGTAAGAAAAGGCTAGGTCAAGTACATGAACATAGCTTCTTTTATAAAACAAGACCTGACTTCGGTGAATAAAAGCAACACTGGGAATCAGACCAGGGAAAGAAATCAACCCAGATGTTGCTACGTTTTATTATGAAAGTAACAATAGCATGAAATCACTTTTTTAAAAATTCAGAAATAACCTATACTTATTCTCAGTTAGAACTCATTATTGGTCCCTGGTTGAACTTTAGAAAGATTTAAACTGACAGAAACCAAGTGTTCAGAATGCACCAGCAAAATTCTCCTTAATTTAATGATTGGGAAAGAACAGGATCAGAAGAAGGTTAGAGGTAGCATCGAATCTTTAAAAAAAAAAAATCTTAAAAGGCCAGACATCATCACATCGACTGGGAGAGGTATAACACTGACTTCTTTCAACAGAATTGGGTAAATATTTGACCTCCAATGTCATTACGGTTAATCTATATTCTGGACCTCAGAGGACATTGAGACGGAAGCTGTGCTTTCCGATTGGCTCCCTCCTGGCCTTTGCTTGCCTGGAAAAGACTGATAATATACTTTGTCCTTAACTTAGTGAAGTTCAATTCCTAGCTGTTCAATAGCTAAGACAATAATGATCTCATCCACCAATGATTTAAGTTCATGTGATTTGTAAATCAGTACATAATAATAATAACTTCTGGGTTAATTGTTAACTCTCAGAAAATATTCAGGGCCAATACTGTCCCTTTATCTAATCCCGAGAAGATGAGATTGAGATGTAGTTGGTGCACATTCACCCATGAAGGTCCCATAAAATCAGAAGTTGATTACAATTACATTAATATCCCTAGAACTTGTATCTCTTTTGTAATTCCCTATAAGGATGCAACAGACTCCCCTATGTTAAATTACTCATTCTGATAACTATGTGAGGAGAAAATGCACAGATGGTATTTCTGAGAATGGCATCAAAGCATTTAAAATGCTCATTGGCAACATATCGCATATTTACATGTGAGTGGAAAGTCATTTTTCGGCTACATTAATGCTGCAAAAATAAACACGCTTTGGTCTCTGATGCAAAGTTTAAAGTTCTCATGGCAATATTTGTTTCTTCACTTTGCTTCCCAGGTACCATAAAAAAGTCAACATTTATCAGTCAACTGCATGTATTCAACACCCACTGTGTGTTCAGCATCAGGTGCTATGGAGCCTTAGAGAGAAAGACATTCAAGGACTTTATAGTTTAATGGGGGAGAAGGAGAAACACAAATGTGTACATGTAAACAAGCAAGGCTGGAGACGTATAAACATACACACAGTCCTGACCATCTGTGCAAAGAGAGAGGTGGAAACTGACTGCAAGGATAAAGGTGAGTGGAACGAGGCAGGCGCCTGAAAGGAGGTGAGCCTTGTTTTGGCGAGGCTGTATTAGGCTTCGAACAGAATCTGCCTTCCATTTCACGAAAAATCGAGGAGTAATATACACACACAAACAGAACTTTTCATTCCATTGGCGGTGCAATTGGTTGGGGTCTGTGGGATTTGGGGGATGCATATTTTGAGTGTGGGCACCTGCCCGTGGCAGTGGTTCTCCAAGTGTGCTCCAGACCGTCGGCATCCAGACTGGGGCACTTGCGAGAATCCCAGATTATAAGGCTCCCCCCAGACCTACCGAGTGAGAACTGGGGTGCATGGGGGCCGGCACCCCGTGTTTTCACAAGCCCTCCAGGGCAGTCCGAGGCTCATGGAGTCAGAGCCACTGCTCCTGGCAGTGGCTGAGTGTGAGTTCTGTGTGAGGGTAGGATGCCTTTGAAATGGCAGGTGCAGAGGCTGACGGATGTCTGCAGGAAGCATTCTAGAGATCAGAGCAGCTGATGAGGAGGGGGCAGTGAGTGTAGGCCTCAAGGCTCCCTCCAGAAATTTTAGGAGGCTACCTTGAGCCCTCTGAAATGTGTCTCAGAGCCCGATTCTGAGTTAATGTCTTCAGAGAATTCTAACTTTTGCATTTCCTGACTTTTATGAGCATGTTGAGTGTTGTAATTCTAGGAGGCTTTTAGATGTAATTTCCTTTGCTTTTAAGGAAAAGATGAGATGGGGGAGGGGGATTTTTTAAGGGAGGGGTGGTAGCTAGTAGTGAGATGGTAAACACAGGGAAACCATTTTCAAAAGGAATAAAATACCAGCAAAGTTATTCTTTAAAGACATTGCTGCAAAGCCCGTATACATGTACTGAGACATAATAGAATAAGAAGAAAAGCTAATATTTATAGAGCTTTGATGATGTGCCAGGCATGTTCTAAAGTACTTACATATATTAATTCATTAATCCTCATAGCAGCTTCTGAGGCAGGGCCTATTATTATTCACATGTGATAAATGAGGTAACTATAGCACAGAGAGGGTAAGAAACTTGCTCAGGGTCACACAGCTACTGCTGGAACTAGAACTCAGGCACTGATGCTGTGTTTTGAACACTTACGCTATTTTATGCTGCAAGAGCTTAAACACTGGTTGACAAGTATTTTCTATTTTGAAAAAGTGACTCATTGTTCTGAATTGTTTGGCATTTGAGGATTAGACTTCAGGGCCTGATGACTTTCTTTTTTAATTTTCTGGTTGGCCAGCCGAATATTTCCCAAGTCTACCCAGTTCTCACAGAAGGTAGCCGAAGCTGACTTTTGGGTAGAGTAAATCAGTTACAAAATAAAGGTTAGGCTCAGCGCCCAGAGCAAGGCTCGAAAAGACTCTGAATGATCTCCCCTCGGCCCAGAACCGTTTAGCTTGGCCTCAGCAACCCCTGCAGGGCTTAGGAGCTCCTAGGAGCCCGGGTTTCCCCCGGAGTGCAGGAAGAGGGGGTTCCATGGAGTAGAGGGAAATAGGGGAGGAGAAAGGAAGGCCTCGGCCAGTTTTTTGATAGGGTCTTGTCCCCTGTGGGTCATTCTCAGGAACAACAGTTGTCACCGTGTTTTGGTGAGGAACATGGATTTTGGGGGTCAGATGACTACCTGGATTGGAGGGCTGGCTCCTTCACTTATAAAATGCAGATTATATATATTAGTGCTTGTCTTAGTGTTGTTGAGACGATGGAATCAAGGCTACACTTAAGTTCTTTAAACTAGACCAGGCACAGAGTATGCACTGAGGGGCTCCTTCTTACTTCTTGTTTCCTGATCTCCTGCTACCTGCCTGGCAGCGTTCTATAGATTTTGAGAGCACTAATGACCAGCTAACATTCCTGCTTGCAGCAATACTGTGGCTTAGGTATCTACTATTTTGCAGGGGAGGAAACTGAGCGTCAGTGGGGTCATTTGCCAAAGTGATCCAAGCAGGGAGGGACGCAATAAGACTTTCTCTGTGCGGGAACGGAGCCACCAGCTGGGTGGTTGTGCCATCCCCCATCCCACACGCAGGCAGGGCCCCTGCTGGCACGTGCCCTGGAGGCAAAGACTTGGCTGTGAGGTTCTGGGGAAACTACTACTGAGTTACAGCCTTGTTTGCACTTTTAAAAAGGCTAGATCTGAAGCCACTTTTGATCACTTTACTCATAAACTTCTGCCCCTCTGGGGAAGTCCTCCCCATAGATTGTCTTGTGGATATATCAGCACAAGAGGTATCTGATGGGACCCGCGATTTGCTTGTCATTTTGTGCCCATGCGAGTGATTGATGAATGATCTGAGTCGCACACGAGATGCTCTTTGAGGGTACGAGAGTAGACCTCGCAGTTGTATTCCCTGACACTTCTCACACCTTCTGTCGCACTGTCACTAACACGCTGACATCATAAACTTGGAGCTCGCTGTTCCGTGTTTACCTATGAAGGAACTGGTCCAAAGCAGGAGAGAAAGAATGTATGTTGGGGTCCCCTGTGACCTCTGACCTCTGCCCAGGCCTGGGTTGCTGTCGAAGTCATTGCCAGGCACACTGCTCAACCTCACGTTGCTACAAATGTAATTTGCTGTTCTCTGGTCGTCGAGCAGAGGTTTGGGCTTTTTTAGTAGATTGATTTCTTCTCCTGGGGCCTTACTGTGTCCATGTCAGACAAGGCAGGCCAGTCTTGGGGACCCCAAGTAGGTATCCTCGGTGTGTTGTGAGAGACTGAAATTCACAAGTGTATGAATGGACCATTAGCTCATATCTGTGCATGTTTTACTGCTATTTACACAGTAAATCTTTTGACGTTATAAGATTTACTGTAAAGTATACTGGATGCCAAGAAAACAAAGAAGCAAGAAACAAAATTTACAGTATCAATAACTACATTAACCTAGAAACACAGACTGTACTTTTAGGTAGCAGATTGGAACATGGAAGATTGCCAATATTTGATATTTTTGACCTATAAAAACAGAATGACCCTTGGGGAACAATGGAGTTAAAATTAGGTGAGAAAGGAAAAGATTCAAAAATAGCAAAATGGGAACCCCCCTCCCACCTCCCATGTGTTATCAAGACAAGTGATAAACTGAGGGATTTTAGCTAGAAAATTTAGCCATATCTTTATTGGCGAGGGGTGGGAAATCTTTATAATTCAAGAAAGATAAGTTTGGTAAGACAAAATATTAGAGGAAAAGTCTTATTGGGGCACTGACTTAACCCATCTGAATGAGTCTCAGTTTTCTCATCTATAGAATGGGAGCACTGTACTGGATAATTCAATGTGAAGAGTCGGAAACTTAATAGACACTTGAAATAGGCATGGGATTTGGAAACCAACTCTTGAGTCACAAGGCTCCACAGTAGATAGACAATCCTTTTTGAAGATGTATGGGTTAGGCCGATCAGTTCCGGATTGGTGTCTTTATATGTGTTTCCCAGGCCTGTTTAAAAGCTTGACATTAAACAGAAGCATTCTTGAGTTGCTACATTCCAGGGGATTGGACACACAGATTTCATGGCCATCATCAAAAAAAAAAAAAAAAAAGAAAGAAAGGAAAGAAACCATTTGTAAGAAAGAAAGAAAGGAAAGAAACCATTTGTAGCTTTGACCACAAACAGGAGGTGATTCTTTTTACCATCAGAACACCGAAAAACATCTTCCTGCATCTCAGTGTGACAAAGGGCATAGAACACACATTCTCACCCCCTTCAGAGGATACTGAGGAGCTACAGGGCGGGGGATTGGACAGAGAGGGAGCCTTTTCTGGTCAGTTAAGAAGCCAATCAGGTGAGAGCATTTCACAGATGCGTCGGAGAGGAGCAAAGCCTCCTTGGCGATATCATGGTAACATCTGTATTTTTGAGGAAGTCCATCAACAAAGACTAAAGTGAATTCTTCAAATGGGAGTATGACCCGCATTCAAGGAAGTAGCCCAGTGCTGACAGAGAACATTTTCAAAATACCAAGAACATGCCAGGTACTCTTTCAAATGTTTAAAAGCATTCATTCTCTTAATCCTGAAAACTCTGTGAGTTCAGCATGGCTTATACAGATGATAACAGTGAGGCACAGCTGAGATGTGAAGTTTGGTGATCCACACAGAATGGATTAGGAAACCCTGGGAGAAGGGAAACTGAACAAGGAACAGAAGCTTTCTTTAAGTTGCGAATAGTGGGAGGAACTACAAGTTTCTATCCTAGTCCCGTTATGATTCTTGGGGGGCAGGGGGAGAGAGGGAGAGAGAGAATCTCAAGCAGACTCCCTGCTGTGCTCGGAGCCCCACATGGGACTCAGTCTCACAACCCTGAGATCATGACCTGAGCGGAAATCATGAGTCAGCTGCTTGGGGCACCTGGGTGGCTCAGGAGGTTAAGCATCTGCCTTCGGCTCAGGTCATGATCCTGGGGTCCTGGGATTGAGCCGCATGTTCAGGTCTCTGCTCAGTGGGGAGCCTGCTTCTCCCTCTCCCTCTGCCACTCTACCTGCTTGTGCTCTCTGTCAAATAAATAAATAAACAAATATCTTAAAAAAAAAAAAGAGTCAACTGCTTAAGAGACTGAGCCACCCAGGTGCCCTCCATTATGATTGAACAATGATACTATGTGTCATTACGTATATGTTACACCACACACACAGTTCTTACTCTCAACTACTCCGTTTTCATAAACCCTAAGATAATGCATCTTTCTAGGTGCTGTTAGCTGCAGGTAGTTGGATGGGCGGTAGCCGATAGTGCAGGTTCAGTGCAGGGTTTGGTGTCCTACAGACCTGGGTTCAAATCCCGCTCTGCTACTAATCAGCTGCGTGACTACTAATCAGCTGGGTGGTCCCAGTCAGTTGCCTGACATCAACTATGAGTAAAATAGGTTTAATAATACCTGCTTCGCACAGCTTCTGGGAGGTTTAAATGACCTCAGAGGTATAAAGTCGTGAGCACAGTCCCTAGCACATAGTAAATGCTTAGGAAACAGTGACAATAGTAGCTCTTTCTAGTCGCCTAACAAAGGAAGCCTCCTCCTTTTACAGTACTCACGGTTCCAGGTTTGACTGGGGTGCAACACTCTATAAACTTGCTCCTCAAGGTATTGCTGTGGACCCAATAGATGAAATATATTTAAAGTAATGAACTTATTCATTATCTTGCCAATTTTATGGGCCAATGAACCAGGATCTACACTAATCATGGAAACGAAGTGATAAAGGCAGTGCTACTAAGCTCAGAGTTTTGGTAGGGCAACTCTTCCCAGCGATGCCTCCACTGGATTTCCTTCTCCCCATTTGCTTTTCTACTTCTGTGCATGAAGCCAGAGCTATGTGTATTTTTGTTCCCAGTGTTCTCATATGTTGATTTTTTTCACCTACTAAAATGTAGTGAGCTTAAGAAAAGTTCAATTAAAATGAAACATAAATATTTTCTTTCTTACTGTGTCATTAAAAACTCTCTCCCCCACTCCCTGTAGTTACTTGGCACCCGCCCAAAGGAAACATTTTTCCCTCTTGGCCCCCAGTGTTTAAAGCATAGAGGAAACAGATCTGCTTAGTCTGTCTCGACAGGATCCTTACATGGGGAGAGGAGCAGAGGTTTCCAAGGACTGGAAAACAGAGTACAAAGTAAGGAAAGCAAGTGAGGAGGAAAAAGATGGGGAACACAAACCAAAAGAGGGAGAGGAGGAGACGTCCATTGTAGGCTTCTCCATGAAATCGGTTTCTGGGAGATGGCATCTTACCTTGGATTTCTGCATCAAAGAGATAAAAGTCACTGTTGATCTTCCTCCCGGAGAGAGTCCAATGCAGCATTATTCCCAGCTATTTCTGATGGACTCTACCATAATCCAACGTAGCTAGTACTTGAGGTTCATACTATTGGGTGATAAATCATCTTTGCCAGCCACAGTGGCACTGATATTTATTGAGCAGTTACTACGTGCTATGAAGTTAACGAGGATTGGTTTCTTTAATCCCTAAAGAAAATCTTATGAGCAAAATACAATTATAACCCCAGTGTTAAAGACAATGAGTCTGAGGTTTCAGGAGGATGGCAGAGGCTGGGTTTAAATCCCAGCAGCTGGACCCCAGAGCCTTGCACCCTGTATATATTCTAGAGCACACTCCATATTTTCAGACACCATTCCAGAGCTCTTCCCACCATAACTCTTCTCTTTCTTCTCGCTCCTCCTAATCTTCTGCCTTCCCCTCTTTCCATGAATGCCCTGCCATACGTCAGGTTCTATTTTGTAAGTGCTGGACCATCCAATTCTATTTCCTCTCACAGAGCTAAGGTATTCCTACCAGGCATCTTTTCAGTAGTTACTAATCCAGTGAAATCACAGTCTCCACAGCAAATTCAAATAGAGGGAACTGCTCCATCTAGAGTTTCATTTTGCAAGTAAGTTGCTATTTGTTCCATGTAGTGCCTTCCTCCCAACCTCCTTTCCCCTCCTCCCCAGAAGCCTTTGCCTTGTCTAAACATTAGGCTTTCTATTCCAGGTTGGGCCCAAAATAAACTGATCTATGGTGGCGTGCACAGCCGGTGGCTTCCTGTAGATATTTGGAGGGCAGCGCATTTCTTTTCATCCTCTTTTCTAAACAAATATATCTCTATTTCCATCTTTCTTCCTAGGGAACGGCTCTTCCCTTCTTCCCATACTCTGAACTCTCTTTTCTCCCCCCCCCCCCCCGCCTCCTTTCTTTTATCCCTTTAGCGTCTTCAATTTCTGTTCTGCCCACTTTAAAGCAATATAGTCAGTCCTGAGGTCAGAGTGAGCTATCATTTAACGCTGTGCTCGTTTGCATTGGCCCATCCTTACATTCATGTGGAAAAATTTCATCCAGAAAAGTGACACAGAGGCAGCTGAAATCCAGGTAAGGGTTTCTTTTGATCTTTGTCTATTGATACATTTGTAAAGAGGACATAGAATTTTTTGTTTTCAGTACCCAATTCCAGATAAGGTTGACCTTGACCCTCAAAAGCAGTGGTTGCTAAAACCCTTAAGAGTGGTGGAGGAAAAAAAAGCTCCCAGAGCAGATTGGCTTCATGTGGTTACATATGATCGTACTATCTTTCCGTATGAGTACATTACATTTGCTAGCTGTGTGATTTCGAGTAGCTAAACTCTGTGTGCCTCAGTTCCCTCATCTATGAAATGAAGGTAATCAGAATCACTACCTCAAAGGGTCGTTGTGAGGAATGAATTATAAATATATCTTAGAACTTTACCTAACATTGGGATTTTAAGTTGTTACTTATTATCATTCAGTTAAGACACTAGACCTCCTCTTTCTTATTTTAGTAATAGCACTTTGCCTCCCTGCCTTCCTTCCATCCTCATAATGAAAATATTTATTTGGTACCTAACTATGTGCCAGGAACTGTGTTAGGCTCTGGAACACAACAGTAAGCAAAAAGAGACCGAGTCCCTACCTTCATGGATCTTACAGTCTAGTGGGAAGGCAGGCAGAAATGAGACAGTCCTACAGGATCGTGTAAATGTCCTGTGATACATTCCATGAAGGGCTCAGGAGCTGGTTGAGCGGGCCAAGGGAGCTTAGAACATGGGGATCTCGCCCAACCAGGGAGGAGAGGGTCTTCCTCAAGCATCCATCAGGAGCTGATAAGGGTTAAGCCCTAAAAGGTGTATGGGAAACAATGTGGCAAACCAGGGAGGCAGGAGTGTTCCAGGCAGGGGAATCTGGGTGATGAGAGCAGAGCCGGTGAGGAGGGAGGAATGTGATGCAGCAAGGAGAGGGAAGGGAGCCAGGGGCATGGATTATGCATGCAGAGCTCTCTGGGCCAAACTGGGGATATAGTACACATTGAGTAAGTCTTTGGAGCAATGGGGAACCAGGGGGAAAAAAAATTAATTTTTATTTATTTATTTTTAAAATTTCAGTATAATTAACATACAATGTTATATTAGTTTCAGGTGTACAATACAGTGAGTTGACAATTCTCTACCTTACTCAGTGCTCATCATGACAAGTGTACTTTTAATCCCCGTACCCTATTTCACCCATTCCCCCCTACCACCCCCCACCTCCCTTCTGGCAACCATCAGTTTGTAGCCAGAGAAAATTTTTAAGGTAGATTTTATGTGTATGTGTGGGGTATTCTGATTTTCGTGGTAGTATTCAAATTTCTGAAAGATTACTATGAATAAATTATTGTGAATTAAACTGTGAATTAATGTGAAGAATGTCCTGGGTGGGCGGGTGACTAAGCAACAGAAGGATCACAGTCATTTACAACAGAGATGACGTCAGCATGGCGGCTGGCACTAGGGGTGGCCAAGGTGGGGGATTTGCATGGACGCGAGGGCATTTCACCAATAAAATCCCGTAACGCTTAGAGACGGATGAGGTTGGGGTAGCAGAGAGAGCCAGGTGCCATGGACAACTTCATGAATTCTGATGAGACTGAACATTTTCCCTTTTGTTTCCCTCCAGTGCCCAAGAGGTATAGGTCAGTACAGCCTGTGGGGTCTTTTACAGAGTAGCAACAGTCAGCAGACCCGAGACATTTGGGAAGGGCTGCTTAGGCGTGCTGATTAGCCAAAATAAAAGAGGAAGTTGACCTTCAACCCTTGTCTTTGTTTTGTTCCAGCTGCAGAAATCATTTTCGGTTGCTCTCTGACTGGAGTAAACAACACTCCCTGTCACCTTATCCCTTTGACAGTCGGTTCCACTTCTCTATTTTCCCTGGGACATGATTCTCACTGACAGTAGAAAGTTCAGCACCCAGACCTGCAGCTGTGAAAATACTTGCTCCTCTCCAGAACTATTAGTGCTTGTGGGAAACACGTCACAGTGCCAACCACTCACTGGTCCTGAAGTGACCTTGTTATTTTGGGACATAGTAAAGGAAATGATATTTTAAAAACCCAAGTGGCACTCTCTCCGGGTATTGAAAGGTGTAAGTAATAAAAACGGGCACCGTACTTAAAGAGCAGGGGGTGAACGGGTGCTGGGGGCTCCCCAGATTCTCTTCATGTGTCGGCAGAATATATCTGAGCTCGGAGAAACAACCCAGGACCCGAATGTTCTCTTCAGTTGAATAATTAGACAGCAGCAGTGGTCAAGTTAGAAAAGCTAACTATCTTCGGTCCCTGCTTTGGAATTTTTATTACGAGCCTAGCACCATCCTCAGGCGAATTTAAGAGCATAGAAGAGAGACTGCTAGATTTTGAACTGAGGTGAGGATAGCCCGTGTTTTATTCCTGTTCGTATCGAGGCACATCCACAGTGCTCATCACCTAGTAGGTACTTGGTGCACGTTGGTTGGATAAAGGATTCATCTGTGCTTTCATGGGTATTTATATGGTATGGTGAGTTCATAATTTTTTGCCCCACTAGGTAGAGATGGTTGCTTCCAGTCCTCCATATTTATTTTGAGCACTATTTCGCGACAAGGGTGTTCTAACGTGAAATAATAAGGAAATCAGCTGGCTGGGTGCAGGTATGTTATGTTCTCCCTGAAAAACGCTTTAGCAACCTAAATTGCACTAGAATGAGGTTATCGACGTGGGAGGAAGGGAAAGTAAGATAAAACTCAGAGCTTAATTTCTAGACAGGATTGCTACTTTCAGAACAAATTTCAAAGGCTTCTTGTGTACCTGACACAGGCCTTGGAGATTTCCTGATGACTTGTGATTTGAAATGACCTGGCACGTGGTCCCAGGGTCCCCTGTCCTTTGAAGCAGTTGTGTGTTCTCCTAGTTTGTGTTCCCTCCTTTCCCACCATCAGCATCCCTTTACTTCTGTCCTTTTAAAACTCCAGTTTTGACTTCTTATTGCTACTTTCTCTGTGACTGGTTCTCAGACTGTGCTTCCCAGACCAGCAGCGTTACCATCACCTGGGAACTTTTTAGAAATGAAAATGCTGGGGCCTCACCCAGGACCTACTCGAAAAGGAAGTTCGGCGTGGGGCCCCACAATTCAGTTTTGACAAGGAGGTCATCTCAAATGTGAGAACCACTGCTGCTGCAGTATGTAAAGCTCAGTTCTGAGCCTGTCACCTCTTTGTTCCCTTTCTGGTGTCCTTGCCAACAGCCATGTAAGCATGTATATCTATGTCCATCTATTCTAGGCCTTCTCCAACATCACCAGCTGGTTCCCTAGCCAAGCAGATGCATTCTACACTGTAATCCAAATGGACTACTTGCTCTTCCCTCTGCCCTTCTTTTGTCTCTTTCCAATAATGGTGGCTCCTCTGCTAGGAATGACCCTTCTCCTCCCACCTTGTAGAAACCTTACTCATTCTTTTTCTTTTCTTCAAGGTTTTATTTAAATTCCAGTTAGTTAACATACAGCCTAATATTAGTTTTGGGTGTACAATAGAGTGATTTAACGCTTCCATGCAACACCCAGTGCTCATCACTGTAAGTCTCCTCCTTAACCCATGCCCCATTTAACCCATCCCCTTGCCCACCTCCCCTAAAAATATTATCTACTACCTTCTTGCCATGGTGGATAAGATTTTAGGTAGATCAAATTTAGTAGACATCCCATTTTCCTTTTCCCTCTTCTCAGTGTATCCTCAATTAAATCTTGATTTCATGCCAAGGCCATCCCCTTTCATGTAATGTTTTCAGATACTGCTTCTCCTCTGCTCTCACACAGTGCTTTACTTCCCTTAGTGCATGTCCCCACCTCCTATGTGACAGTGTTTGTATGTGTGTGTCTCCCATCCCAAATAGAGTGTGAGAACCGGGGAAATCTAACCTGTCTTTTACTTTGACTCTGTGTCCTCCCACGGCCAAGCACAGGGCTGGGGATATACTACACAGTGAGTAAGTGTGGCCAATTTAACAATAAAGCAAAGTATTTTCCTGAACATTGAAGTTTGTACTGTGACAGCAGGACCAGGAATGAGTTTTTCCTTTCCAATGTGGTTTTCTCTCATTGTGGAGAATATTAAACTGGAGCCAGGAGACTTAGGCCAGACCAAGCTTCTTGGTGACTTCTTCTAAGACTTTGGGTACGGCATTTAATGGTTTTGTTTCCATTTTCATAATATCTATGGCCAGAGTTACAGTGAGGACCAAATGCAACAGCACATGTTATCAAAATAAGATATTTCGTTGATTCCTTACATATAAAACAAGGCAACCCATTTTCTGGTTGCACATAGAGCTATTAAGAACATTAAAGACAACCTTTAAATATAAAACTTCATGTTTAGATTATCCAGGGGGGTCTTTCTTCCAAGATCAGCCTAAGACTTTTTTTTAGGGAAATTGAAATCTTATGGTCTGAAATTTGAAGCAAGAAAATTCAAATTTTAGTACCATTTCCCTATTCTTACTTGTTGATGAGAAATCAGCATTACTGCCTACTTTTCAGGCTGTGAAGGATTTTTCAAGTTTTATCTTGATTTGATGGTTGGAAAAAAAGAAAAAAAAGTCAGCCCAAGGTACATTTTCTAAGCCCTTGTCCAGCCCTACCCATTAGAAAAGTGTGAGCTACTGTTCCATCAAAACTAATTAAACCTTAAATGTATAACCAACTCTCAATTACCAAGGTTAATGGGACTACATGCATCCATAATTATATGCTACATTTATACAGTGCTTTTAACTTCTTCAAAGCACATTTCACTGTATTGCATATATAAACAGATGGATTTTTTTTTTGAAATCCACAAATAAGGTAAAAAAGAAATCTTGATATCAATAATTTCAACTTTCTACCTTTGCAAAGCTATTAGAACTAGTGAAATTGTCTAACAGGGTTTTTTTCATTGCCCTATTCTCTCCTTGACCCATCTCAACTAGAGATGAGAAATGACAGAGAGATCTGGAGGAATCTCTGGAGGAGAGGATGCCAAAGACTCAGGCCATCCGCAAACGAGATCATTAGCTCCAGGGTAATTAAGAATTATTGAGTGTATGTGTGATTATATCCAGAACGTCCAGAAAGAGATGAAAAGGTGTAGGAAATAATGTGGGAGTAACAGTATTTATGGGGCTCTTGTTATTGTCATTCACTCAACAAGCATTATTAAGCACCTACTGTATGCCAGGTGCTTTCAACCAAGAGGATGAATACACCCATGAACAACCCAGGCAAGGCTGCTGTTGTCATAGAGATGACCTTCTTGAATGGTGAAGACAGACAATAAACAGGAACATAAATACACAAACAAGCTAACTTCAGGTAGCTGTAAACCCTGCAAAGCCCATAAACACAGGAATGCCATACTGAGTGCCTTGGGGAGGGGCTGCTATTTTAGATGGGGTGGCAGGGTAGGCCTCCCAGTATATATTCGAGCTGCATCCTGCCACGAGGAGCCCACCCTGGGGTAGGTCCGCTAACCAGAACGATGGGATGAATGAACTCACCAAGTGTGCCAGAGGGAGGGAGACCGGGCCCGTCCCAGGTCTCCAGTTATTCCTTCTGTGTCCTTTTGTGGATATTACTAAAAGCTCTCCAGGACCCCTGATTTATTGCCTCTACAATGGGGCTTGCTAATACTGATCACCTTGACAGGGGTGCTCTGAGGAATAATGGGTAAACAATTGTAAGGAGCTATATAAATGCTAAATAATGATCACAGTAATAACCTTTTATTAAAGTCAGCACCGTGATAGGCAGCTCACACTCGGATGCCTTGGCAAATGTGGAAATCGATACGGCTGCTCCCTGCACACACCAACACTATCCTTTAAAATAGAAAAAATAAATGAGCCGATGATCATGATATTCAAAGTGTTAGTGATCAAATAACTGTCTTGAGAGAAAGGTGGTGTGTGAAGTGTAAAATGGGAGTAGCAAGATAATGGCACATTACAGCCCAGAGCGGGTCCAGGGATGGCTGGTGAACGCGACTGTGTGCTTGCTGGTGCTTGCGCCCTCTGCTACCGGATGGTCATTCTAACCCCATCAGGACTAGGTGCTGCCACCCCCAAAAGCACTGGCAGACGGAAAGTGGGAAGAGAAAGAGCCGGATCAGCAGCGTCTCTGCCAGCAGCCCCATCTGGCCCTATTGGCCTTGGTAAGCCTTCCCCGGGGTTGGAGGGGAGTCGGGACTGAGAAGCCAGCACCAAGGGGCCCTACCTTGGAAGGGCACCAAGGAAGTGAGGTGGGAGGGAAGAGGGGAATGAGCATGGCATTTTTCCCTTCTAGAATGAAATATCCCAATTCCGGGAAAGACTTCGGTTGGCTTCGTACCCGATCCTCCCTCCACGATTAGAGATAGGAACCCATTCCCTAGCTGCTCTTCGTCCTTCCCAGCCAAACCTCTCCCCAAAATTTAACATTAACGCCCCCAAAAATGAATTCTCTTTTTGTGTGTGGGAGGAGGGCCTACCATCTCTTTGATATAAATAGGCATGTGCCTGAACATTCTTTCCTGTCTCGCACCTCACGTGGGACAGTCACACGGTGTGACGCACACAAGCATATGCACATCTGCATACCACCCCCTCCAGATCCTTTGTGAGACCCTGGCTCAGCTACTGTGCAGTGCCTGGGGGTGTACGCCACAGAGCAGAAAAGTTTACACTGTTGGTTTTTTTCTCCAAAAAGCAGGAAGAGAAGACAATTACAAAACACTTGTTTTAAGGATGATACTAAACACTTTGTTCTATATTGACTGAGCAAGTCCCTTTCCCACCACAGGACAGGTGGACTCAAGATGACCTCAGAGGTGCTAAGAGCCCCCAGTGCACACTTCCCTAGAAATTAGAGAGGTGAAAAAGAATAGGGCAAGATAATCCTAGTCTTCAGGAAATTATGGCTTAAATTGGGGTGAGGGAGGGTCAAGAGCCTCAAAAAAATCTATTTGATTTTGACCAAATGGAGAAATTTTAAAATGTTGAAGTACCCTGGGGCATGACATTATGGTATTCTGTCAAGTATTTTGGGTGAGCATGCACCACAGGACATAGAAAGTGCTCAGTAGATTTTCTGCTGGTGAGTAAAGCATTTCTATCTACCAGTATCTCTGGCCTCAAACCCTAACTCATTTTACTTAAGTCTACCATTTCTTCAAATGCTCTGTTTCCCAAAATAGTCAGTGGAGGAATGTAGGGACATTGGTCCTCAGGAGATGTGGTCATCCTCATGGTCAAATTAGTCTAGGCAAAGTTGGTTCATGGCTTTCAGATTTTGTTTGGTAAGTGTTGTTTTTTTGTTTTGTTTTGTTTTGTTTTAAATAATTTATTGGAGGGGAGGGGCAAAAGGAGAGGGAGAAAAGGCAATCTCAAGCCAACTTTCCGCTGAGCACACAGCTCGACACAGGGGGCTCGAGGCAGGACTCAACATGGGGCTGCATCCCACAACTCTGAGATCATAACCCGAGCCAAAATCAAGAGTCAGACGCTTAATTGACTCAGCCACTCAGGTGTCCCTGGTTGGTTGGTGTTTTTAATGTCTTGTTGATAATGGTCTGTCAGTAGGTGGGAGATAAAGGCATAAGGAAGGAAGGCTCAGATCCTGGGCTCTTTTTATTTATTTGAGAGAGAGAGAGTGTGTGCATGCACGCACAAGCTTGTGGAGGGGCAGAGGGAGAGAGAGATAAGCAGGCTCCTCACTGAGTGCAGGGCCCCAGGTGGCGCTCAATCCCAGGATCCTGGGATCATGAGCTGAGCTAAAATCAGACACTTCACCCACTGAGCCACTCAGGCACCCCTGGATCCTGGCTCTTAAATTAAGCTAACCTATACTCAACAAAATCCAGTATCAAACCCCAAGCTATGGTTCCCAGTTATCATCTTGGATCTTTTATTTCACTTTGCTTTTTTTGCTTTCCCGTTTTGGACTTGATGAGTAATTTTGGCTTTCTCACTTTTTACCTTTGGCACTCCTTCGAAAATGGGTCATGTTCATCTTCTGGCTCTTTCTACTTCTGGCTGCTCCGAAGTTTTGCCTCTGTGCAGCCAAGTTTTGATCCCAGGATCATTTTCTGGCTTTGGCCTGTCTCAGTGGCATCCGTGCTGGTCTTGACTTCTCCAGATGGGGGCATGCACAAGAGGTAGGATCAAACAAAAACCAAGTAAGGAAACAGGAAGAATACCTGGCTCAAAACTGGGCAAGACACTGAGGGCTTGCTGTTGTACAGTCCCTGCCTCCTTATTCCTCTCCTTTTTATTTACTTATTTTTTTTTTTAATTTACTTATTTTTTTTTAAGTAAACTCTGTGCCCAATATGGGGCTTGAACTCACAGCCTTGAGATCAAAGAGTCACATGCTCTACCAACTAAGCCAGCCCAGGCATCCCTTCCTCTCCTTTTTTTATCCCCTCCTGTTTCTGACTCTATTTCAATTTTTATTAAATCTCCACCTTCTACCGGTCAGTCTTCTTCTAGTATCAGTTTGTAAGACTTCAGTGAAAATGAGGGTGATCTCCGTTATGCAAAACAAATTTGATAGCTGGGAGGAATTGCTGAAGCTCTGATGTCTTTATAGCACTTACCAAATGCCATTTAACTGTATTTTTGGCAATCTGCTCTGGCTTTCCAGGGAGTCAGGTGATGGGTAAGTCAATAAATATCTATCAAATAAATCAAATAAATGAGTGAATACTAGTTGTGTAGCATTGTATCAGGTACTTTAAATAATACAAAGTATGAAACTTCATCCTTGGCTTAAGAAGGATGCCCATGCACAGAAAGGCTGCTTTGAAATATCAACAAGGGCCAGACCCTGTTCCCTGTTTCTTCTGGAAAATAAGAAGTCCTCTCAATGCACAACCAGCTTCATTTGGGCAAAAGAGAATGTCAGCAAAGCCCTGGTTACAGCAGTAACAGACACCTAGGAGCTAATGAGTTGTAGAAGCTGAACATTTTACTATCTGTGTTTTTTTCCATAACATCTTCATAAACAGCAAAATGCATAAAACATAGGTGAATAGAATGATATGAGCACCCGTAGAACTATAGGCAATACAACTTTGATATCACCCCAGAAGTCTCCTCTCTTCTGTCTGGTATAATCATCTTTTACTGACTTTTCTTTATAATTTTACCACCTTTAGAAGCTCCCCTCAAAAGTTTCATTTTACCCAGTTTTGAAATCAAAATAGATTAAAAAAGAAAGACAACAACTCCCTGCATATTCAACATCGGACATGAAAAAGAAAACTAGTGTTTTGTTTTGTTTTGTTTTTAATAAGATATTTTGAGGTGTAGGGGCGCCTGGGTGGCTCAGTTGGTTAAGCGTCCGAATCGGTGTCAGCTGAGGTCATGATCTCAGCATGATGGGCCTGAGCCCCGAGTCAGGGTCCACATTTTCTCTCTCTCTCCCTCCCCCTCTGCCCCTCCCTCCCAGCTCACATGCATTCTCTCTCTAAAAAATAAAAAAAATAAAAAAATAAAAAAATAAATATATATATATATATATATATATATATATACACACAAAAAGAGATATTTGAAGTGTACGATTTCTGTTGGCGATCAGGACATTTACTCTTTAGAACTCTAGAGTTCACTCTACTCTTTCATATTTGAAAGGTATTCTTCTCAAAGCTGCCTTTGGTCTCATGTACATCCTTTCCTGGACTCAGCGGGACTTGGAAGGATACTGAGCTCCTCATAGAATGAATGTTGCTATCCCATGATCATCACTGTTATTATTCCTAATTTTTACTTGGCTTCAAAAGTCTCTTACCTTGCCCCCTAAAGTCTGTACTTTCAAAATGCTATCTATATCTTTAATTAAACCTGACAATAAATTCTCACCACAAAATCTGTTTGATCTTGCACTATACCCATAATTATCTTCAAATATCCTATTTTTTAAAAAAATCTCATTTATATCAGGTTACCAAAGAGTTATAATATTTGCAGTGTTGTTGTTTTTTTTTTAACTGTTTCTGTAATTGCTGTTTGTAATTCTTGCACATCAAAGTTGTACAAATGATTGGATGCTAGTTGGACTGGGATAAAGTGGTCCTTTAAACTACTGTGCACCAAACAAATCCACAGAGGAAAAACCGAAATGGAACTTGGGCAACTGGGTCTCCACAGAGAATTAGATCAGATGCCATAGTGTTAACAAAGTACTTCGAATCCAGAATAATCCTGCTAATCACACTTCTTCTAAATTAATCAGCTAATGTCGTTTTCCATGAAGAAGAGGTCTTTATGAGTCCTGGTGAGATAGGATTTGGGAAGGCAGAGAGCAGCAGGGAAAGCTCCTGGGGATGGGATCAGCTGGAGCAAAGGACAGAAGGCAAAAATGAGGAGGCCATATGCCTGAGAAGCAATCTGGACCTCAAGTGTAATAAATATAAGCTTACAACATTGCCACCGCTTTGTGAAACAGGATATTTTTGTTATTTATTAATTATTTTCCCTGGTCCAGATTTCATATTTTTTATGGTGTAATAAATAGTGGTACCTGGTCTCATTTTTCTGTGTATTTATATACAGTGACTAGAGTGCTATGGCTGAATGAATAGTTTCATGAGGAGCAAGGTTGGTGAGGGAGGTTGGGTCATATTATGAAAATCCTTAAAATGCTTATCTTGGACTTTATCCATAGAAGTCATTTAGTATTTTGTTTGTTTGTTTGTTAATTCGGAGCACCATGAAGAAAACAGTGTTTTTGATGGTTTTAAGAGGTTGAAGACTCTAGGCAGTAAGATAATACAGCGATAATTCAGGCATTAAAAATAAGGTTGGACAGGGCTGGTTATGGTGGTGATGGATCAGAAAGAAAGGGGTGGGTGCAGCATTATAATGGGAGAATTTGGCTTCTTTCTCTTGGTCTTTTCAGCCACTTGGACTTAATACTGTTCAGTCTTCCTGATTTATTTTCCTTACCATTTATATTTTCCTTCTTCCCTTGATAATCTACTTTTTCTTTCTTTCGCCTGCATTTAATTTTTTTTTTTCTTTTACCTTTCTATACAGGATGATAACTGAGTCAGGCAGGCAGATATCAGATGGGAGATATGGGTAGACATTAACCATTAGATTCACTAACTAATTAGAATATGTTGCTACTTAAAAAAAATTGTTTCATACCTTTTTATCTTGAATTAGAAAGAAGGAAAGAAAAGAGAAGAAAAGAGATAAAAAAAGAGTAGAATGAAAAAAGGAGAGAGAAAAATTTTCCTTTATTTATTCATTCAAAATGCTGTTACCAGGGGTGCCTGGGTGGCTCATTCGGTTAAGCATCTGCCTTCGCCTCAGGTCATGATCCCGGGGTCCTGGCATAGAGCCCCACATCGGGCTCCCTGCTCAGCCAGGAGCCTGCTTCTCCCTCTCCCTCTGCTGCTCCCCTTGCTTGTGCGCTCTTGCTCTCTCTCTGTCAAATAAATAAATAAAATCAAGAAAGGAAGGGAGAGAGGGAGGGAAGGGAAGGGAAGGAAGAAAGGAAGAAGGAAAGAAGGAAAGAGAAAGGAATGCTGTTTTCAGAGAAAGAGACAGAGCCAAAAAGATAGAGAAAATACAACAAAATGACCTATGTTTTTGTAATTTTATTATACATTTCCCCTTCTAAGTCAGTTGGTAAAGTAGAGATACCAGGAGGCAGAAGACGAAGGTGTGATGGGTAGTCTTCTTCTGTTCCTTTAGGTCATGTTCTTCATATCAAAAAGGTGGACTTAAATCTCTACCCCTAGGCCTTAGTGACTGGCTCAACCAATAGGATGATTTGAGAATGACTTTTTGGGACTTCTGAGGCGAGGCTGTAATAAGCCTGTGTCTTTTGGAATATTTACCTGTGGTATGCACCCTTTTGGAACCCAGCCACTACTTTGAGAAAAGCCCAAGTCATCTGAGACCCTCCAGTTGCCAGCCCCAAATAAGATGATAGCCAGCGTCCCTTGCCCGTCATATGAGTGAACCATCTTGACGTCTGGCTCAATTGAGCTATGGATGATTGCAGCCCCAGCTTACCTCTTAAGTACAATTCCTGGGAGACCCTAAGCAAGAACTGCCCAGTCAATCCCAGTCAATCCACAGAATAGTAAGACACAGGAATAAATTACTGTTTTAAGCTACTACACTTTGGTGTGATTTCTTATATAGCAATAGATAATTCCTTCATTCTTATATGAGACATAAAGAATGCTTTATCAGGTATTTGAAAGATTCATTATGTCACCCAGAATGCATGCATATATTTTTTTGTTTTTGTTTTCCTCCTAAAAATCACTTTATCACTCATTAGCTTTAAAATTGGAATCTGAATAGACCTTGATCAGAAATCTTAGGAAATACTTAAGCAAATATTTTGCTTTTTATCATTTTAATTTATTTTTAAGTAGGCTCCACACCCGCCGTGGAGCCCAATACGGAGCTTAAACTTAGAATCGTGAGATGAAGACCTGAGCTGAGATCAAAGGTCAGATGCTTAACTGACTGAGACACCCAGGCGCCCCAGCACCGCCAGCAAATATTTTAAACACCATCATATTTTGATAAAGTGATACAGATGTGACAAAAATAATTCTCATGTGTAATCAAAAGATGGAGTTTAAGTCCTAGCTCTGTCATTTATCACTGTGTGATCTAGGGCAAGTTATTTAATGTCTGATTCCTACTTTCCAATGCTATACTGTATTTGAAAGTACTTGGTAATGCCTAGCACAACATATTCAATAAATGTTCATTTCTTTCCATTTCTATGAAAGTCTTGTGCTCATAAGTGCAACCATGTCGAAACTTAACATTATCATACTGTTTCCTAAAACTGAATATTTTTTTTAGTTATCAGATATTTCCCTTGATAAATATTTCATAAGCTTCCATAGTGTTGCCTTTACTAATGTGATCTACTTTACTTTTCCTGTGGGATAACTTACTTAGTAGATCTGGGGGACTCATTCTGTTGCTATATCCTCACAAAAGTACTTTTGTGACCACCTTCTTTGTTTTTCAAGGACATGACCCTGTTTCATATCTTGAATGTGGTTTTCTACCCTAGTACAAATGTTAATAAGTTAAATGCATACCAAATAAGAATTTTAATTCAGTTCATCATATGTTTATGTATTTAAATTTAAGAGTCAAATTGATATAATTGGTAACATTACCCATTTGCTTTGATTTGAGATGCCAAGTGATTGAAAAATTTTTTAATTTGGAAGTGAATTACCTTGCTTATTTGAATTGATCATTTTTGCATAATTAGGATGAACTAATTTAATTTGCAGTTATCCTTTTAAATGACTTAAATGATGTCTGCTGAGATACTCAAGGCCACATGTTAGTGGAGTCATCCTGAGTATTACTGTGTCTCGTGGGGTGGAAAGGACAATGGAACTTGTGAAGCCTGGGAATGAAGTTACAAGCTTAATCTTTTCTCCATTAATATATATATATTTTTTCTGCTTGGTTCCCATGGCCTCACTCTAGGCTGCTCTATGTTTTCCAGAGGAATTACACATTGCAATTTGGTGATGGTCCTCCTTTTCCAACTCTGTTCTGATTCTGTGTCATTTGCACTTGATGTTCAGCTCACATCTCGGCTCTTCCCTCAGAGGGAAGGCTGGTTACTCATTTGGTGGGTTATGGTAAGAATCCCCGACAGTGCTTTTTATGGGGACTGAGATTCTTCCAGCAAATACTTTTTGATGGTACATTTTAATGAGCCTTTTAAAAATTGGGACACCAGACTACGGCTAATGTAGCTGGAACCTATAATTTTAGAACAGTGTTTGCAGTCTAGTTTCGCTCCCATTAAAATGGCTGCCCATTAAACTCATTAGTGGAATCCACCATATTGTATTGCTTAACTTTTTCCATTTTCTTATGGTTTGTAATTTTTTCTTTCACAGAAAGCACTGGGCCTAAATAAATCCTTTACTCTTTTATAATGCTTTCATTTTGACCCTACTACTGCTGAAAATCAACCAAATTTCTTCACAGCAATCTCCATCAACCTTGTTAACCAGATTTTCAAATATACACTCAAGAGGTAGTCAACAAAGGTGGACTCCCTCCCTCCCCCCATATAGGACATTTTCAGGAAGTAGGAGCTTTGTCTTATTCTTTTCAAGGAGCTTTCAGACCAATTAATAAAACAAAGTAGATAACTTGTTACCAACATTAGAATCTCATTTGAAACTATTTTCTGCAGCTCAAAATGCAGCATAAGGCAGGTCTCTACTTAAGAAGGGACTTATTATTTAAGTTGTCTTGAAGACCCTGAGATTGCCTGTAAGAATACTGCTGTGGGAGGATGTGAAGCACAGTCTTGGCCCCTCCAGTATTTAACTGAAGTGCAGAAAGTGAGATCATCTCCCAAAGCACAGGAATTTATTTTACCCTGAGCCCCTCCTTGGTATTAAACTCTTAGAAGCACAGACTATAGAAAAGGAAGAAACTCAATGTTCATGCTAACTATCTCATTTTACAAACCAGGAAATTGAGACTCAGAGGTGCGAACTCATTAAGCTCATCCGGTTATTTAGTTGGTTTCTTGGGCGAGGATGGTTTCAGAAAGGATGCAGAAAAGTAGAAGTACTCAAGAACTATTTAGGAACTGTAATATCAGCACTGATTGATTGCTTGGTGGTGGTGGCGGGAGGGGGGTGGTTGCTGAGAGACTGAGTACCGACAGGGGAGATTCAAAAATGGTGCAGAGGCTTTAGCTTTAGGACCCATGCAAATGGGAGGCATTCATTTTGAAGGAGGACACAGGAAAAATGTATCTGCAGAGAAAGATGACGAGTTCAATCTGGGAGTTTTTGGTGCCTTTGCAAAATCCAAGATTATATATTACAACTGAATATACACAGAGGTGCAAACCAGGAGACTCTTGAGTTAGGAAAGTTTCATAAAGCATATTTCTGAGAGGACGTGAGCATTATCCATAGACAATGTGAGGCCAAAGAAGACAAAGATGGAAAGGCATCTCTTAGGTTTAGCTATAAGGCAATTATTGGTGACCTTGGCAGGTGATGATTCAGTAGAGTGGTGTGGCCAGAAGCTAGACTGCAGTGGGCTGGGAAGTGAGTGGGAAGTGGGAACCAGAAAAACAACTATGAGGAACTATGAAGAAGTTTAGGACAGTTGAAGGGAGGGAAGTGGGGCAGGCCCCGCAGGGGAAGACGTAGAGGAAGGGTCTGTCTGACACGGGACAGAGTTGGGCACATTTCCGTACCGGTGGTAAGAGGCCAGTTTTTCCACTGAAGTAATTTTTCTCTTCTCTGGCTCCTGCCCTCTGTCTAAAGGTCTGTGTAGTTCCTGGAAATCTCAGAGCAGATCTTTTAGGAGCATCAGAAAGATCTCTTGCTAATCCATTATCAACTCACTCTTAACAACCAGCTTTTGTTATCAACTCATAAGCCTGTATTCCTCTCTGACTACTTTCCAGATGCTCATACTCACATTAGATAAAAACATCTCTCAAATTTGTTATTGGGGGTAAAGAGAGCAGAACTAATCTTCCCACATCGCAAATTAGCCTGTATGGGGAGTTCAAACTGAGAAATTAACAGTTTAGAGCAATTTTTAAAGGTTTGAAGAAATCATAGTTTATGATTAATATTAATCACACAGTTACTGACTCTCTTTACATTTACTTCACTACTTTTTATTGATTGTCTACTATATAGCAGATCTTTGACGCGAAATACCTAAACATGACCTGAATATTTTGATTTCTAAATATTTTACATTTCGAAGAGAAATTTCTGGGGTTTATCGCAATGTTCTTTGCTATGTCGAGACAGTGTTCTTTAAGGTACAGCTGAAACTCTTCTGACACCCTACCTCCAGATTCCCTTTCTATCACTGAAGTAGATCCCTGCTGTGTGATTCTCGGTAGGAAAAAGGGCCCTGCTTCTCATTATGCAAGTTGAGGAGGCCAGATGGCTTCTTTGGACAAAATGGGCAGCTGAGGTGTAGACAACAGACCCAGTCAGTCCGTGGGCTTTCTCACCAGGGGTGTTACATCGAGGGAGTGGTAGGGAACCCCAGGGACATTAAAGATCACTCTCGCTGACGGCGGCGGTGCTGAGTGTCCCCCCAGCAGTGGGGTGCATGGTGTCAGCCCAACCTGGCTGCTTGCTCCTGGGATCCGGTCCTGAGCCGGTCCTGCCTACGGCTGCCCGGCCTCTCTGAGTTCCCACCCCTGCTCTGAGCCTGCTTCCTGGTGATTCATTGAACTCCCTGAGACCCGCCTAAGAAAGCCTAAGAAATTTCTCTTCTGCTTAGGTTAGCTGGAGGCAGTTTCTGTTGTTTGCCATCAAGAACCCTGACTGATTCAGAGGATCACAGTGGAATAATAAAGCAACAAACCCAAACATTTATATTCAGCTTGTTTGTGGACTGCGGGCATTGTGCTAAATGCTCTAAATAAATGATGTCACCAAATCCTCAAAACAACAGGGTGAGGCAGGCATGTAGGTCTGAGCTCTCAAGAATCATCTGAAGGGCTTCCTTTTTTATGAGGCTTTTCTGACCTCTTCTTCCTTTTGTAAGTAGACTTGATTCCTCCTTTCCACTGTATGTCCCATACATGTATTTGTGTTTTTGGTACAATGCAGACATATACCTACACCTTCTCTCCTCTACCTCTCTGTTTCTCTCTCTCTCTCTCTCTCTCTATATATATATATATATAATCACATACATAAAGTATATTGATATTATTTCAATATATAATATAATATACTATATATATATTTTTATTTCCTTACCACGTATTAAGCTCTTACCATGTGTAGATGCTGTGCTTAGCAGTTCACTTGCATTATCCCATGCTATTCCCACCAGAACTCTGTGTGTTAGATTTATTTATCCATTTTACAAAAGAAGAAATGGAAACAAGAAAGATTAAAAAATTTTCAAGATGTTACCCTTCTCAAGAGTTGTAGAGTTGAGATTTGAACATATTCCATTTTGTTTGTTTTGACTTCCAACACCTCTGCTCTTAATACTCTGTAGATTACCTTATTCTACTTATGCTCATATGAGTGATGCTTCCCTCCCGTCCCGGCTAAGACGGAGTCTGCATTTTCCTTTTTTTTTTCCTCACTCTCCCAGGAGGAAAGGGAAATTCCCTGTTCCTTATGATACTTCACCCATGCCTCCATCCATGACAGACAGCATGAGTCAATGATTACACTCTGTCCCATGAACCATCTCAAAGACCTCTCTTCCCCTGTTCGACAGGAGGTTAGAGATGAATCTTAATTGCTATTCCTGGCCTAGAGCAATGCCTCTCCCATAAATAAATATGCTTAGCAAATTATTGTTAAGAGTATTGCTTTTTTCTTTATCTCACAAATGAAGAAATCATAATTAGAGAAATAATAAGCCATTCACCTAGGGCTACTTGTGTCCATCTCATTGGGTTTTTGTGAGGATTAATTGGATTAATGCACATAAAACTCTTCAAATCGCATCGTGACACAAGGTAAATTAGGTATTAGGACTACTGCTCAAAAGCACACAGGTTGTATCCGGGAGAGTTAAATCCATAGAGATAGAAAAACTGATAGTGGTTGCCAGGGGCTGGGGGAAAGGGGAATGGGGTGTGACTGCTTAAATGGGAACAAGGTTTCCTTTCGGGATGATGAAAATGTTGGGAACCTAGATAGAGGTGGTAGTTGTACCACATTGTGACATACTAAATGCCCTAAAAGGTACGCTTCAAAATGATTAATTTTATGGTATATGCATTTACTCTCAAAAAACCAAAAAACAAAAAAACAAGTCACAGAGGTTGTAATGGATGGCAGGACCAGGAAGACCCAGAGAGTGAGTGCTCACCTCACCCTAGTCCCCGCCCCGGTAATAAAGCCAGAATGTGGACTTTAGTTCTCTAAATAAAGCATTCTTTCCACGTCAATATGTTGCTTTAGAAATCAGGGAAAGTTTATCCTTGCTGCTGGGTAGTTGTGATCTGTGTGCTGATAACTGCAGATGGAGAAGGAATGTTCCCACCTTAGGCAGGAAAACAAATGAAATTTTAAAGTCCTTTATAGTTTACCAAGCAGTCTTGGGAGAACAATGCATTGCAGGTAATCAGAACTTACTGTACCTGAGTGACCCGTGTACTGTGCATAGAAATTTGACAAGGGGAGGGGTGGCCCCAGAGGGAGCTCTTGAAAGTTCACAGTCTGAAACATCTCTACCTGCACTTGGGGGTCTGTCTTTACTGACTGCAAAGGAAACTCAAAGACTAAGGAATTGTATCTATAAAAAGCCAAGTGACATCATTCTCCTCCCTGGTCTGTAAGCAGCTCCACTGAGCGTGCTGAGGCATTAATGGGGCTGGTGATGGCCGCTTAGTCTTGTGTAAATAGACCTTAGGGTACAGTCATGACTTTGCCATTAAGCATGAAGCGACTGGGAGAGTCTTCGTGAAAACAAATAAAATCTCAGATCTTCCCTTGCTAATCTCTCTGCAGTTTGCTTTATTTATAACTGTGTAGATGTACTGTAGCAACAGCCCATTTCATAAACACAGCCACCTCATTGCTCCTTAATAAACAGGAAGATATTAATAAACAGCCACCTCTCATTTTAAGGCAACTTGACATATGGAACTTGGCTAAAAATTAAGCAGCAAATGCATGTTTTAATTTATTACATGTTGTTCTTGTATTTGTTTTAAAGGGATGTTGAGGTGGCCTTGATCTGATTTCTGGCTCAAGTAGGAAGCCCAAATATTTGTCATCTATCTCATAGTCCTGGCCCCCGATATACCTGTGGAGCAGAGGGTTACTTCTATTGCTTATAAAACCTTAATGACACCTTGAAAAACTTTTTAGATATTTTTTCTATTTCTTTCAGCATAAATTATGAACCTTATCCCTCTGCCACTAGAGATATAGAGATAACATTCTCATGGGAAGATGCTACCTGTAGCATAGGTGATAAGGACCATTCTTAAGTTTGGGGACTGAGTACCAGGAGAGCAGAGGAGAAAGGATGTTGAACTCTGTCGGCCAGACTAGGGGTGGGGGTGTAATATGGGGTGAGATTAATTGGGGGGTTGACAGAAGAGATGGCATTTAAACTGGACCTTGAAGAATTTCCTTGGATGGGAAGGGAGCAGGAGGGAGTGTGTGTGTGTGTGTGTGTGTGTGTATTGGGGACAGGGAAGAAAGTTTTCCAGAGCAGTGGAAGAACCTAGAACTCTTTGTGTTTGTATTTAGAAAGAGAAAGAGATCTGCACCATTGGAATGTGGGAACCAGCTGGAGGGGTGGGTCCAGGAAAGAGTTAGCTGAACACATCTTGCTTCCCTAGTTCATCAGTGAGAAAGAACAAAGATGTGGAAACTTTAATTGGCCCACGTTAAGTTCACCGAGATAAGAAGGCAGAGAGTCATGGCAAAAGGACACAAAGGGGGAAAAAGACCAAGGACAAAGCTTTCTTCCTAGGAGTACAGATGATTATCATGATTTTAGACGGCCGATGTCATAAAATACACCACTGAGGGCCTATCTTAGCAAAGGTGTTAACAGAGAAGGTGCTTTAAGGATCTGTGCAGACACGTCAGTGTGGGTGAAGTGGCTCAGAGGCTTATGGACACCATTTGTAATCCCACAGAGCATCACTGTTTCTTCAGCTTTCATTTTCAGCGTTTTTATTTCCAGATTTCTTTTGGTGATTAATTTTTATCATATGATTATCTATATTCATTTTAGATGAATAACATTTGTGTTTAAATACATTTTCTGTACTCTTAAGGCTGATTTCATTGGTCTGAGGTTAATTTTTTCTCCTTGAGGAATAAAATTCCATTTTTTGCCAGGAGACTCAGTGGAAAATTCTACTTTATCACCAGTTTTAAGTAATTCGAGTATTTCATACATCAGTTACAATTATATTTGCCAGAGTTTCACAATTGAAGTCTCTTACCTGTGCCAAGTATTTGCCATTTGCCAATCCCAGTGAGCTTTTCACTTGTCTCCATTCAACTCTGTGCTCACCACCGGCTGGACTTCCTTGCTGCTGATATCCAGGGCACCGGCTTGCTCCATCCCTCCCAGGGCTCGGGCAGTCACCCCCTCCCTTTCTCCCTGCAGGCCTCTGGGTGTTCCCTTTTGTTGGAAGCTCCCATCCACCATCTTCGGTTCCTCAGCCCCACCTACATCTTTGTTAATTCCTCAGTTGCTCTCTGAACATTCCCAGTTTCCTGCAGGACCTGACTGATGCATTATGTAGATATGGTCACAGAAAGCACATTGAAGATACATCTGTGATGCTTTCATAAGTTTATTACATAAATTGCATTCAGTGGAGTACAATTAGGAAACCGCTTTTTTTCCCCTTTATATCGAAATGTAATGTAAAACATTTTAAAGATGTATCAACAACTAACGATTTTCTTTAGGGCTTTTTCTTCCTCACCTCTTGAAAACAGCTCAGGCAGAGTCATATTTGGTTATTATTGAAGTGTTATATTTTGGGGCTTTAGAAAACCTAGTTCAACCTAAAACAAACACACAAACAAAACCCCAGACCTTCCATCCTGTGCAGGCTAAAAATTTAAAAACTTCCCTCAAGCTCTCTACCCTCTCCTCAGCCTAATTCTGACTAGAAGCTTGGGATTTGATGGTGGCAAAGATGGGCAGTATATGTTCTTCCACTCTCTCCTCTCTTCCCCTGTGCCCCCAGACTCCCAGACTGTGGGTTTTTGTAAACATCCAGCATGGGGATAAGATACCAGCTTCCCCTCTGGCAAGCGCTGGCCTTCTCAGTGATTCACTTGAAAAGCCTTTCAATTGGCTCCAGACAGGTGAGGGCATCCCTCCCATCTGTGTATAGAAATTTACCTTTGAGGAACTTTCTTTCTAATGAGTTTCTAGTTTTCCCTTTCATAGGCTGCCAGGGAGGTGAGCAATGGATGAGCGTGGCCCCCTTTTAATAATTCCTGAGAGGATTCGTCTAGTGCCTCCCTAAGAGGACACTGTCATCTGTTTCAACAGCTTTGTGGCTTTAGCTAAAATCGTGAGACATTGGGAAATGTCTAATCTCACATCCCGTTCTGTGTGCATATATTAAAAGGGATATTAAGAAGAAGAGGAATACAGATGGAAGGAAGAAAGTGAGAAAAAGAAAAATTTAGTGAGAAAATAGGGGGAGAGAAAAATAAGGAAAAATGGAGAGAGGAAAACCAAGAAATAAGACCCCCCAATCTAGATGTCCTGAAATTCTCATTAAAGACTTGCCTTATATTACTAGACTCTAACATTGCATTGGATGCTAAAGTATGTTATTTTATTTGGAAAGAGTTCAGCATAGTGAAATTAGTGATAGCCTCCCAAAAAAATAGGCACTGAGGAAAACTGTACTAAATTGCTAGAAGTTGTTTTTTAATTGCAGCAAACATTGATTTTGCTCCTCTAATATCCATTTCATCTTCCTTAAGTGACAACCGTGAAGTTTAGCAGAGATGAATCTTATCTTCAGATCCAGAGGAGGATCCTGCTTCTTCTAAGCTACTCAGAATAATCCCGTTTCCTCGCCATAGTGATTGATAGGAGTTTAAGCCAATCAGTGCATAGCATTTCCCTAGCACCGAGATTGTTATCAGGGTAGTCCAGTCAGAGTGATGTGTGATGGTTCTAAAAACTGACCTTGGCCTTTGCTTTACCCTTGGATGTGACTGCAAAATCACTATCAGTGCTGCTAGCCGCCATTTTATGAGGCCAGCCCAAGAACAAAGCCAACATCTGAAGGCAGATAGAACTGAAGGAAAAAAAAAAAAAATGCAGAAAAACTGAGCCAGAGCCTGGACCAAACCATGCCTGGACCAAACCATGTCTGGACCAAACCATGAAAAGTCCTATAGACTTTTCAGTTACAAGAGCCAGTAAATTCCCTTAATTGTTTAAACCAGTTAAATAGCTTTTCTATTGTTTGCCACCAAAATCGTCTCCACCGATAACACTTCTGTTGCATTTGAGTAAATTAAACTGAATTAAAACAGTCCTCATTAAAAGATAATACATTTATTGTTTCTGAATATCGAATACATTTATAGTTTCTGTTATGTGCATATTGTAAAGGATCAAAACTAAAACCCCCAAAGCTGAACTCCTACTGCCTCATTCACACAGAATAAGGGCTATGGAACTTCAAGGAAAACAAATGTTTTTTTTTTATAAATATCTTAATATTAAAGTTGCTTGAAGCTAAGGGAAAAATTATAGATGAGCCAGAACTGAAAGAATTTGACAGCACGACAGTTACTTTGACAGAAACTTCTGCCAAGCTAGGCAGAATAGAAATAAACAGAAAAACAAGCAAACTAACAAAAACACAACTGGTAACAGTTTAAGGTCATACTGTCTGCCAGTGACTTTCGTATACATCATCACACTGAATTCTTACAATAATCCTTTGAGATAGCTATTGTCCCCTCCCCCACCTCCTCCACCATTTTCCATTTGTGGAAACAGGCTCAGAAAGGAAAAGTAATTTGTTCAAGATCATATAGTTATTTAGTACCAGAGACAGGCTTTGAATCCAGATTATACTCTTTCTGCAACCTTGCCATTTCTTTATAAGATAGAGCTAGAAGCTACGCGGGTCTATAATGCCAGGTGAGGTTGGAGCAGTTCAGCAGAAACTATCTTACACCAGTTTCAAAATGCATTGAGCCCTTGCTTTGTGTGCTGGAGGTTTGTTATACCGCAGACCCTAAGCTTTAGTCTTTTCAGTATTATTTAATTTACAAACAAGTCTGGCCCCTTCCTTGGGAAGAGCAAACAGAAGGGAAGAATTGGATTCAGTCGTGTTTGCTTCCACATAACCTAACCAAACATAGGACGCCTTATTCTGATGCACTGCTTCCTTCTCATTTCCTAAAAAGATTCACGAACCCTCTGCCAATAAGATAAGTGTTGGGGGAAATGAGTTTCTGAATTGTCATTCTAGGAATTGCCTTTTGCAGCTAAAACTTCACCACTTAGTCAAGCCCTCCCCTGCCATCTGCTCAGCTCCAAAACTGCTGCAAAGGTTGAGAGGAGAGAACCACATCCATGATAGAAATTCCACGCCACGAAACCCTCTCTCATCTTTCCAACTTGTTGAACGCGGGCTCCAGAGGATCACACTTTGAGGCTCACCAGGGCACTCTCATGAGGTATCAGGTCTTCAGAGGCAACCCGTTTATCACCAACTCATTGTTCACAGAAATTCCTCTGCACCAACCTCATGGTCCGTGCTTGCCAACTCATCTCATCCCCAGCTCTGGGGCCGATGCTGTCTTAAGAGTATTTAAGGAAACCTGATTCTATTTTCATTAGTCTGTTGGTGTCCGAGAGTGATTTGCTGGCACACGGCAGAGTGCTGCTCTAATTGTTAGACCCTTCTCTAGCTTTTGTCAGGAAGCCTTCTTGTGTTGCTGTTCTGGAACCTACACCCTATCTTTTTCTTCCTATGCTCAGGTTTTTAGTTTATCAAGGGCTGAAGTTCTTTTATTAGCAGTTCAGCCCTCATGGAGGCCTGGGTAAATCTTTGATGCTTGGTTCCATATCTCTCTAACGCTTCATATATTCAATGTGTTTGTTCATTAGAGAATTTTTGCCAAGTGATGCTACCAGTCAGAGAGGACAAAGCGTCTTAGGTCATGCTCTCTAGAAGCAGAGAGTGAGGTGGGAATTCTTATGCAAGCGATAAACCGATGGAATATTGGAAAGGGGGAGCACATAACCAAGGTAGGTGGGGGGATGGAATGGAGGAGAGAGGGCGTGGTTGTCAAGGAACATTCCCTGAGGCACTGACTCATAGAGTCCTGAAGGGTAAGACAAGATGGTGGTGGAGAGGAAGGAAATTTCAGATGGAGAGTGTGAGTATTGACGTTAGTGAACAGGGCCGCATTGTGGTTTTTGTGTGCCCTGGGCGTTTTTGCCTAAAATATTAAAAACTGTGTTTATGGACTGCATCAATATCAATATGTGTGGAATCCAGGTTGGATTATATTTGTTTATTTTTGTAGATTTTAAGAGTTTGAAACATTTTCATGGTCCCCTAAAGTAACTTGGGCCTGTGCCTACTGTTCCTGTGGATATGGGGGCCCTGCGGGTGGAGATAGGAATATGTGGAAGGCAGCCCTGACTACTTGGGTGCTGCCAGATGCTAAGTGTGCAGCCATTTCTGTCTGCCTTTGCTCCCATCCCTCCCTCATCACTGTCTCCTCCTAAAACCATGCTCTACTGAGACTGCCTGGGTTGAATAGTGCCTCCCCTAAATCCATCTCCACCTCAGAATATGATTATTGAGAAATAGGGTCTTTGGAGATATAATTAGTTAAGTTTAGAGGAAGATCCTGGATTCGGGTGAGCATTTTATCCAAGGACTGGTGTCCTTATAAGAAGAGATGACATGGAGGGAAGAAGGCAATGGGAAGATGGAGGCAGAGATTGGAGTGATGCAACTACAAGCCAAGGAACACCAAGAAGCTAGGAGAGAGGTACAGAAGACATTCTTCCCTAGAGCATTCAGAGGGAGCATGGCCCTGGTGACACCTTACTGTTGAATTTCTTAGCCTCCGGAATGGTAAGAGAATAAATTTCCATTGTGTAAGGCACCCAGTATGTGGAACTTTGTTATGGCAGCGCTAGGAAACTAGTATGTCCTGTCTCTGCAGAATGTCTTGTATGAATCTCAGGTGTCCCTGGTTAGGACTGTCCAGGAACGGTGGAGCCCAGATGCTTGCATTCTTTGCCTTTTCTTTTTTGAAGCAGCTGTTTCTTCCCTGCATAGACGGTTAGTCCCTTGGTGCTGAAGAGCAAGTAGAGGAATGTACTGAGGTTGCTAAGGTAGTTTTACTTCTGCAGGATAGTTCCCTTCCTTCATTCATTGTGGCACACTTCTCATCAGTGTAGTACTGGATGCTGGAAGAAAATCTGGAAAAGCGTTTGCTTTGGGGGACAGGAGGAGGAGAGAGAGCTGGGTGCATTTATCGTTTAATATCTTTCTTTTATCACTGATTCAGCCATAAATGCCCTGCCCATAAAAAAATGGCGAGAAGACTGGAAAACCCTTGGGGCTTTTCCAGTCTTCTCGCCATTTGACAACAAAATTGCTGGAATATTCACAAACTAGATGCTACCGGAGGGCAAGGTCCGTATCTTTTTCTTCTTAGTGCTCAGCATCTGTTACAGGGCCTGGGACATCATAATCTTCTAGTAAACATTTGCCGAATAAATTAATCTGTCATTGCATTGATGATCAGGGTGACTTAGCTCATCAGGGTCACTGGGGAGACGTTGATCACTGCATCACATACACACATTCTAAAGTTGCATCTTTGGATGGGACCATGACTTCTTAGGTGATGGTATATGAATGAATAGCTATGTTCTTCAAGTAGGACCTCCAAATAAGTTCTCAAGACCAAATACTCACCACTTACCTGTTAATACACATGATAAAGGTATGTGCATTATATACCGTATTACCAGCACCAAACTATAATTTTATAATTGCAAATTTTTGTTGGTGACTGAAAACTCTTCATTTCTGGTAGGTTTACTGGATGTGGGAAGTAATTATAACATTTTTTGAGTGTTTACTATGAACTAAGACTGCGCTAAGCACTGTATATCCAGTATCTCACTTAATCATTGCAACCTATATACGAGGTTGGTATTATCACCACTTTACTGATAAGAAAACTGCTTTTAGGCAGATTTATTAATTTGCCCATAAGTGGCAGAGCCTGGATTCAGATGGTTGTTTTCATAACTGCCAAACACTCTGCTGGTGAAAATCAAGCTTTAGTGTGCTAAAACTTATCTGGGGAGTTTGGTAAAAATACAGATTCTTTGGTCTCATTCCTAGAGAATCAGCAGGTCTAAGATAATCTAGGGAGTCCATATATTTCATGATCATGCTGGTGACCCGAATACAAGTAGTCCATAAACCATACTTTGAGAGGCACTGCTCTATATATGAGATGTCAAATATGCAGTGTGATTTTTTTTTTTTACTCTAATGTCATAGATGTAATATCATTTTCTCCCTTATGGATGCCCAGTTGTTCTAGCACCATTTATTAGGATAGCCATTCTTTCCCCACTTCCTGTAGTTTCATTTTTGCCATGAATCAAGTTTCTATATATACATGGGTTCTGATGATGACCTTCCTATTTTATTTTTTTCATATAATTCTTAATCATCATCCATTGAAAACATACTTTGAGAAATTCCACTGTGGACCAAAGGGCAAGAAATCTTGGAAAACCCCATGGATCATTTTGTGACTGGATATTAGATCCGTAAAATTTAGAGATGGCCATTTACGAAGCAATGCTCAGATTTTCTGGGGATCCTCATTTAAATCCACTGGCCTACCCAGGGCAACTTCTGGTATTTGTCAAAATTTGTAGGAATTACTCTTTTTCTCTCCCAACTGTTATTGCTCTCCTTCTCCAAATCCTCTTTTACCAAATCAGCAGGACATTTTGGAAAGCAAGTTATCTTTTATTAAGAGCATCCTATCTTACATTTGAATGTCATTAGGGAAGAAAGATGACAGATAGACATAGCAGTATTCACCTCTCAGGTTCTGCTTTTGAACAAACCTTTCCCATCCCTGCAATTTGTGTGCCTCAAATGGGGTACCTGCCATAAATTCAGCATCACTGAATTCAATTTAAAAATGAGAAAAACAGCAGATTATACATATTTGCCCATTGGAACAAAAGGCTGCCATTTAAATATGGCTCGATGCCAACAAATAATTTTGCTATATTGTCAAGCAAACTCTTAAAAACATCTTTCATTGTTGTAATATAATATGATACAGCTTAAAAAGGACTTGCAATGAATTGTGGGTGGGGAAACTGAGGCATAGAGCTGTGAAATTATTTAACTAAAACCATCAAGGAAATTGTATAAACAACCAGAGATTCCACTGCCTTGCTTTTCAGTGAGTTCTGAGGTTGGAGGCAATTACCCACTTGGATTCCCAAGAAGGGCAAAAACTCTCTATTAGAAATGGTTCATGCAGATGGGAGGGGGGAAAAGAAAAAAAGGAGAGAAGGAAACAAACCATGAGACTCTTAATGAGAGAGACCAACCCGAGGGTTGATGGAGGGAGGTGGGCGGGGGTTGGGCCAGATGGGGGATGGGGACTAAAGAGGGCACTTGTTGTGATGAGCATTATGGGTGTTGTATGTAAGTGATGAATCATTCAGTTTTACTCCGGAAACCAATATTGCACTGTATGTTCACTAACTAAAATTTAAATTTAAAAAAATGGTTCATGCAGCACCTAAGTGTCCATTTATATCTGCAGTCATAGATAGTCAAGCAGTGACCCAGCTCATCACAGGTAGTGTGGGGCTAAATGAAGGGTTGGCATCCAAATGATTACAGTCTGGCCACCTCAAAATCTCAACACTGGTACCTCAATAGCATAGAACACGTTTTGTTTTGGTTTTGTTTTCCGATAGAGGGGTGTGATAAACTCAGACGAGGCTGTGCTATGTAGTAAGTATCCTTTCTCCATTCTCTGCTGGTGAAAAGCTCAATAACTAAGTGTTGAAAGAGCTTCAGTTGTTCTGCATTGATCACACAACTCTTGGAGCCTCAACTGGTGATTTAATTGACGGCCACTTGGGGAGAAGCAAATGGGTTTGGCGACCCAATACATCACCCATAGCCACTGTGCTAATGGAAGAAGTTTCTTCCTTCTGCACGGAGTCTAGTGTCTCTATCTTTTGTGTGTAATTAGTTGAACTTTTTCTTCAGGAGCCTGTGTGATTCTCCTAATAAGGTAGTGACTATACTTGTATTTTCCCTGCGCTAACGCAGTCATATTTCATTGTTAAATTGAAAGTAAGGATCATTATGTTGTTAATTGACATCGATATTTTCTTGGACAGCCACACCCCTGACAGGCCAATGGGCAGTGCTGGGGAAAAGGGTGGTGAGCCTTACTTGAAGGTGGAATAGAAGTTTCTCAAGCTTCCTTGATAATAAGATTGACCTGAGGTGTTGGCTCAATATTCAGATTTCCAGTCTTTTCCTTTGAGGATGCCGATTCAGAGGGGTTGGGATATGTCTTCAGAATACGTATTTTAATAGCTACCTGACTGTTATAATTAAGGTAGTGTATGAAACACTGCCCTAGGAAGTGTGATTTTGAAAAGGTGGTTCCAGTCGAGGTAGGGGTTCCTGATTCCCAAATATCTGCCATTGTTCCCATGGAGGTATTTTTCTCTTTCTTAGTCCTTTTTGAACCTCTGTTCTGTAGCTGCCACCAACTGCCATTCAGTCCCACTTGGGCAAGTTGTTCTTAGCTCAGATTCTCATGCTCATCACTGTACCTCAGCCTAGAGTCTCCATCTGATTTCAAGTCATACCCATTCTACACATTGCAGTCACAGTGGTACTGTGACTGCAAATGATTTGCTTTTCCATGCCTATCTCAACCTCTTCAAATCTTTTGACCTTTTTCATGCTCCATTTTCTTTTTTTCCTTTTTTTGGGGTGGGGTGAGGGGCAGAGGGAGAGGGAGAGGTAGAATCTCAAGCAGGCTCCACACCCAGCGCAGAGCTCACCATAGGGCTTGATTTCACAACCCTGAGCCAAAATCAAGAGTTGGATGCTTAACCAACTGAGCCACCCAGGTGCCCCTCACATTCTGTTTTCTGTATAGAATGCCTTCTCTCACTAGTTTACCCATTGCACTTCTGTTTCTTCTTCAAGAACTCCAACGTCACTTCCTTAGGAGTGTTGCTGAGCTTCCCTAGGCAGAGTTAATTCTTGTCTCTGTATTCTCGTGACACATTGGATTTCTCTTACCTGTAACATGTGTTAGGTTATGATGATCTGTTTACTTGTCTGTCTCTCTCAGTAGGCAGCTTGGAGAGGGACAGTGTTTTCATATTTATATTCCAGTGTCTAGCAGAGTGCCAGGTACATAGTAGGAATTTTATAAGTATTTGCTGAGTGAACTTTAGACTTTAATAATTACATATTAAATGATTATTATCAAATAAAAAATATATGGATTTGTTTATTTATTTAAAAAGTCCAGATGTTCATTTATTCGTTTATCCATTTATTCAGACAATATCTGTTGGACCCCAATTATATGCTAAGCTTAAGTGATTCAGTGATAAGCTTAAAATACACATCATCCTTGCCTTCATAGAGCTTTGAGGTGAGAGAAATCTATTAATACAATAATTATGAAATGAATATATGATTTGCTACAATGAAAAATACCAAGGGTAGGCATATGTGGGCAATGAAAGAACATAATGTGGGGGTGGGGGGTGAAAAGTTATCTAAGTGCTGATGGTGAAAAGGAATTATTTAGGGAGGAAGCAGAGGGAAGAACTTTCCAGGCTCAGGAAAAAAGTCTGTTCAAAGGCCCTGGGGTAGGAGAGAATATGGCAAGAACAAGAGACTGAAAGATGGATGGTATGTGTGGAGCAGAGAGAGCAAGTGAACCCATGGCCTGAGAAAAGGCTGTCACATAGAGGTTAGGAGTTTTCATCAGCCCTGTTAAGAAGTTGTATCTTTATTCTAAATGCAGTGGGAAACCAGTAAAAAGAAACCTGAGTAGTTTGGCATGTGTGTAATTGCAGTTTTGTAGGGATTTATTCCTATCAAATGATTTTTTTCTTTACTGTTTATTTTGTTTTGACCATGCAGACTACTTCAGGACAGGAATCATGTCTTATATTTCTTAGTGTTCCCAGCCTCTAGCACCAGACAATAAATAGAGAGGGCGACCAAGAGATGTGTGTTTCTTGTTTTATTTCACATTTTTGAGAGTGAAGCTTTTTGTAAACACACTTAGAAAGAAACTTAGTTAATTAGACCCAATGGATAGCTTAAAATGACATAACATTTTGTGTTTAAATTGTGGGAAACATGTTGGATATGGTGAATGGACAGCTGGATACCCACTACAGTCTTAATCCACAAAGACCGTTTCGTAAGTGCTCGGGAAACTAGTCAGTGTTAGTTTGAGAAGAACCGGTTTCTCTTGCTTAATAAAGTTATTTTATCACGGATGATGCTTCGGGTTTTGCCGTTAGGAATCAATACTAGAGCTGTAATGATTCTTTGGACTTGAAGAGTCCTTTTTGAAAATGTCCTTTTAATTGGGAGGACAAGGTTTATTAATATTTATCAACTGACATCTTTGGGATTTTTTTTTTTTTTAAGATTTTGTTTATTTATTTGACAGAGAGAGAGAGATCACAAGTAAGCAGAGAGGCAGGCAGAAAGAGAGCACAGGGGAAGCAGGCTCCCTGCTGAGCAGAGAGCCAGATGCGGGCTCGATCCCAGGACCCTGAGATGATGACCTGAGCCAAAGGCAGAGGCTTAACCCACTGAGCCACCCAGACGCCCCATCTTTGGGATATATTGATGGAGATTTAAATATAAAGGAAATTATGTATTGAGGGAGAGCCAGGGTATCAGTGATGTGGAAGTGAAGTCTACCTCCTCAGTTTTGCTCTGTTGTCGCCTCTAGAAACGAAAGTCATTTTGTGAATGATGGCAGTGATTGTGCTACTGACCAAAGCTGAATCTGTCTGGCTGTTGGTTTCACAGTAAAACAAAGAGTACTTTTCTTCCTAATCTTTAGGACACTATGAGGTTTAATGATATCAGTGAGGAAAAGGCGAAGGACTTTGGGAGATTAAGTTGCTTTGTCATACAAGCTGAGCTGTTGGCATCATCAACCAGAGCCTTTGTGATTCAATGGAGTTCTCGAATCAACTTCTCAGAAACAAGTTCTTTCTGTAAGGCCAGGATTTCATTACAACATCACTACTAATATTAGGTGTACTTTCTGATTTCCCTCAAATTTTTTCCAGACTTCTTTATTTACCGCATTGCTCAATTAATTTCTAGTTGCTGGAGGGGACTCGAATTAGAAAGGGAACCTTTGTTGATGTTTTGGGGCAAGAATGGTTTTTCCAGAATATTCCATGATGATTTGAAAAATTAAGAACTCTGTGCATGACAGGGACACATTTCCACCACGCACATGCAATGAGACCTTTCTTATTTCCCTCTAGGGCTTTCTCCACTCTGCCCTGTGGATTTCTACAACATCATTTTCACGTTTGGCAGTTGTTCCTCATTAAGTGAATTATGACTATGGCAAATCTTGAATTAAAGATATTTTTAAATGAATAAAGCCATTCTGTTATTAAATGTAACTGCTTTATTTCCTCACATATTTACAGGAGATGCCATAGATCTTATTTGGAGTTTTAATAAATTTTTTAAAATCACCATCAAGGAGTAAGGTTCTGATTACTCAAGCAACCACGCTAACCAAAAATGGACCCAGCCTTTAAATTTTTTTACCTTTTCCTCTGAGAGATGTTCATCTGAGGTCCTAATTTGCCCAATAAGTCTGAGGCAGCGATTAACAAACTAAAGGCCAAATCTGGCCAGCAGCCTTTTTCTGTAGACAAATTTTTATTGGAACATAGCCATGATGATCTATTTAAGTGCTGTCTATGACTGTTTTTGTATTACAACTGAGCACAGTTGAATAGTCGCAACAGAGAACGCATGACCTGCAATGCTGAAAACATTTATTACCTTATAGAAAAAGTTTGCTGACCTCGGTCTAAGATAATGTTTCTGTATATTCTTTGACTATCAGTTATGCTAGGAGCTCCCTGAAAGCAGAGACGAAATATGATTTCTCTTGGTATCTTTAATGCCTCTCACACTGTCCTGTTGGAAAGAAGTGCTCAAGTCCAGAATGAATGAAAGTAACCTAATCCAGGGGCGCCTGGGTGGCTCAGACGTTAAGCGTCTGCCTTCAGCTTGGGTCATGATCCCAGCGTCCTGGGATCAAGCCCCACTTCGGGCTCTCTGCTCGGCGGGAAGCCTGCTTCTCCCTCTCCCACTCCCCCTGCTTGTGTTCCCTCTCTCGCTGTGTCTCTCTGTGTCAAATAAATAAATAAAATCTTAAAAAAAAAAAAGAAGAAAGTAACCTAATCCAGCTGTATAAATAATCATGCTTTCCCCCACTCCAACCTTAAAGACTATGGGAAAGAACCACTGAAAACCAGGCATAGGGTGATTTTCTACCAGGACCATTTTGGGTTGACTTTCAGGAAGATCTGTATCAATTACTCTGATCTTGGTGTGCTGAACAGGGTTGCTTCTGTTCTCATTTCAGCCATTCAGGGATGAAAGACAGGGATGTCGGGGAGGGACCAATGCAACTTTTGCTGCCCCAAGAGAACTGGGGCAAAGGTATTTATGAGGATATTCCAGTATCCAGGTGCTGGGCAGCATGGTCAAGGAATAGCTAAACTGACGTCTTGGGTTGTTTGTATTCCCAAAATCACTGGCCCCAGCAGGCAAATTCTGTCTTAACATTTGGTACTGTGTGAAAAACGAAATGATTGGGAGGCAAATGTACCCTGTTTTCGGTACTTTTTTTTTTTTTTTTAAGATTTTATTTATTTATTTGACAGAGAGAAGAAGGATCACAAGTAGGCAGAGGGGCTGGCAGAGGGAGGGGGAAGCAGGCTCCCTGCTGAGCAGAGAGCCCGATCCCAGGACCCTGAGATCATGACCTGAGTCAGGCAGAGGCTTTAACCCACTGAGCCACTCAGGCGCCCCTGTTTTCAGTACTCTTTCTTCCTTTGTTTCAACGCTCTTGTTGACCTTCCCTACATATGTAAATGTAGATTAGTTTAGTTTTTGTAAAAAAGTTTATAGGTCTAATACCTTGTTTGAATAGGCATTGGAAAGGGCCCAGGAAAATACTCTTGGCCAGTTTCCTTATAACCAAGCCAGAGGCGGCAATTACGTAGGAAGTTTATTACCACTCTGGCCCTTCTCACTTCTTCTGTCAGACATCACTAATAGATCCCTGTATTCTTTCTGACAGAGACAGCCTCCAAATCCTTCCTAAAATGTTCCGAGTAACTGCCACCAGTTAGTCAGAATTGGCCCACAAGATGAAACCTTACTTGCCAAAGCTGGTTTTGCATATTTCTAGGTGCGAGAATCTTATTCCACCTTTTATTTCTTCCTTAGCTCCTCATGTGGAAACAGATCCAGGTCCCAAATGCAGGAATGGGGAAGGACTGGCAAAGTGAGGCATTCTCAGCAGAATGCTGAGCATAAATAAAGATGTGAGATGACCAGCTGGAGTAAAGCAAAGTATGCATTGGGAAGTCACACGAAGTGAACATGGAATAAGAAGGAAGAGCTAGGAAAAAAAAAAAAAAGAAGGAAGAGCTAGATTAAGGTAAGCATTGGCATCTAGGCAAGACATTTGAATGTGATTTGAAAAGTCAGTGCTCCCGAAGACTGGTAAGGGTCTTAGTCAGGGTTCTCCAGAGAAATAGAACCAGTAGGATAGGATACGTGTACACACACACACACACACACACACACACACACACACACACACGGGTGAGGGTGGGCATTTGTTTTAAGGAGTCAGCTCTTGTGAGTGTGCAAGTTGGCAAGTTCAAAATTTGCAGGGCAGGTGATCAGGCTGGAAATTCCAGCAGGAGCTGATGTTATAATCTTGAATCTTAAGGCAGTCCAGAGGCAGCATTCGTTCTTTGGAGGACCTTAGTGTTTTCTTTCAAGTCCTTCACCAGATTGGATGAGGCTCACCCACATTGTGGAGGATCGGATCATTTGCTTTGCTCAAGGTTTACTGATTTAAATTTTAATCACATCTAACAACAATTTCACAGAAATTATTGGTTAAAACGAAGTTTATTTAAGTGAAACAGAGTTTATTTATTTATTTATTTATTTAAGATTTTATTTATTTATTTGACAGAGAGAAAGAGATCATAAGTAGGCAGAGAGGCAGGCAGAGGGAGAGGGGGAAGCAGGCTCCCTGCTGAGCAGAGAGCCCAATGTGGGGCTAGATCCCAGGACTCTGAGATCATGACCTGAGCCAAAGGCAGAGGCTTAACCCACTGGGCCACCCAGGCACCCCAAAACAGAGTTAATTTAAAGAAAATTGTTAAATAAATATTGTGTGCAAAAGGTATAGCGATATGTCAAGTATATATGTACTAAAATGGCTGAGGTCAGAGAATGGTAAGCCACAAAATCGTATACTCTTGTCACAAGGAAATGTCATAAGGAAATGGGGTCTTAAGGAGATTAATTCTGCTGCCTTGAACAAATGCCATGGACAGAAAATATTCACCAACAACTAACTTTTTGCCAAACTTCCTGAATGTAATTGTCCTAGTCTGCTTTTTTTTTTTTTTTTAGATTTTATTTATTTATTTGTCAGAGAGAGAGAGCACAAACAGGCAGAGTGGCAGGCAAAAGCAGAGGGAAAGGAAGAAGCAGGCTCCCCACCGAGCAAGAAACCCGACGTGGGACTCGATCCCAGGACCCTGGGATCATGACCCAAGCTGAAGGCAGCTGCTCAACCAACTGAGCCACCTAGGCATCCCGCTAGTCTGCTTTTTTAAAAGGAATTGTTTATACTTTTTTCCCCCACCTAACAAATAGAAGTTTTAAATTTTATGTAATCTTAGTAATTGGGTCTTTTGCTTCATGCTTTCTTAAAAGGAACTTAAGCTTAGAAAGTCATCCTGGTTTTTGTTTTTGTTTTTTTCTTTTAAGATTTTATTTATTTATTTATTTATTAGAAAGAGCAGAAGGAGAGGGAAAAGCAGGCTCTCTGCTCAATGCAAGGCTGATCCCAGGACCCTGGGATCATGACCTGAGCCACCTAGGTGCCCCTCATCCTGGGTCTTAAATTCACAAGTCTAACACGTTGTTTGAGTGGGCATTTGGAAAAAGACATTTTTAAATATTTAACTTTTTGATGTATCTGAGACTTATTTTGTTATACACATGAGGGATGCATCTAGACTAATTTTGTTTTCCTTAAATTTCTACTCAGTTACTCCTGTACAAGTTCCTTTCTGGTGATGTCATTTTTATTTTCTAGCAAATTCTTATATGGATCCAAATCAATTTCTGGACTAGCTCTAGTCTGTGTTCTGTATCTATACATTGTTTGTTCTTCTAGTAGTAAATTATTTTAGCGATATGGCCTTATATTTAAATATTTAGTGTAGCTAGTCCCATCTCATATGCTTTCTTCAAAATTTTCTCTGATAAATTTATTTTTCTTCCTGAGAACATCAGAATCTAGTCAGATTCTCCAGAAGTTTCATAGAATGTTAATTGGATTTTGTGTAAATCATTATGAGGGTTATAATGAATTCATGTATAATTCATTTATGTATGAATTCATGCACATTTTCAATCAACTTTTGATGTTTGTGACTATAGAGCACAGATAAGATTAGAGTCAATGAATTAATCTAAAATAATAATGAAGACATTTTATCTCCATTTCTTCCTTCACTTGAGCAATTTAGATATATAAATAGCCAAATTGAATTTGATTCCCTTCATTTTTTCACCTATATGTCTGGCCTACGTGTAATTCAGAAATCAAGGATCCAAAGACTGGCCTCAGGGAGCAGAATAAAAGAAACAATGGTAAACATTGTCAGTGAAAGAATTTAGAAATTCTTGAAGGGTAGTTCACATTTCAACTTTTAACCTTGATTTCAATTCCCCAGGACTTCAAATGGAAACTCATGATTCCTTCTGCAAGGATCTTCATCTGGGGTGTTTTAAAATTTCTTTTTCTCATTTCCTTTGCCCTTCTCTTGCTGGTAGTGTCTGCACAGCCTGTTCTCCTGGCTCTGGCTAATTCTTGGTCCTCTGACAGCAGAAAGCAGTGATCAGACAGGTTGAATGATTCAATGAAAATGTAATCTGATCTCATCTTAGCCACATGTAAGAAGCAACCTGCTGTGAACCAGAATTGTAATGCTGGGAATTATCTGATTCCTGCAGCCCTCTCTTCTTTCTCTGCCCTGGTGACTGATGGCTAAGGAAATTTAAAGCATGTAAAACATGGTAAATGTCGATTTGTTGACTTGGCCATTGAACCGGACATCTTGCCTTCTTGCGGGTAAAACTAAAGATCACAAGTTCTAGATTTTATTTATAAGGGCAAAGCATTGAAGTGTGTTCACATAAGTTGCTTCTCGATTCAAGGATGTCTTCTTTTCCTTTAAACTATACTTTCAGCTTTGGGGCCGGGTACAAAAGCAATGCAAAACAACCAAAAAGCAAAGGAATCTCCGTCGCTAGAACACCCGAGCTGCAAAGAGGGATGACCTGCAGAACAGAGTTGTCATGACGTGATGGGTCAGTTCCCAGATGTGAAGGAAAGGAATCCTCTGCCACTGGCTAAGGAAGGCCAGTTACAATGCAGGAAAACCGAGAACTGGTAGGAGAAAGTGGAGAAACTTTCAGAAGAGAGAAAAACTGGACATAAAATTAAAAGGAACAGAAAACACAGCAAACTTTAAAGTCGGTGGTGCCCCTGTTACACTGCTGGTCCCCCGTGATCACCTCTTCCTGTATTCGCCCTTGCGGAGTTCTTGCTCTTTGTACTGGAATAGGACCCGTGACATTCTGACTGACTAGAGATGGCGGAGTGATGCCATGCCCCTTCCTGTGTCTATAGGGGAAGCCTTCAGATGTTCTGCTTCTGGGCTCTGAGCCCTGATCTGCTTTATAAGGGCTCTGTTACTCTGCTAGAGCTTTGTGGACAGGCCATAGGAGAAAAGCCCAGCCATTCAGTGCCCAGCCAAGCCCAGGCCCTTGACTGTCAGCTGAATGAATCCATAGAGTGACCATTGGCAAGATCAACAGAAGAGTTACCTGGCTAAGCCCAGCCCAGACTGCAGAATTGTGAGCAAATAAAATGGCCATTGTTTTAAGCCAGGAGGTTTTGGGCTTGTTTGTTCTATCACAAAACATAACAATTGGTATGATAATGGAGGATAAGCATCAAGGACCAAGGCCCAAGGTCTCTGCTGTCTGGGACAGTGTGGTGTGGAGGGAAGATGCAGGCCTGGGACCACAGCAGGCTCAGGTCATAGGCTCACCTTTTAGCTTTTTGCTCTTTGGACTGGGGCAAGTTATTTAGTCTTTCAGGGCCTCAGTTCTGTTATCTGTAAAATGAGAAAAATATTTCTTCCCTCACAAGAGACTTAAGAAGTGAAATGAGTGAAGTTTGGGGCACATATTAAGTACCCACCAGACATGATTTCTGTTCCATTTCCACCTTACGGTTCCCTCCGTAACCCCCCTGCCCCCCCCCACCGACCTAAACTACATTAACTCTTGCGTGTTTGTGTGTGTGTGTAATGTTAATCACCATAAAGTATATCTACTTTTTGCTGCAGTGTTTCAAGATTCACTGTTTCTGTACAATACCCAGTTCTCCAGGGAATATGTGCCCTCCTTAATACCCACCACCAGGCTCATCCATCCCCTCACCCCCTCCCCTCTAAAACCCTCAGTTTGTTTCTCAGAGTCCACAATCTCTCATGGTTTGTCTCCCCCTCTGACTTTCCCCAATTCACTTTTCCTTTCCTTCTCCTAATGTCCTCCATGTTATTCCTTATGCTCCACAAGTAAGTGAAACCATATGATAATTGACTTTCTCTGCTTGACTTATTTCACTCACCATAATCTCCTCCAGTCCCATCCATGTTGATGCAAAAGTTGGGTATTCATGCTTTCTCATGGCTAAGTAATATTCCATTGTATATATGGACCACATCTTTATCCATTCGTCTGTTGAAGGACATCTTGGCTCTTTCTACAGTTTGGCTATTGTGGATATTGCTGCTATGAACATTGGGGTACATATGGCCCTTCTTTTGACTCCATCTGTATTTTGGGGGTAAATACCCAGTAGTGCAATTGTTGGGTCATAGGGTAGCTCTATTTTTTATTTTTTAAGGAATCTCCACACTGTTTTCCAAAGTGGCTGCACCAACTTGCATTCCCACCAACAGGGTAAGAGGGTCCCCCTTTCTCCACATCCTCTCCAACATTTGTTGTTTCCTGCCTTGTTAATCTTTGCCATTCTAACTGGTGTAAGGTGGTGTCTCTAGGTGGTTTTGATTTGAGTTTCCCTGATGGCTAATGATGATGAACATTTTTGTCATGTGTCTGCTAGCCATTTGTATGTCTTAATTGGAGAAGTGTCTGTTCATGTCTTCTGCCCATTTTTTGACAGGATTATCTGTTTTTTGGGGGTTGAGTTTGAGAAGTACTTTAGAGATCTTGGATATCAGCCCTTGTCTGTAGTGTCATTTGCGAATGTCTTCTCCCATTCTATGGGTTGCCTCCTTGTTTGTTGACTGTTTCCTTTGCTGTGCAGAAGCTTTTTATCTTGATGAAGTCCCAAAAGTTCATATTCACTTTTGTTTCCTTTGCCTTGGGAGACGTGTCTTGAAAGAAGTTGCTGTAGCTGATGTCGAAGAGGTTACTGCCTATGTTCTCTTCTAGGATTTTGATGGATTCCTTTTTCACGTTGAGGTCTTTCATCCATTTTGAGTTTATCTTTGTGTATGGTGTAAGAGAATGGTCGAGTTTCATTCTTTTATACATAGCTTCCAATTTTCCCAGCACCATTTATTGAAGAGACTGTCTTTTTGGATATTTTGTCCTGCTTTGTCGAAGATTTGACCACAGAGTTGTGGGTCCGTACCTGGGCTCTCTACTCTGTTCCATTGGCCTATGTGTCTGTTTTTGTGCCAGTACCATGGTGTTTTCTTGATCACAGCTTTGGAATAAAAGCTTGAAATCAGGCAACGTGATGCCCCCAGCTTTGTTTTTCTTTTTCAACATTTCCTTAGCGAATTGGGGTCTTTTCTGGTTCCATACAAATTTTAGGATTGTTTGTTCCAGCACTTTGAAAAATGCCGTTGGAATTTTGATCGGGATGGCATTGAAAGTATAGATTGCTCTGGTCAGCATAGACATTTTAACAATGTTTATTCTTCCAATCCATGAGCATGGAATGTTTTTCCATCTTTTTGTGTCTTCTTCAGTTTCTTTCATGAATGTTCTGTAGTTCCTCGAGTATAGATCCTTTATCTCTTTGGTTAGGTTTATTCCAAGGTACCTTATGGTTTCTGGTGCTATTGTAAATTGAATCGATTCTCTAATTGCCCTTTCTACATTTTCATTGTTAGTGTATAAGAAAGCAACTGATTTCTGTGTATTGATTTTGTATCCTGTCACATTACTGAATTGCTGTATGAGTTCTAATAATTTGGGGGTGGAGTCTTTTGGGTTTTCCATGTAAAGTATCATGTCATCTGCAAAGAGAGAGAGTTTGACTTCTTCTTTGCCAATTTGAATACCTTTTATTTCTTTTCGTTGTCTGATTGCTGTTGCTAGGACTTCTAGTACTATGTTGAACAACAGTGGTGAGAGTGGACATCCTTGTCGTATTCTTGATCTCAATGGGAAGGCTCTCTGCTTTTCCTTATTGAGAATATTTGCTGTGGGCTTTTCGTAGATAGATTTTATGAAGTTGAGGAATGTTCCCTCTATCCCTATACTTTGAAGAGTTTTAATCAGGAACGGATGCTATTTTGTCAAATGTTTTTTCTGCATCACTTGAGAGGACCATGTGGTTCTTTTCTCTTATTGATTTGTTCTATCACATTGATTTGCAAAAGCTGAACTACCCTTATGGAGATGCAAGGGTAGTACATTAACTCTTAAGGGTAAGTCCTGTGCCCTACTAAAGGTCATTCTGTCATCGGTCAGTTTTGCACTCTGTATATATTTGATAAACAACCACTACGTTTATATGAAAAAGAATACACTAAATTCTAAGTGATGGATTTTTTTTTTTTTTTTAAATGATGGTAGGTTTTGGGGCCAGTGTGCATTTGTGTCTATATCCTCAAACTTATCCACCTGCTCCTCTGGAGTACTATAGCTGTTTATTAGACTAAGCTGGGGTCATGAAGGAACATTACATTCAGTTTATTTTACTGCAGAAGGTATGAAGGCATGCACTAGATTTCCTTTAGAGTTTCACAAAAAACATTACTATCTCTATTGTTTGTAAAGTTATGCAAAACTTATGCAAAAACTGCACATTTTGAGGCAGCACTGGGTAAAATTTGGTGCTTATTGAACTCCTGCCTTCATACTAGAAGGTGAGTTAGGACCCTGGAAAGAAAGAAGACACTCACTCCCATATTGAGTGTCTGAATTATGTTAAAACTGTGCAGACTCCAAGTTTCCAAGCCTTCTGAGAGAAAATACACATGTACGTCCACGTACTTACATATACACATGCACACACACACGTATGAAAGAGAGGACTAAGGAGAAAAGAAGTAAACCTGCCGTGGCCTCAGTTTCCAATTTGCAAAATGAGAAAGGCTAGAATGTTCTCCAAAATCATTTCCAGCTCTGAGTGTAGCAGACATCTCAAATCCTGGACCTGTATTAGCCCTTTGTGGACCGGGAGATGAAGAACACAGGTTGCTCTCCAGCAAAACTTTAATTGCAGAGCTTTAATTAGAAAAAGAATCAAAATTCTCTTTCAGATTATGTTTTTTTTAATTTTATTTTTAATTGTGCTTTTATTGTTTCCATTTTATTTTTAAAAAGAAATGAAAGCTGCAGTTTGCCAAATTGCTGCATGCTTTTCCTTGCCATACAACTGCCCTAGCAAGTTAACCTAAAACAATTTTCTAAAATGTATTTTTAATGAGAAACTGAGATCCCTGAAATTTGTCTTGTACATTTTTTTTTCCTTTAGACCTCTTATAGGGCTCTGGAGTTTCCATACCTCGGTGCCAAGAGCATGGCAAAGGAATTCGGCTCAGTTTAGTAATTACCTTGTGTAAGTCTCACTCAAAGTTGTTTTTCTCTTAATGGGTTAGGAGAGCCATTCAAATGTTTTGATTCTAGTCATCAGAGTTCCAATGGGCAGGGTAGGTGAATGTGTATGTAATGTTTAGCCTATAAAAATGGCCATATCCCGAGCTTATGCAGAGTAAATTCTTACTAGGGACTCTGAGTAAGGGCAGGTCACTGTGGAAGAAAGCATGAGAAAATGAAAGAGCTGAGAGAAGTCTGGGAGTATCCTTCCCTCTTTAAATTAGGTCTCACGATTTAGTGGACATTTATTTTTGCCCCCTCTCATGGCATGAGGGAAAGATTTTCCCAAAGTCTCCCTGTGTGCTTCCAGATGCTGACTCACTCCCAGATTCCACCATGGAGCATGTACATTAGCCCACAGTTTCTCAGACTTTCTGTGGTGAAGGACCAGTTTGCTTCCTCTCACACTCCCCCATCCACCGTGGGCTGATACTTGCATAAATACAGTACAAATGAATCACTGAAAAAAACGACACACAAAACAAAGACAAACAAAATACAAGCCTTGGTTTTAATTATTAGACTCAATTACTCTGTCAGATTGTAATAGAAGTTTCTAACCATCCTCAATTTCTATACTTGTTGGATGATAACCCAGTAATTATTTCAGGAGTGTTCTTATGACTTAAGCTGATGCCATTCACTTGAATGTTGGGACTTTAGTTGAGAACACTGGGACAACGGTTCTCTGTTTTTTCCTGGCTGAATCCATCTTGAGACATGTTTTTCTCTTAATGGGAAGAGAAGTGGCTTGGGAATGAGTCAACACTGAGAAAGCAGAACCTAGGGATAGTGAGTCAGAACCCGGATCAACTCCTATATTGCAGAGAAATATAAGACAATAAATTATAATTAAGCAAGCCAGAGTTCATCTGGTTTTCTATCTTCTGCAAGGGAGTCTTATTTGATACAGTGATTAACTTGCATATTTCTTCATGAACTCTTAACCAGCTTCTCTTTTGCCAGTCATCTTTCCAAAACAGAGTATGCCATTCTTCTGGTTATGAAGCTTCCCGTTGCCCTCAGTATCATGAAGTTCAAGTTTCTGAAACTGTCATTCAAAGGGTTTCACCATTGATTCCCCTTCTACTTTTTCAACCCAACTTTTTGCTACTCTCATCCTCAGCCACATACCATGCTTTAGCGTGACCAGACGTGTATTTTTATATATGTTTATATATATTCTAGTTTGCTCAGGCTCCCTCTGGCTGGATTCCCAAACCCTTTTCTGACTTTCTAAGAATAGAACCTTGAGAACATAAGGTGTTCATTACTCTGAAACATTAGGTATCACCATCATTCCTGCTGATTCAAGGGCTTATTTTGCAAGTGTTGGCAGGAGGGCAAATTGATGGACCAAGACATTTGACAAAAGTTGCAATTAGACCCCAGAGATCTCATTTCATAGGGAATTGAATATGGTTTTACTAAACAAATCTCAGGAAGCAACATGCTTAGATGAAGTATGACTTTAAGTTACTATAAAAATGAATAAGCAAGAAATTAAAAAGTACATCCACACCAAAACGTGTACAGAAATAGATTTATTCATAAGAACCAAAAAGTAAAAACCCAAATATTCAACTGATCAATGTATAAATACAACATAGTATATCTATTCAAGGGAATATGATTTGCCATAAAAAGAAAGAAGTATTGATACACGTTACAGCATGGATGGACCTTGAAACATTATACTAAGTGAAAGAAGGCAGATAAAAAAGGCCATATATTGTATGATTCCATTCATATGAAACATCCAGAATTGAAAAGTCAGTAGACAAAGTAGATTAGTGGTAACCTAGGGTGGGGGCAGGAGGACTGAGTAGACTGAAGGGTGAATGAAGCCTGTAGGGAAGAGTTTCTTTTTAGAATAATAAAAATGGGGATGCCTGGGTGCTCAGATGGTTAGGCTTCTGCCTTCGGCTCAGGACGCCCAGATCCTGGGGTCCTGGGTTCAAGCCCCACATCGGGCTCCCTGTTCAGTGGGAGTCTGCTTCTCCCTCTCTCCCCCCACTGTTGCCCCTGGTTGTACTCTCTCGCTCCGTCAAATTAAAAAAAAAAAAAAAAAAAAAAAAAAAAAACTTAAAAAAAATAGGATAATGAAAATGTTCGAAAGCTCATCGTGGTGATGAATGCACAACATTGTAAATACACTAAGAACCATTGAATTACACACTTTTAATGGGTGAATTACATGGTATGAGAATTAAGTCTCAATAAAGTGGTCTAAAAAAAATGTATAGAAGCATTATTCATAGTTGCCAAAACTGGGAAGCAGCCAAGATGTCCTTAATAGGTGAATGGATATATCAACTATGATACATCCAGACAATGGATATTATCCAGCGCCAAAAAGGAATGAGCCATTAAGTCATGAAAAGACACAGAGGAGCCTTAAATGCATATCATGAAGTGAAAGAAGCAAATCTGAAAAGGCTACACACTGTAGGATTCCAACGAGATGACATTCTGGAAAAAAAGTCTGAAGACAGTAAAAAGATCAGTGATTGCCAGGGATTAGGGGGCAAGGTGGGATAAACAGACAGAGCATGGAGGATTTTTAGGGTACTGAAACTACTCTGTGTGATACTACATGGAGGATACATGTCATTATACATTTGTTCAAACCCATAGAAGGTACAACGCCAAGAAATGAACGCTAATGTAAACTATGACTTTGAGTGAGTGAGAATGATGTATCACTGTATGTCCATTGATTGTAATAAATGCCCCCTGCTAGTTCTGGATATTGAGAGTGGGGGAAGTTGTATGTACAGTAGGGAGGCAGAGGGACATATGGGAACTCTATAGTTTCCGCCCAGTTTTGCTGTGAACCTAAAACTGCTCTTATATATAAAGTCTACAGAAAGAAGAAGAAGAGGAGGAGGAAGGAGAAGAGGGAGAGGAAGAGGAAGAAGTCCTGAATACCTCACAAAGCTCATCTCAGTTGGTACCAGCTATAAAATTTTCCCTAACCCTTCTCTTTTCTCCTTCCTGGCAAAAGAATTAATTATTCCTCTATCTGTGTTTTCATTTGTTCTTATTCCTACTTCCTTTATAGTTCATATCACTTTATTATAGTCGTTTGCAGGTCTCACTAAACTATGACCTGCTCAGGGGCTGAAGTAATACCTTGTTTTGTTATTTCTACTAGAAATACAAATACAAATACATAGTAGAGTTCAGTGAGTTTGGTGTGTGAATGAATGAGAGACATCTTATAGCTAGCTACCGTTTTCAATACAGTTTAAAAGGATTTTGCCCCAGAATCTGTTCTTCAGGCCTTTTGTTATCCTGAAAACATCTGTCCCCATGTGGCTCATCCCAGGGACAGTGAGGAGGATGGGAATAAGAGAGCATGGAGGACTGTCCTGAGAAAATGGAGGACATATGAGAATCTTAAGCCAATGGCTTATCTAGACTTACCTATATGGAGTTTCTTCAAATAGAAGCATATTATTCTACTAGAGTTTTTGGGAAATACTCCTCCTTGGAAACAATATAACCAAGTGCAGTATAAAATCCAGGACCAGACTTATGTGGTGACCCAGGTCAGCTGGGAAGATGTCCTGGCGTTGTGAGAACATGTCACTCTACCAAAAGCCATCTCTGCCACCTCCGAATGGCTGCCTGAGATGCTCATGTGAAAGCTTTATTATAAGGCTTAGGGGTTAGATGTATGTAAACTGTGCGAGATGTATTCCTGAGAAGGATGACATTTTAAGCTTTTGTTACTTACACCTTACCGAGAGTCATACGTAATATGGTTCTTGAAAGCAGGTTTTCAGAGGGCAGTAGAGAAAACCCACCAAGACATTGGTGCCAAGAGTGAAAAGGAAAAGGTACCTAAAGGGGTGATAGAATAACAAAAAGAATTTTTCTTTTTTCACAAACTTGCCAGCATTTAATAGACAAAGTGGATACTCTTAGACACACTGCTGCTTTAATTTTAGGACTAGGGTGACTTTTTAAGATATCACTTATTATTTAAAATAGAGGTGTTGAGAACATTCGAGATTTCGTTGTTAGTGCTCTACTACTTACAGCTGAGTGATCTAGAGAAGTCACTTACCCTCTCTGAGCTTCAGTTTTGTTCTTTCATAATAGGAACACAGTAATACCTGTGCTGCTTACATCATGAGGTGATTGTGAGGTTGCTCCCAGTAAACTTCTTGAAAAATTAGCAAATCATTTACACTTGATTGTTAGTGTAGGAGGAGAAGTGCTGTGAACCTCCCCTACTGAACCTCAGTGGAGGTTATTTTTGGTGAGATTATATATATACCTTTCATGTCTTATTCCTTTAAATTTTGAAGGAATTTCTACCAGGTTCTGAAAAAAGTTTTAACTCAAGGCACATAAATGTACATAAGGATATCTAGCCAACATATGCCCTTTTAAAAGAGAAAAGCCAGGGCGCCTGAGTGGCTCAGTGGGTTAAAGCCTCTGCCTTCTGCTCAGGTCATGATCTCAGAGTCCTGGAATCTAGCCCCACATCGGGCTCTCTGCTCAGCAGGGAGCCTGCTTCCCCCTCTCTCTCTGCCTGCCTCTCTGCCTACTTGTGATTTCTTTCTCTCTGTCAAATAAATAAAATCTTTAAAAAAAAAATAAATAAAAGCCATTCTTTGACTATCTTCTCAAAGAAGCATTCATTTGTATCAGAAAATTGGAGGGGTTAGACATGCAGAGTTGCCTTCCTAAGGAGCATGGTGTGTTTGAGCATATGCGACCCACAGTGCCTGTCACTTTACTCCTCTGTTCCAGAGATCACCTGGCAATTCACAAATGCAGCAGGACACCTGTCCTGTGTCCTTGTGTAACTCTCAGTCTGTAGAGGGCTTTTCCCTAGAACAGCATCATGAGGTCCTTAAGGACGGAGACCAGGACCAAACAGGTGTTTGTGTCTCTTGGCTTCCAAGAGTAAATATTTATGAAATGAAAATGTGGCTGAGACTGTATGTCAAGATGAGGAAGAAGTGGTGCCTCTTGGCAGATTTGATCTTCCAGGCAGGTGATCTGTTCCTGCAGAATCGAAAGGAGACTCTGCTGGGCCAGGGTGAAGGCTGTCCTCCCCTTTCACAGACGACCAAGTTAACAGTGCTAGACCAGGGGTGTCAAATAAAGGGCCTCACAGTTTTAAGAAAGACATGAGAAGTTAGGAGGCAGTTCAGAGGACAGCTGTCATGAAGATAAATGAGTTTAGAAAAGAAGATGTAGGAAGAGTGGAGGGAAATACTGGGATTATTTAAATCTGACAAAAAGGAGCCTGGAAATACTGTCACAGGTAGTTGATTGTCAACTGGGGATGATAATATAGGGTGGAGCTTCTCAACCCTTTTTCATGACAAGACACTCTTAGGAAAGGATATACAAGGCCCACAAGGGCAATCAGGTGAGGCTTTTCAAGACTACATTCTGCAGTAAGGCTGTGACACTCCTGGGTCCCACCCTGCCACCAGAGGAGGGGATCAATAGCTTACTTAGCACACTGTAACCTATCCCAGCCTTTGGGGAGTTTATGAACTGTATGTTTGTGTTCCTACCCAAATTCATATGTTGAAACCCTAATCCCAATGTAATAGTATTAGGAGATGGAGACTTTGGGAGGTGATTAGGTCATGAGGGTGGGGCCCTCATAAATGAGATTAGTACCCTTAGAAAAGAGACCCCAGAAACCTCTCACCCACTTTTTCTGCCACATCAGGTTGTAGGGAGAAGATGTACCTGCCTGTGAACCAGGAAGAAGATCTCAACAGACACTGAATCCCTGTGCCTTGATCTTGGACTTCCATCCTCCAGAACTATGAAAAATATGTGTGTCATTTAAACCACCCAGTCTATGGTATTTGTTACAGGGCTGCAACTCACTGAGAAGGGATTTGTACACCTTTTAGGGGATTGATGTACAGAACACAGTATTTTAGGTAGAGTAAGAAGAACTGGGGTCAAAATTTTATGAAAGACTGAAATAAAAGGAGAAAACACTTTATTTTTCAATTTGAAATATACTGGATTTTGTCAAAAGGTACACGCGCGCGCGCGCATGTGTGTGTGCGTGTGTGTAACTTGTCTCCAATCCTTTTATGCAGTTTAGCTTCACTAACTTAATATGAGTGTTACAGACTTTACCCCAAGACCATTTGAAGGCTTAATTATTTACATTTATTTTATACTGATTTTAGTTTTGGGATTATTGAATAATGCATTATTGATTTTAATTGAGTCAGCCTCTCTGACTGAAGATACTAAAGACTGAGTAAAACAAAAACTGAAATGTGCTATGCAACATGTATAAAACTAAGTGTGAAAGAACTTTAAGGTCTACATCTGGGCTCATGTAAGGCAAACACATTTTCTTTTAAGGGTTTTATTTATTTGACAGAGAGCACACAAGCAGGGGAGCTGCAGACAGAGGGACAGGGAGAATCAGGCTCCCCGTGGAGCAGGGAGCCTGATGTGGAGCTTGATCCCAGGACCCCGAGATCATGACCTGAGCTGAAGGTAGATACTTAACCGACTGAGCCACCCAGGTGCCCCAGGCAAACACATTCTATATGAAAGATGGATCTGAGGACATACGTGATCCTGAGTGTAAATGTCAGGGTACAAGCAAAAATTCCAGGTAGTCTTGCAGACTTTCAAGGCACTGGAACTGATAAGACCCAAGTCAAGGTCTAAAAAGTAAAGGGGGACCCAGGTAATATATGGATTATACATGGAACAAACAGAAAATTTCATAAATTTCATGAATGATGAGAAGGTGTAGGAAAATAGGATGGCAGACCTCAAGGACCTAGGAGGGGTGGAAAGGTCTTCTGAGCTAGTGGGTGGGGGAGGGGTGAACACACCTTGTTCTGTTGTCCCCTCCCCCACCCTCAGAAACTCTTTGTGACAGTGCTCTGTGATGTAAGCCTGGGGAAGATATATATTCGGCGTCTGCACAGCATAGGCAGTCTTGTGATTCAGACAATGGAGTTCAAAAACTGGAATGTTCTCTCATTTCTGAATACCAATACTAAACCATGTCTGAGCTTTGGCTCAACATGCTTGGAGATTGACCCCAACTTCACCTTCCTGTGTGGGTTGGGATTGCTCCTTCTGTTCCTGTGCTACCTGGTGGGGATCCAATTTCCAACTTGGAAAACCAAACCCACCCGAAAGGTAAGGAAACCCGGGGGAGCCCTAGACACAGATTATTATGGTTTCCATTTCTAATCCCAAATTTTAATAATCTATTTTTAAGATTTTATTTAAGAGAAAGCAAGTAAGCACAGGTAGGGGAGAGGGGCAGAGGGAGAGCTAAGCAGGAAGTGCAATGTGGGGCTTGATCCCAAGACTCTGGAATCATGACCTGAGCCTAAGGCAGACACTTAACCAACTGAGCCATCCAGGCACCCCTAATCCCAAATTTTAAAATGACGTTGGTAGGGTCAGAGAAACACCTAAAATGGGAAGCCTAAAGAGAAAAGACATTCGCTCATCTAGGAAAAGAGGCCTGGCAGGGCTAAGGGTTAAGGAAGGACTAAGGTTTCTACTTGAAACTCACAGTCTATCTGGGTATGGTGGAGGGTCTTGGGCAAAATCCCAAACACAGGGATTCTCTAGTCCTGGATTGGGTTATTTCGACAGTATGGGATCTGTGTAAGAGAACAAAGTTTCCCAGCACCTGATCATGAGTCACATTCCCATGTCAAGCGTCACTTGATCAAGCCGCCTTTTGTGTCGGGCTGAGCAGGAGAACAGTGCTGAGCCTCTGAGAAGAGACTGGGGTCTAAGCTATGACCTAGGATACAGGGTCCTACCTAAGGGAGCACACATGTGACTGTTGGGCTTCATTTCCTATGTCCTCATTGGACAAAGGACTTCTGACTGAGAATATCAAGTGTGGACCTCCCAAAGTCCTCCTCAGTGTTTTTCAAAGAAGCAAATATTGGTAACATTTTATCACCTTAAAAACTGATAGAAGCAAGGAACACAAAGTTCTATTAATTAAAGTCCTATTCTTAGATAAAGAATGTCTCCATTTCTGAGAGAAAAGTAAGACATGGGTCCCAACCCCTCATTCTTTTTATTTTTGTTCTAGGGTCAGGGCAGAGCCAAGAGGAGGAGGAAAGGTGGGACTCTGAAAGGTAAGGTTCTGCCTATTCCACCTGAGCTCTCCAAGGGTAACCCTTGCTGTCCCTCCCATGAGGGCCCAGGTCCATGATCTCTGAGGATGCCAGCTGCTAGATACAGGCCCTCTCAGAAAACAGAGGCCTCAGAGGAGAGGCTCATGGAAAGGTGGTCAGAGTGCAAAACCCTTCTCAGAGTCCCTGCTCTGACCATTACTGAGCATGAAGCAGTGATGATCTGGACAATGGGTGTTGCCCAATAGGCGGCCGTGTGCGATGTCAAGAGTCAGAACTTCTGTCTCCTGACTTTGTGAAAGACTTGTGACATCATGGATACTCAGGACTCTTCCCTGAGGTAACCACTGACCTCTGTGCTTCACAGGGGCGGTCTAATCATCCCATGGGAAAATTTACATGAAAGTACTTTATACATGAAGCAAGAATACTAACCAGGTTCACATCACTGACCATTTGCCCTCACCTGTTGATTATTGGGGCTTTCAGAGTCTAATATCCCAAGGGTATCCCATGAGGGGACTCCTGTATTAATACCTATGTTTCTACTTTCACTACATATAACCCATTCTCCTGGTTTCCCAGACGACAGATGCTACCAGAGAGAAGTGGAGAAGACCCAGAAGCTGATCTCTCTTTTAAGAAGGTGACCAGTCTTTCCCCTTCTATCCTGATGCCTCTTAGAGCACGTTTTATGCAATTGCAGGATTCACTGCAGTCTGTCATAGCCATGAGACGGGGTAGCCGTAGGAACAGGTATTGGGGTGAAGGCTACCGAGTACACTGTGAAGTCATAAAGGTGGGGCATTGTGAAGGGGCAGCAGGCTTCAGGTGGCCCCTCCCTTGCCAGGCCAGCATGTCCTCCTCCCCTTGTTCTGGTCCTGGCTGCAGCTTTGTACCTC
>CM052892.1:61319815-61465359 GCA_028534135.1 Potos flavus | reverse complement strand
TTTTTTTTTTTTTTTTTTTCATAAAAAGCACAAAGAGCTTACTCTGAAAACCTTCAGGCCTTTACAAATAGTGAGAAAAACCCTTCAAGTCTAGAACTTGATTCAAACTCTCTTTCATCTGCTCCCAAACTATCTGTCAGGTGGGATGAGTTACTATGTCACCTAGGCCTAACCTCCTGGAGGCTACTCAGGGCTTATTAGAGCCCAATGATACCACTTCAACATATAAGTATATGGGATAGTCTTTGAGCATGAAGACTGTACCTCCAGGAATGTTGCTAGGGACGTTGTCCTCCTATATGGTGCCTGCCTTCCCAGACATGCAACATTTTACACTAAGGTTATAGTAATTTAGGGGTGCATTATCTATTGCTATGTAATGGATATTTCAAAATTTAGTGGCTTAAAAAATACACTTACTATCTCATAGCTTTTGTAGGTCAAAAATTCAGGTGAAGCCTACCTGTATTCTCTTCTTCAAGGCTGCAGTTAAGGTGTCAGCTGAGGCTACATTCTCATCTGGAGGCTTGACTGGGGAAGGACCAACTCCTGTAATCATTCACATAGTTGTTGGCAGGATGCAGTTCCTCAAAGCCTGTTGGAATGAGATCCTCAGTACCTTGCTGGCTCTTGGTTGGAGCTGGCTGGTTCGTTGTCATGTGGGCTTCTCCAGCATGGCAGCTTACTTCATCAAAGCAAAGAGAGAATTTGTAAACAAGATAGAAGTTACAATCTTTTGAAAACTAATAATGGAAAGTAATGGAAATGACATCCCATTACCTTTCCTTTATTCTATTAGTCGGAGGCAAATCACTAAGTCCAGCCTATGCTTAAGGGGAGGGGTAATTACACAAGGGTGTGAACACCAGGAACTGGGGATCATTGGAATCTTCTCAGAAATCTTCCTAATGCAAAGGTTTCTTCTTGGACACCCTACTCAGTTTGCTGAAGCAAAAGTGGCCAAACATGCCAAGTGGTTTTTTGTCCTCGTTCATATCCAAATCATCAAGGTCAAAACTGTTTAATGACTAAATGAAGTGGCACCTGATAAGTAACCATCAAATAGACTGGAACATCCAAAGAAGGAAGGAAAGGTGATATAGAGAGGTAAAGGTAGTATGGGTTCTTCCTGAATGGTAAAGTAAAATAAGCCTCAGAACCACCTGACTTACCAGTATTCAGACTGGGGGTGCGGGGCAGAAGTTGGTGTAGTATGGCTCATCCCGGCTCTGCCATAGTCTATTTTACCCTAGCTCCAGACCATAGGTCTATAGAAGTAACCTTCAGCTTCTGACAGGTTGCAAGGTTTAATTTCTGTTCTTGGTAATATATTTAATATAATACATCCATCATTTCAAATTTAATCTCATAGCTTGAACATCAGAGAGAATGGGTCACCCAACTGATGGAAAAGCCAGTACTAGGGATCTTAGAGCATATAACTCCCATTTTGGGATATTTTTCACTTACCTATGTCTTGAAGGTTCTGATGCCTGGGATCTCTGCCACACTCAGGCACCCCCATTCTTTCTGTGATCCCGGGGATCCTGAGACCACACTGCCCCACCTAGGATTCCGCCTGCTTCACTACCTAGGTGTCTTTCAGACAGGAACATCCCTCACCGGAGCAGACTTCTAAAAGTTCTGATTTTGTGCTCTGCTACTCTATCACTTTTCTGTAGCCAGCTGATGGAGGCTCCCTCCCCCCCATGGTTTATCTTCCCATATATTGCCTCGGATTCACTTCTTTGCACCTCCTACCTGGCAGAAAATGGTCAGTTTCCTATTTGTAGAGTTGCAGCTATTCTTTTCTTCTATCTCCCCTTGATTTCACAGGTTTTCAGAATGATTTGATAGGTATCTAGCTGAATTCCTGCGACCAGATGAAACTAAGGTCTCTTACTCCTCCACCATCTTGGAGTGCAATCTCAAAGTAGATTTCTTAATCCCCTCATAGAAGGGCAATCTGAAGGACAGAGAAGGTAATATATATTTAGTGGGCTAGAATGGAAGAGGGAGCCAGGGATGGAGAGCCCCCTTACACTGTGAGGAATTATTTGGATGTAAATGACAGCAAACACAACTTAACTGACTTTAAAAAGAGAATTTGTTGACTTAGGTACCTGAAAAAGTCTGGGAATAAGGCTGGCCTAAGGTATGAGGGTTCATGCTGGGGCTCAATTGACGCCTTCAAGATTCACTTTCTATCCATGTTTTGGCTTTACATTCTGGACTGACCTTCTGTCTGACAATTTTGTAGCTTTAAGTGTATCTTCCAACCTTTAAGTGTAGCTAAAAATGGGTTATGTCTCTCAGTAGTCCCTACAAAAAATCCCATTGTGCCTTATTGGCTCCAGTTTGGTCACATGACCATCCCTGATGTATCACTGCTGTCAAAAGCATAAAATCATCTTTTGGCCAAGACTGAGTTAATAGATGCATTCTTAAAATAGGAGTGTTAGGGAAAGACAACTCCACCTGCACATAGACTGAGACTGAGAATGGGGTTAGTTCCCTGGAGGTCAATAAAGGGACTGTTTCCAGAAGGTGAGTGAATGCTAGGTATCAAAAAAAAAAACAGATGTCTACTCCAGACTTCTTTCTCTCTGCCCCATTTCTGCTTTCTTATCCAGAGTTATGCCATGACTAAAGCTTGGAGTTGCAGGAAATGCTAATTCTGTGGGGACTTGGAGATAAGAAAGAGGTGGGATGGGGCCCAGGAGAGGAACTCCAAAGTAGGAGGAATCACTCAAGAGTCCCCAACATCCATGTGGATAGACCATCCAATAATCTGGTTTCTCCCTGTCTACCTCTTCTCATCCTTGAGCCCTTTACCTCCATTCCAGTTTAGTTATGGCCATATCCTAGAACTTACCACCAGGAACACTTCTGCCATCTGAAAAGACAGTCTGACATTCTACCCGATTTTATCCTTTCAGCTTATGCCCTCAGTATGCCAATTCTTCAACTTAGTCTGGAACTACAAGACACTTTATACATCTCCCTGTCCATCTGACAATGGTTTGTCTCATTTCCTCCCTCTCCAAGGAAAACTTCATGGTTCATCACTTAATTCCAAACCTAAAGAGCTCTACTTTCGACAGCTTTTCATTCGACTTTCATCTGTCATGCTGGGTGAAAGTCAGTTGTGTCTTTTTTAGACCCGTATTCTAATAAAGAGGTGATTCATCTAGGATAAAATCAACACAAGTAATCATGTTGATGCCACCATAAATGTTCTATAATATTCAATACTCTGAAAACAATCCATTAGTTCCTTCAGTGTATACTGTGTACTAGGCATTCTTTTAAGCATTAGAGGCACACCAGTGAAGGAAACAAAGCTCCCTGTCTTGGTCGAGCTCATATGATTGTTCCCTACTCAATTCTCTTGCCTAAGTGCTGAAAACGATTTCACTTTTCTACAATTTCTCCACACTCCTCACTCGTTGAGCATGTGTGCTGTACCACGACAGGGGAATAAAAAGTCACCAGAACTTTTCATCATTAAAAAATTTCAAAATAACAAAACCAAAACGTGAACACCCATCCCTTCTTTCTTCTTTCCTATTATATTGGAAGGTTTTCCCCGGGGAGCTGTCCTTGCTTTCCAACTTACAACACTTTTTTGCACTATTGGAACATTTGGCTTAATCATCTACTTTTCTAGAAGACTGAGAACATATTTACCTCAACACAGTCTGGCACATCCAGCAGAGTTCAGAAACCTCTAGACAGAGGAGCGAGCAACTGGAGGGATTTCGAAGGAGAGGTTCCGCCTGGCGTGCTCTGGGGGCGGAGCCACGCACAGGGCGAAGCCACACCCGGGGGCAGACTGCATCCAGGGGCGGGACTACGTCTAGGGCAAGGCACACTCAGGGGCGGGCCACGTCCAGGTCAAGCCGCACCCAGGGCGGGGCCACGTCAAGGATGAGCCACACCTGGGGCCGGTACTACGTCAGGGTGAGGCACGCCAGGAACGGGAATACGTTCAGAGCAACGCATACCCGGGGGCGGGCCACATCCAGAGCGAGCCCAATCGAGGCGCGGGGCTCAAGGGGTTGTGGTGTTTGGCTTCTTCATGGCGGCCGTGCTGTACCGTCTGAGTGTTAAACATTTCACTTCTGTCTTCTGGATCCTGTCTCTATCACTTCTGAACGTCGAAAGTTTTGATTTGCCTCAAAGTCAGAATTTGGCGAAGAGCTTCTGGATCCCGGAACGACCTTCCTTTCTGCCCAGAAGGACTCTTCCCACCGTCTGCCTTTTCCACCCTGGCGGCTGGGCCTAGAGGCCTCTCAACGCCTAACCGCCTCAGAGAACGTGTTGAAGCTTGGGGGTGGGGCCGCGACTCGGCCACGCGAGCCCCTTTGGCGGAGGTCACTGGATGGAACTTGTGGAGGTGATCGTAGTAATAAATATAGCGGCAATATTGACCACTGTTAAGACTTCACCTTGTACCAGCCAGGCAGCTGTACAAGAAGCCTGGCTCAGATCTCATCTATTATTTGCAGAGATAATAATATCTAACAGGGGTGGCCCTGAGACTTGGAACGAAGTGAAAATTTTGAGTTGTGTTAAGGGTTGATGTTACTGAAGGGTTTGGGGGCGTTTGTGGTGACCTCATGGGCCTTCCAGCCCCTGGAGAGCCCAGTGCTTTGCAAGTGCCTGCACTGGTCGGGAGAGTGAGACGTCAAGATGTGAGTTCATACACTAACTTAAAGAGTCATCATTTCTGATTCTTTGCAGAACCAGAAACTGGAAGGATGCTCACAGTTTGCTAGTTGTTTTCAAAGGAGCCGACAAGAGCTTCAACAGCTGGGACCTAGCGGTGAGTTTAGTAGGAATGGTTTGTGGGAACCTCAGATATAGGCCAATCGAGGCATTATGGACAGGCTAGAGGCAGAGCCATTTGTCGCGCCTTGCATGAACCAGGATAGCAGGACGTGCACCTCTCCAGCAGGCAGGACTATGCGTTTTTTATTAGGCAGAAACACTCAGGTAATTGCCTTAAATTGCAGGTTTCGATATATTCATGCCTACTGTGTGTCCTTTTTCTGTGTTGTGTTAGGAAGTGTCACCATGTTTATCATAGTAAGAGGTGGAAGAGAATCCCATTTGCGACTGTTTCCACTATTGGAAAGTATTAAATGTCAATTTGAAAGATACGGAAAACTAGAATAAACCTCATAGATTCCCACCTTCAAAACAATTACCATTAACTTTTTGATGCATCTTCTTAGAGATTTTACTATGTCTACTTTTAACATTGCTTAAATAATACATACTTTAACGGAAAAACACTATCATAAACATTTTTATGTTATGAACTTTCATAACATTTTTATGTTAACATTCTATTAAGTGGTAGAATATTCAACTACTTTTGTTGACATTTGCTTACTTTTTAACCTTTGAAATTTTACTATTTTGCTTGCCATGTTTGGTCATAATTGTACTTGTTTATAAACCGTCCTGTTCCAAACAGCATAAAGCTTTTCCTATCTGATTAACCCAGGATTCTGCCCTAGGCCAAATGCTTTTTCCTTTCTGCCTCCTCAGATGGGTTATGTGCTCATGTGGTTAGCTGATTCAGCACTAGACTCTCCTCTGAGTATCAAGCCAATGAAACCAACTGCTTGCTAAACATCCTCAATGTAAGATCTTACAGACTGAACCTGTTGTCTTCCTTTATCTCTAACCTTCCCTTCCCCATACAGTCCCTGTATCAGTAGCACCTGAAAATCCAAGCAAGAAACACAAGAGCTATTTTACATTCTTCTCTCTTTATTGTAGCTAGTCAGCTACTATGTGGAGAAGCTGGAAAAATGTGCTGTGCAGAGAAATCCTAGAACTCTCACAGTATACTACTTTCCTCCAAATAGATTATAAGATCCTTCAGGTCATGAGCTATATTTTTGTAATTAGTTTTAATTAGAATAGTAATGTATGTTCGCATTCTCCTGAGTCAAAATTAAAACATTCTCATTAAACTTAAATACCCCATTCCAAAACAAAGTGTCTCATTCCACATCAATCAATTTCTTTGCTACTTATATCAATATAGACTACTGGTTTCCTAGTTGATTCAATTCAGTCTACTACTATCTATTTATTTTGGTGCCCAAATTGTTATTTTTAGCTGATTACTTCAGTCTGATTTCTGTGTTCTTTTGATTTATCTCAATCATTTTTTACTTTCTGACACAAAAAGATGTTTCAAGCCGATTGTATACTTTTCCCTGCATAATCCCTCAGTTCCTCATTTCTTTAATGGAAAATGATATTTAGAAACCAAGGTCAGTTTGCTAGATGTGTTCATTATTATTAGGATGTTGCTGCTTGTTGGCCAGCTCAATAAATAGAGTTAAGGAATATGTGTATATATATGCACACACACACACACATTCACACATTTAAATATTAATTTATTTTTCTTGTCTTTACATATGTTGAAAGTTGTGAGTTCACACCAATACTTCTAGTTATAATCTAACACCACAGGGTTCATTCTAGTTTTCTCCCTTTCCAGTTTTGTAACTTCTTTCTCCAGCTCTGTTGGCTAGAGTTTTATTATTATTATTTTTTTATCTTTTCAGAGAACTAGCTTTTGGTTTCATTGATTTTTCTCTACTTTCTTTGGTATGTGTTTTCTATTTCATTGATTTCTTCTCTGGTTTTTATTATTATTATTTTTTACTTTGGGTTTAATTTGCACTTTTTTTACTTTATTTTTTTTAAGATTTTATTTCTTTATTTGACAGAGAGAGAGAGATCACAAGTAGGCAGAGAGGCAGGCAGAGAGAGAGGGGAAGCAGGCTCCCCGCTGAGCAGAGAGTCTGATGCGGGGCTTGATCCCAGGACCCTGAGATCAGGACCTGAGCCGAAAGCAGAGGCTTTAACTCATTGAGCCACCCAGGCACCCCTGCGCTTCTTCTTCTTCTTTTTTTTTTAGTTGCTTAAGGTAGAAACGAAGGTCACTTGTGTAAGACTTTTCTAATACAGGCATCTAGTGCTATGAATTTTTCTCTTAATTCTGCTTTAAGTACATCTCGGAAATTTCAGTGTGTTGTGTTTTATTTTCATTCTGTTCAAAGTATTTTTAATTTTCCTTTTGATTTCTTCTTTAGTTCATGGGTTATTTAGAAGTTTTTATTTAATTTCCAAATATTTGGGGGATTTTCACAGATTTTTCTGATATTGGTTTAAAAAAATTCCCTGTGGTAGAAGTACATACTTTGTCCAATTTGAACAGTTTAAGTTTATTTGGTGATGTGTGTGTGTGTGTGTGTGTGTGATTTATGTTTCAATACAGAATGTGTTCTCTCTTGGTAAATCTTGTACATTCTTCTCTTGTTGTGTGGAGTATTATATAAATGTTAATTATGTCAAATTGATTGACAGTGTGTTCAAGTATTCTATGTCCATACTGATTTTTTGTTTATCTGTTCGGTCACTTACTTAGAGAAGGCTATTGAAATCTTTGACTATAATTGTGGATTTATCTATTTCTCCTTGAAGTGCTGTTTTTTTCTTCATGTATTTTGAAACTTTGTTATTAGGTGTATCAATGTTCAGACTATTCTTTGTTTGTGGTCTTTGAAGTCTCTGTTTTTTTAGCTTAGTGCTCAGTTAGTGGTTTGTCAGATTTTCTTAAATGACTGGGGAAAAGAGAAAAAAAAAAAAAAAGAAAGAAAGAAAAGACTCCAGGTCTTTGCAGATTGGGTATGTGCTGGAGCACTCACTTCTTGTTTTTACACTTGATTTTAGCCAAAAGGGCGAGAAGCGATTCACTTCTTGTTTTTGTTGAGCCTAAAGATTAGCTACCAGTGAAAGGGTATTGTCTTCTCAGGTCTTTTCAATACATATGTTCTACCATGTACATGTCTGTGGCTTCTAGATTCTCTGATGTATGCAAGAACTTTTCAAAGCTTCCTGGAGTCCCTAGTCTACCATTTTGCATCACTTTCCTCTGTCCAGCTTTGTTTTGATTAGGATGGCTTATCTTTTTCTGTTTTTTTAAAACAATTTAGAGTTTCTTTATATTTGAAGTGTGTTTCTTGTAGGCAATGTGTAATTGGGTCTTGCTTTTTAATCCAATCTAGCAGTTCCTATCTTTTCTTAGTTTTGATTTTTTTTTTTTTTTTTTTTTTTTAAGAGAGGAAGAGAGATGGAGGAAGGGCCTGAGGGAGAGGGAGAGAGAGAATCTTAAGCAGGCTCCCAGTCCAGCACGGAGCCTGATACAGGGTTTGATCCCACAATCCTGAGGTCATGACCCTAGCTGAAATTAAGAGTTGGACACCCAACTGACTGAGCCACCCAGGCATCCCAAGTTTCTGTCTTTTAGTGGGTGTTTAAATAGGTGGTAGGTGGAATAATGGCCCCCAAGAGATGTTTATGTTCTAGTCCCTGGAACCTATGAATATGTTACTTTATATGGTATAAGATGTAAGTTTTCAGATGAAATTAAGATTGTTTATCAGCTGCCTTAAAATGGGGATATCCTGGAATGCCATGTGGGTCTGGTGTGAGCCCTTAATATCTGAGAACTTTCCCCAGCAGAAATCAGATAGATTTGAAGACAGAAGGAGAGGAGGCAGGAGAAATTCAAAATTTGAGAGAATCTTTGATCTTCTGTTCCTGGCTTTGGAAATGGGGGAAGGCAGCCATGAGCTAAGGTGTTCAGGCAGTTACTAGAAGCTGTAACAGCCCTCAGCCCTCAGCTGATAAATAGACTTTGGTTCTGCAGTTGGAAGGGGCTTAATTCTGCCAACAACTTGAATGAACAAGGAAACAGATTCAGAGAGTCTCCAGGAAGGAATACATCTTGCAGATCTTGGTTTTAGCCTGATGAGACTTGGACCAGACTTCTGTTGTTCATATCTGTAAGAGAATTAATTTCTATTGTTTCAAGACACTAAGTTTGTAGTAATTTGTTAAGGCAACAATAGAAAACTAATGTAGACTGTTTATGTATAATGTGATTATTTGATTTAGTTGGGTTTGAATCTACTTTTTTTTGCTATTCATTTGTCCTTTGTTCTTTGTGTTATTTGTAATTCTGTCATATATTTCATCTCTCAATTGGATTGAATATTTTATGTATCATTTATTATTGGGGCTTATTAGCTCTTTGTTTTTTTGTGGTAACTTTATGGTTCATCTTACATATCTTTAATATTTAACAGTCTATCTTAAATAATATGCCACTTCATATAGTGTCTGTCTTTTTTTACTGTTTCTCTTTTACTTGTTTTATTCTATTGAAAATATTTGTTTAAATGTATGTCTCCCTATATTTGCCAGAAATATTTGGATACAAGTGGATAGAAACCTAACCCAAAGTAGCTTAAAAAAATAATACTCATATGGAATATTTGCTAATTCCTGAACCAAAAATGGGGTCATAGGGATAGAGGTATTGATGGGCCAGACAAGGTTATCGGCCTACCTTTATGATTAGAATGGCACTGAGTTGATTGCTCCATGAGATAACATGAAGTGGGAGAATAGTTCTTGAAAGATCAGGTGAATTGGATGGAAAAGTATGCTTGACAGAAGAGAAACACTAGAGTTCTCATTTTTCACTACGTTCCCAAAATAGACTGCAAGCTACTTTAGGTCAGTTTTTGTTTTTTCTTTTTTTGAATTATTTTTTTAAATTACTATTTAAAATGTAAGTAATGTATGATTAAATTATCTGAATTAAAAAATTAAAACAGTCTCCGTAAGCTTAAAGATAACCCACATTGATCACCCCTTCCTACGAGGTAAACACTACCATTGTCATCAGGCTGGTATACATTCTGTGCTATGCATAGACCTAAAATATAAATAGTTGTTTATTTCACGTAAAAAGGTATCATATTGTGCATATTGCTCTGCAGCATGTTTTTTTCTTAATTCATCAGATATCTTGTCAATCTACCCATAATAGTGCATGTAGATATACCTCATTCCTTTTAACTGCTGCACAGTATTTCTTTAAAAGGATATTCAGCAGTTTATTTTTTTTTATATTGCTGCTCATTTGTTTCCTATTTTTCATTATTATACACAATGCTGCCATGAACATTGTGAATGTTTTCAAGTCATTCTCTAGAGTAAATACCTAGAAATGTAATTTCTGGGTCAAACTCTTCACAGTTTTCAAATTGTGTTTGTTTGCTTAAAATTTTTAATGAATAAACTTTTGAATAGGAAGTAAGTACACATGGTAAAAAAAAATATTGAAAAGTTCTGTAATGAAAAGTAGTCCTCTTTTAGTCTGGAAGAGTTACTCAGCTGATGCTTGATGGTCATAAATGCTAAATATTAGAAACCATTAATTTTATAGCATATCTTTCAGTTTGGATTTGTCTGATGTTCCTATATATTTAGTTTCAGGTTTTATGCCTTTGGTAGGAGTAGCACAGAAGTGAGGCTGATTTCTTATTTTGTCCTATCAACTTACCAATATTTATCAATATTAATCTACTACTGGTAATGCTCAATTTGATCACTTGATTAAGGTGTTGTGTGCCAGACTTTTATACTTTTTTTCTTTGTAATTACTATTTTGTAGGGGGTTCTTTGAGACTACATATATATCTTTTTATTCATCAAACTTTTCATTCTTCATTTATTCATTTCTATTCAGATGGGCTCATGGTTTTCTCTTATTTAGATAATTATAGTCTTATTATCAATATTTATTTTGATGTTCATATTTTCACAGGTTTGGACAGTGGGACCCCTTCAGACTACCTTCTGGGTACTTTTGACATGTCTCTATCATACTTTGAATATTTTCTTACTTTCTTATATAGTACCATATATCAAGACCATCTGGTATTTTCCCTGCACCAGTCCTAGAATCAGCCATTTCTCTAAGATATCCTGGTTCTGTTTGCTGGAGTACGGTATTTAGAAGCCAGTATATGGGTGCTAAGAGTGCTAAGTGTGTTCATTGTTACTGGAGTATTATTGCCCCCATGACTTCTCGATGTATACGCACACACAGACATATAATATGCATCTATATTTATCCTGTATCTATATACATTAAAAACTATGAGCTTACACTAATACCACCAATTCCAGTCAAACCCAGTACTTCAGGGTTAATTTTAGCTTTTTCCCTTTCCATACCTGTAATCCCCTTCTCCAATAGTAAGAAATCTGCCTCCCATTATTATTATTATTTTAATTAAAGTATAATTAACATTTAACAAGACTCCTTTTTTTTAAAGATTTTTTTTTTTTTTTTTGACAGAGAGAGATATCACAAGTAGGCAGAGAGGCAGGCAGAGAAGAGGGGGAAGTAGGCTCCCTGCTGAGCAGAGAGCCCGATGTGGGGCTCGATCCCAGGACTCTGAGATCATGACCTGAAGGCTCCTATTATTCTTAAAACAGGGAACACGTGATAGTTGGTAGACCAATATTAATTTTTCCTGTCTCTGACTTGGGTTGTACTAGGGGCAGTAATCATGTAACATGAAAGCATATATGATTGAGTTTTATTTGATAGTTTAATCTATATGTATCCTTTTAGAAAATGCCAAATGGAGTTGAAACTCTAATTTCATATTTGTAGGTATTTATACTGTGTTATCACTGTCAAGAGAAGCAAATTCTTAATTTGACATCTCAGGAGATGATCATAGTTATACTTCAAATGAGGGAAATAAATTATTTGATATGCATCTGTCTTTATAAAAAATCTTACTGGTGTTACATCTTTAGTGGCAATAAAGGCAAGTGATTCCAAATTGTAACTGTGAGCAACCTTCTATGAATTTATTTTAAACATTTATTTAAAATTTTTTCTCTTTAGTTGGAAAATCTTTCTGATAATTTTCTAAGCTGCCAGCTACCCTTTTACTTTCCAAGGTTTATAGTTAACATTAGAATCGGATATAAAATGTTAGACTTTTTCACACTTTAAGCATTTATTTAAAATTTTTTCTCTTTAGTTGGAAAATCTCTTCAGTAATTTTCTAAGCTGCCAGCTACTATTTTACTTTCCACGATTTATGGTTAACGTTGGAATTAGATGTAAAATGTTATACTTTTTCACATTTACATGTTTTAAAATTAAGGAAACTTTAGTTAAAGGTGATATTTGATTTATTAATGGTAACATATTTCTTCCTAATAATTTGAAGTATCTTAAATGTACTATCAACTATTCTTTTTCAGGTGTTTGGCCTGACATCACTTCTCCACCCATATGTTTCCCCGTTTATGTCTTTAAATACGATGTATTTCGCTGACCAGGCTGGACTTCTCTGAACTCCAGTGTTGAGTATTGAAAGGTTATTTCTATATTTATTTTAGATATCAAAGAGAAAGCTTATACTTAACATATACAAAATAAAACCCTTGTTTTTGTTTGTTTGTTTTCTTTTAAGATTTTTATTATTTGTCAGAGAGAGGGAGAGAGCACAATCAGGGGGAATGGCAGACAGAGAGAGAAGCAGGCTTCCCACTGAGCAAGGAGCCCAATGCAGGACTTGATCCCAGGACCCTGGAATCCTGACCTGAGCAGAGGCAGAGGCTTAACGGACTGAGCCAGCCAGTTGTCCCTGTTTGTTTGTTTTTAATCAAACCTTATCTTCTCACATTTTTTCCTTATCTCAGTGAATAGCTACATCCTCCTTCAGGTTTCTCAGGTCAAAAGTGTAGAGTCAGCTTTGATTTCTTTCTCACTTTTATACCCCGTAATTGGTCCATCATTAAATCCTGTATAGTATATCCAGAATCTGTCCAATTCTATTTCCTTCTCCTCTATCATAATGGTTCAAGCTATCATCATCTCTGATCTGAATTCTTATAGTAGCCTCCCAGTTTTCTCCCTGCTTCCATGCTTACTTTACAGCCTCTTCTCTACCTTGAAGCCAGGGTGATTTTTAAAAAAACATGTATCATTTTACATCTCTGTTCAAAACTTCCAAAAACTTCTCTTTTTCACTCAGAAAAAAAGCCCAGTGACCTGAGTTCCCTCCATATGTTCTAACTTCCCTCTGCTTTTGTGGCCTCATCCCCAACATTCTTTCCTTTCCTCATTCTACTCTAGCTATATTACTGACCATCTTGTTGTTCTTATAACATACCAAGCATTTGCCTATGCAATTGCCTTTGCAATAATTAGTGTCTCAGGCTGGAATCCGCTTTACTCTGACATTTGCTTAGTTTAAATCCTTCAGCTTTTTTTTTTTTCTTCCCATGTCTCTGCTCAAATATCGCCTTATCATAAAGAGGTTTCCCAACTGACCTAAGTAAAATAACATCTACCTCTTAATGCTCCCTATCTCCTTTGTCCTGTTTCATTTTTTTCCATAGCACTTGTCAACTTAAAGCATGTGTCCATGTCTACTTATAGCCCCCACTAGGCTCTAAAGTCCATAGACTCAAAGACTTTGTTTTTCTTACTAGGTGTCCCCAGTGTTTGGAACAGTGCCTAGAATGTAATTGGCGTTCAGTTAATATTTGTGGAATAAATAAATAAATAAATAAATAAAAGCAACTTCTGAGAGAAAGAATCTATTTTGTTCAGATTCTAATAGTACTAGTCAAGACATTTCCAGATGCTTCCTTCTCCTTTCTCTTCCTTCTCTTCTCTGACTCCATCCCTCATGAAAGCAGAGGCAAATTTGTATATGGGTTAGAAAGTGGAAGGTGGGGAAATAGAGAAAAAGAAGGCCGTATCATTCTCTACTCTTCCAGCCTGAAAGTACTACCAATTTGGCGGAGGGAACTTTGAACTTTAAATGAAGTTGGTGTTTATTAATCAATAATAAATTGGACTGGACATTTTAATTACCTAGTTAGATTATTCTCAGCACTACAGAAGAGTGTTTAAGGAAATTATGGGACCTCTCTTCGCCCAACTTTTCCTTCAAAGGGCAAGAGAAAAATGAGTCTGTAGATTGGTTACAAAGAGTCTGTGAAGGGAACAGATGAAGGGCCCTCCCCCTACCATCCCCCGTATCCTGTGGAGTTCTGCTTATTCAACCCAATGGTTACCCTTCTTTTGTGGTTTTTATCATAATGCTTAGTAGTCTCTTGTTTACATGTTTGTTTCCTTTACTAGACTATGAGCTCAAGAAGAGAGGGCCAGTGTTTTATTAATCCTGTTTATCTAAGACCTGCCATAGTACCTGATACATAGCAACCATTTAGTATTTGCCCCCATCTCAATTCAAGGATTACTTGAATACCAAAAATACGTTGAGTATCAAAAATGGAGTATTTGATGATACACAGGAGGCTTATTGCATAGATAATTAGAGATTATACCGTATTCTAAGATTTAGATCCATTTACCATGATGAAAATTTCCATTCTAAGGGAAAACACTTTACTTTTGAAATATATCACAGGGTTGGCTTTATTCTTCCCTTCTTGCCCAAGCTCTTAACTACCTAATATTCCCCTGTTGCAGCAGGGCACCAATGTGGCTTTTATGAAGCCCAGTGTTTGGAATAAATGCTAAAATAATCCTCTTTTCTCCACATCTGGTACGGCTGTGATTCCTCTTTGAAGGCAGAGCCTGAATCCTTATTTAAAAGTTTGAAAGTCAACATCTTGTGTATTCTTGTGGTAAATGCAAAAAATATAACAATGTTCTGAAAGACTGTGGAGTGGGTGTGTGTTTCAGTATAAAAACTACAGTATTATTATCACTGCAATCCAGAGATGAAAAGTTATAAAACATTTTGGCTCAAAGAGATGCCACATGAATTTAATAATTTTTATGTGGATAATCATTTTCCAAACAAACTGTAGCCATGACTTAATCCCTCCTAGAAAGACAGGAGTGTATCTTCAAACAAACTGCCTAAGCTGTTTGTTCACAGTTTGCTTTTTGATTCAGCAAGATGGATTATGAGGGGTAACAACCAGAGCTGTGACAGCTTTGGCTAAATCCCACCTGGCGTTCAATCCGTTTCTCCTTTAAAAAGCTCTCCAAGTTCATAATTCTACAAAAGGATTAATCAAAGTCATTGGAGGGGTGCCTTGGCTGGGAGGTAGGGGGAGGGAGGGATTTAATATGCCAATTAAAAAATCCATTGTTATAGAAAAATTCTTGGGTTGTTTTATTTGCATAGTGAAAGCAACCCAAGTATGAATCTTATTTGAACAATAATGCACTTGGGCTGACAATGAAGTCAACTAAAAACATTTAGGGCCTATCCGACTGCTTTTAGTGAATCTTCACTGGTTGGTGACAGCCCAGTGAACCTTCTTCGGGCACAGTGAAGCTGCCAATTTCTTAGCCTCTAGACATCGTTTCATCCATACCACTCATCCATCATCACATTATATATCCAACATACATGCGAATGTGAAACCTCCTCCATCATATTCATCAGCTTATCTCCTTTCTAGTATGGTTACTGTCACCTTCATTCCCCTCCTCCTGGCTAGAACTGTCAGTAGGGAAGGAAAGAAAAACTGTAATAGTCTTTCAGTGTGTGTGAGAGTTCCAAACAGAGGAGTTGCAAAATACAGAACTAAATGGTTACTAAGTATTTCTTTCAGTTCTGTGATACCCTGCAAAATACCTCATGGTTAGAATAGGCAGGTTAGCTTTAATTGAGGCCAGCAAATGTCTACTTTGGGATATCAATATATTGGTTAGTCTTCATCACTCATGAAATGTGTAGCAGATAATTTGTCATTAGTAATTAAAATGCTGATGTTTAAGAATAAATTACTTAAAAATGGGAGTTAAAGCTGCCCTTATTTATAGTAAAATCGTTTTTCCTTTACTTGCATTGAAGCAGCAGAAGAGAGGATAGAATTAACATGGAGAATTGCTGACTCTGTCCATGGGAGTGTGACATTCCTGGGAGGACATGTTAAGAAACAGATGAAAGCTCAAAGGCCCTAAAAAGTAGAAGCAATAGATGGCAAAATTAGATGGCCTTATACTCTTTCATACTCTGTCATCATTCCCTGGGTGGAAAGTAATTTGGTACCTCATGCTTCTTTCTTAAAGTAGTTTTTGAAACTTGGTTTCTAATATCTAACTACTTAGCATGCATTTAATTATATATGTTAACAAGAGAAGAAAACCCATTAGTAAGAAACAATAAATCAAATCTTGCTTTCAGAATGAACTGTGGATTTCAGCTACTTGATCAGACTTTATACCTGAGTTGTTATTAAGTGCCAATATTGTTTGCATCTGATGTCTTCTCCCTTTATTAACAGCATACCTAGGATGGAAGTGTTGAACAGGAGTACAGGGGCATAGGGGTTGTCAACCTATGGGAGAAGGAAATAAATTTTTTAAATTTGATGTTTGGTCCCTGGACCGTTCAAGAATGGCAGTCTGTTAAAATATTGATATGCGCATATGGTGTCATCTGTTCAGGATATTCTAATAAGAGCCAATCTTTGAGACTCTGAGCTTCAAGTTTAAGAGAAGCATGAAATGAGAATGTGGAATTAAATTAGTCTTTTTCCCTCTTTAGATCTTTGATGCCTTTTTGTCTTTTGACTATCCAGTTTAATTATTGCCTTAATATTTTTCTGTGTTTTTGCGTTTTGCACATTTTGCACCATTATTTTCAGGGCTGCTGGACCTGAGATTCAAGTACAGGTTGTTGAATTTTTACATTTTTAACAATACCTTAGAAATATATTGGCATATGGTATAGTCTTACTTATTTTCTTTTTTTATGTTCATGTGTTTATTGATGTCAGTTAGGCATTGTGGTTTTTATATACATTTTTCTATCTGTAACATGTAAATGCATTTAGAAGTATACAAATTAAAAGTATTTATTTCTATTATATAAATGCATATTAATTTTTAGTCTGTACATATGTAACATTTTTTATTATTAAGTTCAATTAGCCGACATATAGTACATCATTAGTTTTTGATGTAGTGATTCCTTAGTTGCATATAATACCCAGTGCTCATCAGATCATGTGCCTTCCTTAATGCTAGAACATTTATTTTCAATGTATATATAGTCACAGATATTTTTCAGTGGCGTTTGAAATTAGATTTTAATTTTTCATTATATTTTTCTTTGAAATTGATCAGTATACTTGATTAAGAGATCAGCTTTCATTTTTTTTTTTTTTTTTTTTTTTGTGCATGAAATGAATGATTTTTGCTTTTACCTTTTAGGTAACAAACATACTTTTAGGGCAGCTAAGGTTTGGGGATGGGAAAAGCAGTAAGGAGTTCCCAGGATGAAAGTGTTAAATCCCTGAAGCAGCAGAACGCTGAAGCCTATGTAGCGACAGTTATTTGGCACTAGCCTAGTACAAGCAGGTTTTAACATGTAAATCCTGTTTTGTTGCTCTGGTTTTCCTGGTACCCAAACAAAACCAGGATAATCATTTTCACCCCACCCACAACTGCTCAAAACGGGCTCCTAATTAATAAAGAAAATAAAGACACTTTTCTTATTTTTTTTGAGAGTCTGAGTTCTGTGGAAATACTCAGGCTAAAAACAGGGGGAAGAAAACAAATATTTGTTAAGTGATGAGCATATGTCTAACATTATACTAAATAATATCAAATACAAAAGAAAATATTAACATTTCTATGAAGAGGGATAGGATACACGTAGGAGGCAGTTGATAAATGTGGCATGTTTTCTATAGGATTGGCATTGTGCAACATTTGTGGTTATGGACCTCTTGAAAATATATTAAAAGAATAATACATAGTCACACAAAATGTGTATGCAATTTCAGGGGGTGGGACCAAGAATCCCTAAAATAGAAAACAGGACAATGATTTTAGGTCATCACTTCATTACTTATTCAGAGAAGTCCTAGTTGAGGACATTTATTACTTTTTATATTCTCTCACAGCACCATTAACTCACCTTAGATGTTCATGGCTGTAAATCAACATTTGTTAGTGTGATTATTTTCTTAGTATCTGTATCCTTAACTTGATTCCAAACTCCATGGGAACAGAAAAATCCGTACTTACTGTTTCATTCCCCTTGATGAGCACAGTTCTTGGGGCATAGTAATCACATAAATATCTGTTGAATAAGTCAACAAATGAATGTGGATATGACATTAAATATAGAAGTTAGAGAATACAGCTAGGGTTATGTGTGCTAGAATTGTCGAAACAAGTTTCATGGGGGAGGCAGCACCAGTTCAAACCACATTTATTGAGCACTTTTCATGGGTAGGGCTTTGGGCTATGCATGGGTGGGAGTGATAGCTAGAGTTTGTTTTTGGAAGTTAGGAAGTTATGATAGTTACAGAGGTCACTTGGGAAATAGCAGACTTAAGGAGTACTGTGGGTAAGTACAATTGATGAGAAAACTAGCACCCCTGGTACATGATGGATAATTGCAGAAAACATGGTGGGACCAAGTTATGAATTGTTTTGAGCAAGATGTCAAATGGGTTGGCTTCTTCATAAGTAGACCTTGTGATGAGGTTTTGTGTGCAAGTGATTTCTTAAGGAAGTGCTACCAGATGAAACAAGTAAGGGAGTAAAAGAAAGGGGAAAAATCCAAGCAAGGGTGTATGTGTGCTTACGTAAAGTCTTTGTCTTAGTCTGGTCTGCCAGGGAGTTCTGAAGTGTAAATTACACCTCAGAATAGGCTCAGATCTAGGCAAGGGAGCTAGGCATTCATACTCCCACATTACTTAGGCATTGACTTAGAGCTACCCCAGGGGATATAATCCCCAGGCCCTTTCTGTTTTCTCTGCAGGAGCAAGGATGCAATAGCACTAGTCACAAGGGCAGTCATCAGAAGAGTAGCATGTATCGATGGCCATTAGAAACAAATCACACTGAAGCCATGGGATGGGTGCGTAGAAAGGTCAGAGGGATGGGAGGGAATCTCAGGAGAGCACCTGCAGTGTCTGCTACGGGAGTCTTAGTTTGACTTAATAGGCACTAGGGATTCATTGAAGTGGTTTCCAAACCTGGCTGTACGTTGGAAACACCCTAGAAACACCCGAGGAACCTTTAAAGAAAAATTAATGTCTGGGCTTTATCCCAGATGAATTAAATCAGAATCTCTTTAGGTAGGACTTGGGCATCAATGCTTTTTGAAAGCTCCTCCCCTGGAATTAAAGGATTGACTTGAGTATAGGCTCCTGAGCAAGCATGCAGCAGGAGGTAAGCAGTGTTTTAGGGAGGTAAATGGGCAGGGATTTATAGGCTAGATTGAAGGGAGAAAAAACTGGAGACTAGAGTGTTGATGTGGACTATGATGGTGATGATGTGGACTATGATGGTAGCAGTGAAAATGGAGGTAAAGGAACAAATTTGAGAGGCATCTTAAAGAAATATCCAGGAAATTTAATAACATTGAAAGTGAGGGCTTGAAGGGACAGAGGAGTCAAAAGTGGCTTGAAGATTTGCCGGCTGGGAGTCTGGCTTTGAAGCAATGCTCACTGAAGTACTGTGATGCTCAGACAGTATTGAAAATTGTATCAGTTGAGTCCTTTGACATCAGCTGGAAAAGGGAAGATGGTTGTTATTAATGAGGAAGCTTGTCAGGGGACTTATTCTTTGGTCACAACTTAGAAATTGTGCTGATTCAGGCTAAAAGTGATTGTTAAATCATATGATCCTTAAAATAATAAAACTAAATATATCTTATGTGACCTGGGAAATTTGTTCCCATGGAACTTGGAGCTTGGGTATTCGGAAGATGGTGTTCATAATCTTCTATCATACTGTGCCAGTGTCAATATTCTCATTGATAGGATTGGCATTGGTTAATTCTGCTATTATTATTGCTAAATATATACGTTTATAGCCATCTGTCTTATCTTCTTAGTCATGAATTCTAAACCTTGACATAGCACATTATTATTAGACATATCATTAACATTTTATGCTTTTTTAAAATGTGGCAAGATGCCTCTTATGTTTGTGGAGTAATGTGAACAACTTTTCCCTCTTGACACAATAATTACGCAAGCAATTGAAGTTTAAATAGTTTGCCTTAATTGTGTGATATTTCTTTATATGTACACAGCAAAAAAATGGTCACAACTACTATTGCCACTCTTTTTGTATAATACTTTCTCAACATATTACATGAAGAATCCAATAAGATAGGAAAATAAGGACTGTTATCCCCACTTTACATCTGTAATAATCAAGGCCAGTTTAGTGACTTTCCCATGGTTGCTTAGTACAGAAAGTGGTGGGAAGGAAGCATAAAATCAGGACTTTTGTTTCCCAACTCAAATCTCTTTTCTTTATGCACTTCTCCCTCACTCTAAAGCACTGGGAAGTGATTTTTCTGAGTTCTGCTTTTCCTAAGTAGTGATCATTAATTTGGTTATCTTACTTGCCAAATATGAGCTGTGACCTTTAATTTGGAGCCACAGCAGTGGCAACGACAACAGATCATTCTCTGATACTATCTCTTAGTTGCCAGAGATTGTGCTTGGCATTTTACAAGCATTTTCTCTAATCTTCTTAATAATCCTATATAGTAGATAAGTAATAACCTAGTTTTGTAAATAAGAAAACTGATGTTTTCTTTGTAGAATGATGTTTTTCTTTCACAAATAGCAACAGTTGTTTTTATGAGGCATTACATTTAAAAGGAAAGAAGAAATGGAAAAATGTATTCCTAATTTTAAAGTATATACAACAGACAAATATTTATTGAAACTATACTCTTCAAATAGCTTTCTTATATGTATGCTTAATGTTTTACTTAGATTTTGATTTATTTTCTAATGATAGTTTTTTTCGAATCATTTCTTCCTATCTCCTCTAGGACATCTATTAGTTTTTAAAGTCTGAATATTTTCGGATAATGAAGGATGGTAATCCCCCCATATCCGTAGTGGGTATGTTCTAAGACCCCCAGTGGATGCCTGAAACTGCAGAGTACCGAATCTGATGTATACTGTTTTTTTCCTATATATACATACTTATGATAAAGTTTAATAAGTTTTTTACGTTTTAATTTTTATTCTAGTTACTTAACATACAGTGTTAGGTTTCAGGTGTACAATATAGTGATTCCACAATTCCGTACGACACCTGGTGCTCATGACAACAGGTGCCCTCCTTAATCCCCATCACCTATTTAACCCATTCCTTCATCTACCTTCCTTCTGGTAACCATCACTTTGTTCTCTATAGTTAAGTGTCTGTTTTGTGGGTTTTTTTTTTTCTCTCTCTCCCTCATTTTTCTCCCTTTGCTTGTTTGTTTTGTTTCTGAAATTTCACATATGAATGAAATCCTATGGTATTTGTTTCTCTGAGTGACTTATTTCAGCTAGCATTATACTCTCTAGCTCCATCCGTGTTATTGCAAATGGCAAGATTTCATTCTTTTTATGGCTAAATAATAATCCATTGTGTGTATGTATTGTGTGTGTATGTATATACATCTATACATACACACGTATATGTACACACACACATATACATACACATATATATACATATATATGTATATATACACATATATACATATATACATACACACACCCACACAAAGATATATATATATATATATATATATATATGTATGTTACATCATCCAGACTTTTCCCCTATGCATTTTTTCCTTTGGCTGGCTCTAACATGTATTCTTTTGCTATTAAAAAAACTATAGCGATAAGTCTAATATTTTTCTGAGTCCTGTGGGTTGTTCTAGTGAATTATTGAAACTGAAGGTGGACATGGGAACCCCTGAATTTATAACTAGCTGGTCTGAAGTGAGCATAGTCCTTTGAGACCCCTGAACTTATGGCTGGTGTCTAAAAAGCAGTCTTCCGGGGATTGTTCCCTCTGATTTTGCTGTTCGGCTTAATCATTGCAGTTAGTGTCAGAAGTCTTGAGCAGATTTGGCAGTCTGTGCCTTAAATCTTGAGTCTGACCAACTTTGGGTAAGGGGAAAGCATAGAATTCCATAGGATATATATGTGAATGGAGAGTGAAATTCTATTTCTAAAAATGTTAAATTAAGCTGGGGATGTTAAGCTGAAAAGATATGGTTGGCTTTCTGGTGGCCATATGGGCTACCATGTGATGATAGCCACATGAAGAATGTAGATAGGTAGAGTAATAGAATCATGAAATGGAGAGGGAAGGAGAGTTCTGATAATATTGTTTGAACCTGTTGATTTTACTGTGCCAGACATAATATGTATCCATGGCTTCCTGATTCAGTAAATTATTAAATTTCCTTTTTCCAGAAACTAGTTTGAACTGACCTTCACCATTACAGTCAAAAAGTTTATCAAACATCTGTTCTTTGGACCAGTTGTTTCTCCTGGAGAATTACAAAGCTCCACATGTATTACTGAATGAAAATTTGATTGAGTCTCCTTTTTATTGTGTAATCCTGATAATTAGAACTTCATTTCACATATACTTTAAATTTTCATTTATTAAGGAAGAAGGCTTGTCTATGAAAACATTTCGTTAATGAGGCCCAAGTTTATCCCCCTGAATTATATTATTTATCTTACTATGTATTTTTTTGGTGCAAAATTTGAGAATAAGGGGGAAAATGTAAAGTCAAAAAGATTCTGGAAATAGATATACTTCTTAAATATTCTTTTTTGAGCAAAGGAAATAACCAAATAAAAGTTTGATGTTCTGGGTATACAGACTTGATATTGAAAGCAAGATTTTTGGATTAGAATCATATGATGCATAAATTCCTATATGCAGAAATTTGCCCATTTATAAATTAGCGAATAGAATTTATTCAAGTACAGATTATAATATATGCACATAATTAAAAATAATGATTGAATTTTCCATAATAAAAAGTAATAACTACTTATTTTAGAAAATGGAAGAAATATTCATTTAAGATGTATTTCTTTAGCACTTAGTATTATATGAGGCATTCTAAAAATATAACAGTGAATAAGACAGAGTTTTGTTTTCATGGAGATTAAATTTTAGTGGTGTACAAAGAAGATAAAAATTAACCATAATCTTACTCTTTGAAAGAAAATGGTTGATATTTTAGTGTATTTTCAACATACGTGCTTGAGTGGTATGTGTATAACACAACTGAAATTATGCTCTGCATACGGTCTTGGATTCTGCTCTTTTCCTTTAGCTTTCTATCTTTAATCTTGCCTTAAGCCATTTAACATTCTTTTTTTTTTTAAAAGATTTATTTATTTTAGAGCAAGAGTAAGAGAGACAGAGAAAGAGAGAGCATGTGCCAGAGGGGCAGAGAGAGAGGGAGAAGGAGACAGAATCTCAAGCAGACTCCATGCGGAGCATGTAGCCTGACGCTGGGCTTGATCTCACAATGGTGAGATCATGACCTGAGCTGAAATCAAGAGTCAGATGCTTAACTGATTAAGTCACCCAGGCACCCCGCTATTTAACATTCTTCAAAAACATTATTTTATAATGACCACTAAAACTAAGGCATATTTATTTACCTTTCTAGAAATCTTTTCTTTTAAATTATAACACTACGATGAGTAGTTTTGTTCATGTATATTTGTCTAGGCCCTGATTATTTCATTAAGATACATTCTTATAAATGAAATGAATGGTTAAAAAGACAGGAGTACTTTATTTATTTTTATTTTATTTTATTTTTTTAAGTAAGCTCCACACTGCGTGTGGAGCCCAACACCGGGCTTGAACTCACAACCCTGAGATAAGACCTGAGATCAAGTGTTGGTCACTTAACTGACTGAGCCACCACCCAGCTGCCCTCCAAAAAGGGGTATTTTAAAGATTTATATTAATGTATATCATTTTTTTCCTTATAAAGAGTATATTATGTTAGATTCCTACCAAAGAAGAGTAAGAAAATGCTTATCTTATTTCACCTTTGCCATCATTAAATACTGACGCACATTTTTTTTCTAGAATTGTTTTATACTTTTTGTTTAAGGATGCTATTCTGCAGTATACCTTCTAACTACTTGTTTCAGGCATATAAGAAATCAATTCATATTTTCTCGAGCAATGCCCATTTTGCAGCAGTGGTCTGGTTTTGGTTTTGGAATAGCAACGAAACTCACAAGACACAATAGGCTTTATGCAGCTGCAGCTTTTTTTTTTTTTTAAGATTTTATTTATTTGTCAGAGAGAGAGAGAGAGAGCATGCGCACAAGCAGGGGGAGTGGCAGGCAGAGGGAGAGGGAGAAGCAGATTCCCCATTGAGTAGAGAGCCCGATGTGGGGCTTAATCCCAGGACCCTGAGATCATGACTTGAGCTGAAGGCAGGCCCCTTAACTGACTGAGCCACCCGGGCACTCCGGCTGCATGCAGCTTTAAGTTTAACATTAGGAAAAATACGGATATACAAGGAAGCAGCATGCACAACAACAACATAGAAGGGGTTTTATGATTTTTCAGGCACAGATTCCAATATCCCAGATATACTCATGGAGATTGGGAGATAAGGATGTGTGGGTTAACCATCTCAATTTAAGGAAACTATTGGTTCCAGGGTTCCTTCAACTTTTATACAGCTTATTAAGTAGCCTCTTTAGGATACAGTAGTAGGGCCCATTCTCCAGTGCCCTGCATCTTATCAATATAGATTCTTTACTACTTGATAAATAATTTCAACAGTGAGTTGCAGGTGCTTGGCCAGAACAGATCTTTAGCTGGAGATTATTATTTATCTTGGAACCACTGCAAATATACTCCTAACAATTTCTTAAGTTAGTCATAGCCGTCCTTGAGGCTAGAGGAAAGAAATCGTTGTTAACTCTTTTAATCTTGGATTTAGAATATTCTTTGTAATTCTGACTTTTAGAGTTTATGATCTTGTGTTTGTGAGTGTTATAGACAAATAGTTATTTCATGTGCAAATTATGAAAGAGGTTTGTATATTAATGCTATGGTCTCTGACACCAGTCTCCCAACTCCTCCCCTTACTTTAATTCTCCGTGCTTTACCTGTAAAATGAAGATAACAATGGCATCTACATAATGGAATTGTTTTATGAACTCAGTGAGTTAATGTATGTAAGTCAATTAATTCTGGCACCTAATACTATATTAGATAACATTTTATATTCTTGCTCAGTAGTTATAGCTCTTATTTCTACTTAATGTCTTATTGCAATTGTTTCCAAAACAATTTAATATAGTGATCTCTGATAATAAGTGTACTTGCTCCTAATTTTTATGGAGAACTCTTTAGTGCTCATTGGTAAATAGGTTTATTGTTAAGTTTAAGACATTGTTATCACTATTTCTTTTAATTATGTACATTTATTACATTTGTTTATTTGTTAGGTTGGTTTTGGCCACAAGTAACAGATATCAGCATACTGACTAAGCTATGTCACCATAAACAAAAACACTACTTTCCTATCCCATACAATTTACTCCATACTTAACTTATTTTCCCTCATGGTCTGATGGTGGATTCCAGAAATAGCACCGTACTTAGTCACATTGAACAAATGAGAGAAGTCAATTTCTTGTAACTCTCTTAAGAGTAAGAAATCTACTTTCCTAATGAATTTAAGTTTACCTGTCCTTGAATTAATCATTGACTAGCATGAAGAGAGTGGCCTAAATTAACTAGGACCTAAATTATTCAAGAAAGTAAGATGGAGTCAGTGTTGGGAAGTCAACCACAATAGTCACTGCCAAGAGAATCCCCAATATGCCTAGTTCAAAAAAAAAATTTAAAAACTGTTTATTTATTGATTTTGATCAAATATACTTCTTCTATCTAAGGAAACTTAGTTAAAAAAATACACTTGGTGAAAATATTCATATTAATCTATTTCTTAATATTAAACCATCCTTATAGTCTTGGGATAAATTGTACTTAGTCATAGTGGATAATTCATACATAATTCAGTTACATTTGTTATTTTAGTATTTTTTTAATAGGATCTATATTGATAAATGAAAATCTATCAACTTATATGAATGATTGCTATTTGTATTTTTAATAGCCTTTTGAGATATAAGTCACATGCCATATAATCCAACCATTTAAAATGTACAGTTCTGTAGCTTTTATTAAACTCAGAGTTATGCATCCCTTACCACAATCAATTTCTCAAACAATTTCTCAAACATCAATTTCACAAACATTTTCTCCTTCTAAAAAGAAACTTTACCTTTAGCTGTCACCCCCCCACCCCCAATACACTGTGTCCCTTCCCTCTCCCCCGGTCCTGGACAACGACTAATTTAGCATCTATCTCTATAGATTTGCCTGTTCTGGACATTTCAAATAAATAGAGTCATACAATATGTGGTCCTTTGTGACTTTTTTTTTTTACTTAGTATATTTTGAAGTGCTTGCTATTATTTAAAATTAGTATTTTGTATCATTTTAATGTAATTTCATAAGATTAATTGGGTCATTTGGCATCTTAGAAAATATTTGTATATAATTTCTATAACATAGGTACCATTTGTTGCTTATAAATTTTGAATAATCAGCAATAAAATCATCTGGCCTTGAAATAATTTTCTGTTAGCTTTTTTTTCTCTTTCTGCAATGTTTAGGAGGTCTCCAAGACACCCTCACTTCTGACACCAACTGCAAGTTTGGGTGTCTACAAGACTACCCTCAGATTTAAAATTCATTAGAGGAATTCAGAGAATGAAGCAAAGCTGTTATACTCACAGTTACACTTTATTACAGTGAAAAGAAACAGATTAAAATCAACCAAGACAAGGGGTGCATGAGGCAGGATATAAGAGAACCAACTACAGAGTTTTCACTGGGGCTTGGTCATGTAGATATGGTTGACCACCTGTGTGACTGACCATAGTCTGTAGCCCGTTCAGAGGTCAAGGTGCTGTCACATGGTCCAAAGTTCCCTCACCCCCAACCATAAATCATATTATTAGTGTAACTATTTGTCATGGCCCATGGTCCTGCTTATCTTTTTTTTTTTAGTGGGTTATGCCCTTGGTGTTAAGTTTATGAATTCTTTGCCTACCTTTAGATTTCTTCTATGTTTTTATTTTTCTAAAATCTTTATAGTTTCGTATTTTACACTTAGGTCTATAATCCATTTTGAACAACTTTTTAGATAAAGTGTGAGACAGGTTGAGTTTTTTTTTTTTTTTTAATTTATAGATGTCCATTTGCTCTAACACCATTTATTGAAAGGTTTCTTTATCAAATTGTTTCTATACTTAGTCAGAATTGGTTGGACATATTTGCATGGGTCTATTTCTCGGCTCTTTGTTCTCTTCCATTGACTTATGTGTCTGTTTCTCCACTGATGCTACACATTCTTGGATATTATACATATTACTATAGTAATTATATTTATATACATAAACATATACACATATAGACATGCATATATACAAATACACATAAATGAAAACATACATATAAATAAATACTATAAAATAAATTTAGAAATCATGTAGACTGATTCTTACCACTTTGTCTTTTTCAAAATCATTTTAGCTATTCTAATTATTTTATCTTTCTGTATACATTTTAGGATAAAATGGTCTAAAGAAATCTTGCTGGGATTTTGACAGGAATTATGTTATGTCAGTGTATCAAGTTCGAGAGAATGATATCTTTACTATGATGAGCTTCAGTCCATGAACATGTTATATCTTTTATTTTTATATTCTTTGAATTTATTCATTAGTGTTTTGTAGTTTTCAGCATATAAATCCTACTTTTTTGAGCAATTGTAAATGGAGTTTTTTTTTTTTTTTTTTTAATTTTGGGATTCACATGCTCATTGCTAATATGTAAAAATATAAAAAAAAAATATGTTTACTTTGTATCCTTGACCTTACTGAACTCACTTAATTCTTAGAGTTTCCTTTAGATTCCTTGGGATTTTCAATGTACACAATTATGTCATCTGCAAATATAGACAATTTATTTCTTCCTTTCTTACCTGCATTCATTAATTTTGCTTACTGCATTTATTAGAATTTATTTTTAGTATTTGAATGAGAGTGATGAGTGTGGACCCTCTTTGTTCCCCATGTTAGTTTTTCACTATAACTATCATGTTAGCAGTAGGTTTTTTTGTAGATGTTCTCTATCAAGTTGAAGAAGTTCCCTTCTCTGTCTTTCTGAATTATTTTTTTAAAACATGAATGGATGTTGAATTTTGTTAAATGTTTTTTCTGCATTGATATTCTGTGATTGTCCTTAACTTGTTAAATTACATTGACACATTGTGTATTGATATTTTGTATGTTAAGCCATTGATACATTTTTTTTTTAGTATTGAGACAGCCTTTTATCCCCAGAATAATTCCCACTTAGTCATGATGTATAATTCTTTTTATATATTGCTGAATTCTATTTGCTGATACTTTGTTAAGGATTTTGACACCTGTACTCATAAGGGCTATTGGTCTATAGTTTTGTATGTGTGTGACTTGTCTGTCTGGTTTTGGTATCAGGGTAACACTAGCTTCATAAAATGAACTGGGAAGTACTCTTCTATATTTTGGAAGAGATTGTGTAGAACTGGTATTAATTCTTATTTAAATGTTTTGTTGAGTCCTCCCATACAACCATCTGGGCTTGGAGATTCTTTTATGAGAGTTCTAAAATTATAAATCAAGTTTCTTTTTAGTTATGGTGCTATTCATCTAATATTTCATATTATATGAGCTGCAATACTTTGTAATTTTTGAGCTATTGGTCCCTTTCATCTAAGTTCGTAGAGTTGTTTATAGTTTTCCCTTATTATCTTTTCTAGATATTTATCTAGAGGATCTGTACTTATATTCTTTGTTTCATTACTGATATTGAAATTTGTGTCATTTGTCTTTTTTATCATTCCTGCTAGAGCATTGTCAATGTTGTTGATTTTTTTTTTTTCAAAAAACCAGCTCTTTGTTTCACTGATCTTTTTCTGTTTTCTCCACTTTTTATTTCATTGATTTCTGCTTATTTTTATTGTTTTCTTCCTTATGGTTGCTTTGAGTTTATTTTGTTCTTCTAGGTTTTTGAGTTGGGAACATAGATTATTGATTTAGACCTCTCCTTTCTGATGTATGCATTTTGTATTATTGGTATTTCCCTTAGCACTGCTTTCACTGTATCTCACAAATTCTTTTTTTTTTTTTTTTTTAAAGCTGGGAAACTCCAGCTAACATTCTTTTTTTTTTTAAGATTTTTTTTTTTTATGTATTTGTCAGAGAGAGAGAGAGCACAAGCAGGGGGAGAGGCTGGGAGAGCAGGCAGAGAGAGAAGCAGGCTCCCTGCCGAGCAAGGAGCCCGATGTGGGACTTGATCCCAGGACGCTGGGATCATGACCTGAGCCGAAGGCAGCCAATTAACTGACTGAACCACCCAGGCGTCCCTCTCACAAATTCTTATATATTACATTTTTATTTTCCTCCATTCAATTACTATTTTATTATTCCCCTTGAGATTTTCTTTTAACTCACAGTTTATTCAAAAGTATTTTATTTAGATTCCAAGTATTTGGAAATTTTCCTGTTATCTTTCTTTTATTGATTTCAAGTTTGATTCCATCGTTGTCAGAGAACATACCCTATGATTTCAGTTATTTTAAATTTGTTACAGTTTATTTTATTGTCTTGGATATAGTTTATCTTGGTATATGTTCTATGGGCATTTGGAAAGAATGCATATTCTGCTTTGGTTGGGTGGAATGTTCTACAAATATTGATTAGGTCCTCTTGGTTGGTAGTATGGTTCAGGTCTTCTATTTCCTTGTGGCTTTTCAGTCTAGTTCTATTAATTGTTGAGAGGAGTGTTGACATCTTCAACTATAATTGTTCATTTTTCTATTTCTTTTCAGTTCTGTTTTTGCTTTACATATTTTGCAGCTGTGTTGTTTGGTACATATTTCAGATTGTTAATCTTCTTGGTGGATTGATGCTTATATCATTATATAATGTCCTTCTTTGTTTCTGGTAATTTTCTTTGCTCTATAGTTTTTTATTAGCTTTAATGTGGGCACTTTGCTTTTTCTTTTAATATCTTTTTTTATTCTTTTATTTTTAACCTGTCTATATTGTTATATTTGATGTGAATTTTTTTGTAGGTAGCATACAGTTGGGTCATGCTTCTTAATCCACTGTCCTAATCTTTGTCTTTTAATTAGTGTATTTAGACTATGTATATAAATGCAATTTTGACGTGTTAGGGCTTAACTATTTTACTTTTTTCCCTCTTTTTCTCTGTTTTTTCTCATCTTTTTCTAGCCTTGTGATTTGTTTAAAATTTTTTGAGTATCTCATTTCAATTTATTTATAGTGGTTTTGAGTATATTTCTTTATATGGCTTTTCAATGATTGCCGTAACTATTACATTATATGTAACTATCAGTCTACTAGTATTATTTTACTAGTTTGCATTGAAGTGCTGAAAACTTACCTCCTTTTACCTTTTTTTGCCTTCTACCATTTATACTAAAATTGTCCTAAATACTTCCTATATATACAGTTAGAACCACATCAGATAGTGTTACACTTGTGTTTGAACCATCAAACAAACTTTAGAAGACTCAAGAGGAGAAGGAAACTCAATCCTAATTATCAGTATTTTTGCTTAGTCTTCTTTCATCATTCCTGATGTTGCATTATTCCTAATTTAATTATTTGATTTCATTTAGAGAATGTCCTTTTAACCATTTTTTTAAGGGTATGTTTGTTGGTATCATTTTCTATTAGTTTTCCTTCATTTGAGAATATATTGATTTTGCCTCCATTTCTGAAGGATAATTTCATTGAATATAGATTTCTGATTTCAGAACTATTTCATTTTGATACTTGAAAAAAATATCTTGCCACTTTCTTCGGTCTCCATGGTTTCTATTGTTTTCCCCCTGTAGTTAAGGTGTCACTTCTCTAGCTGCTTTGAAGTTTTTGTTTTGTCTTTAGTTCTCAGAAGTGCAGCTTTTTTGTCTTGATATGGATTTTTTTTTTTTTTTTTTTTTGGTTTATCCTGTTGGGGTTTGCTTATCGTCTTAAGTTTTAGGTTTATGTCTTTTGCCAAATTTGAGAACTTCTCAGCTATTATTTCCTACAGTACTTTTTCAGCCTCACCTTCCTCTTCTAACCTGGGATATTTATCACACAGATATTAGGTCTTTTGTTATAGAATCACAAATTCTTGAGGCTCTGTTCATTTTGGGGGGGTCTACTTTGTCTGTTGCTCAGATTGGGTAATTTCTATACTATTTCAAGTTCAGTGATACTTTCCTCTGTCACCTCCATTCTTCTGTTGTGCTCATACATTTGGCTATTTTGGTTATTGTATTTCTTAGTTCCAATATTTCCATTTGGTTCTTCTTTTTTTTTTTTTAAAGATTTTATTTATTTATTTGACAGAGAGAGAGATCACAAGTAGGCAGAGAGAGATCACAAGTAGGCAGAGAGAGATCACAAGTAGGCAGAGAGGCAGGCAGAGAGAGAGAGGGGGAAGCAGGCTCCCTGCTGAGCAGAGAGCCCGACGCGGCGCTCGATCCCAGGACCCTGAGACCACGACCTGAGCCGAAGGCAGAGGCCTTAACCCACTGAGCCACCTGGGTACCCCCATTTGGTTCTTCTTTATATCTTCTGTTTTTCTGCTGAGACTCAGTATTTTCCATTTTTGTCAAGTGTGCTTATAATTATTTGTTTATGCATTTTTTTTTTAAGATTTTATTTATTTATTAGAGAGAGAGAGAGGGAGAGTGAGAGACAGCATGAGAGGGGAGAAGTTCAGAGGGAGAAGCAGACTCCCTGCAGAGCTGGGAGCCCAATGTGGGACTCGATCCCGGGACTCCGGGATCATGACCTGAGCCGAAGGCAGTCGCTTAACCAAATGAACCACCCAGGTGCCCGTTGATGCATTTTTATGATGGCTTTTCTTTTTCATATTTAAAGACCTAATTTTTTAAAGAGCAGTTTTAGGTTTATAGCAAAATCGAGAGGAAGGTATAAAAGGTTGCCATAAACTTCCTGTCTTCACACATGTATAGCCTCTCCAGTTATCAGTATACCCCTGTCAGAGTGGTACATGTGTTATAATTTGTGAATCTACATTGACACATCATAATCAGCCAAAGTTCTTGGTTTACATTAAGGTCCACTCTTGGTGTTGTACATTTTGTGGGTTTATACAAATGGCAAATAAACATATAAAAACAATATTCCACATCATATGTCATGAGGGAAATGCAAGTTAAAACAACTATGAGATACTACTACAAACCTATTAGAATAGCCAAAATGAAAAAAACAAACGTCAGTGGGGGTGTGGAATAACAGGAACTCGCATTCATTGCTAGTGTGAATGCAAAATGATACAGCCACTTTGGAATAGAATATGCAAACATATTCTTGCAATATGATTTAGCAATTGCAGTTCTTGGTATTTACCCATAGGAGTCGAAAATTTTTGTCCACAAAATAACTGCCACATTGATGATTTTAACAGCTTAGTCTAATTGCCAAAACTTGGAAGTAACCAAGATGTCCTTTAGTAAGTGAATGGATAAATCAATTGTGGTACATCCATCCGATGGAATGCTTTTCAGCATTAAAATGAAATGAACTCTCAAGTCATGAAGAAACATGGAAGAAACTTAAAATACATATTACTAAGTGAAATAAGCCAAACTGGAAAGGCTACATACTGTATGATTCAAACTATATGACATTTTGGAAAAGGCAAAACTATGGAAACAGTGAAAGATTAATGGTTGCCAGGGATTGGTGAGGGTAAAGGATGTATAGGTTGAGCACAGATAATTTTTAGAGCAGTTAAAATATTCCTATGATACAATAATGATGGATACATGTCAGTATTCATGTCATTATACATTCATCCAAATGTATAGTATGTTAGCTTTTAAAAATTTTTTGTAAAATAATTCTTAGATATCTGTCATCACAGTGTTGGCATGTATTGACTATTATTGTTATTTTTATTTACTCCGCATGCTTCCGAGCTTATGGCATATGGTGTTTGGCTGAAGTAAAGCTATTACTGTCTGAAAGTTTTCTGTCATATAAGGATACCTTTTCCTGGTCTTTTTGCTAGAGAGAGAGTAGGTTTCTGTTGGGCTTTTTTTTTTTGGCATATTCTGGCTTTCAGTTTTCTCAGTGGCACATTTAGGTTATTTGAGGCAATGAGAAAACCAAGGGAACTCAGCATCACATTCTTCCCTCAGTCTTGAGTTCCCTAGTTAGTCTGCCTTCTTTTCTCTACTTTTCAGAGTGCTTTTATATTTGTTTTATATAAAAGACATTCAGTATTTTTTTAGTTCTACTTAGCAAGAAAAATAGAAGTACATTTACTCCATATTCCCAGAAATGGAAGCCCACTGTGTCTATTCTGATAATTATTTTTTCTTTCTTTCTTTCTCTCTTTCTTTCTTTCTTTCTTTGTTTCTTTCTTTCTTTCTTTCTTCAACTCTTTCTTGAAAGATAATATCTGTCTTTAATCTAGTATCTGCCAACACGGTATATGTGAAGATAGGTTTCTTCTATTGTCTACTTTGGGAGACTGAACCCATTTCTAGCTGCAAGATGGGTAGATATACTGAGTTTCTAGTATAAGTTCTAGTATCTAGATTGCAGGCATTTACGAAGTTGGTTGTTTTAGCTAAACTATGATAGAATCACCTCTTAGCCCCAGATTTGGTTCTCTGATAATATGAGTTAATGGAGTATATATTAGTCTCTTAACTTTTAAAGTCTCTTTCAGTCTCTTTTCCCTACCATATTAAACTATGAATCATACCACTAGGATGTACCGTGTGACTTCTAATCCCCATATATGCTTTGTCTCCCCTGTCCTCTTATTTTTTTGGGTGCTGCAGAATGTAAAAAGATGTTGAGGAGTCTGAGAAAGGGAATTGGAAAGTGTATTATGGCTATATCGTATCTCCTTTTCCTCAGTTCAGAAGTAGTCATTTTTTTTCTTGTTGGATATAGGCATGTTTCCCCAAGCCAGAGGGTCAGAGTAAGTGAGAAAGAAAATTTTCTGCCCTCCTTGTCTTCAGAGTGATGCAAGGATCAGCCATTACTTGCTTTGCTCATTTCAGCTTTGTTGGTTTGATAATTAAAGGAAATTCCCTCCAAATTTAGACAATAATTACTCAGTTTTAAATGTTACTGTTTTTAATCTTTTTTTAGTTCCTTATAGGTATTTTAGGAGAAGGGAGTGGCAGCCAGCCTGATGCCATTTAGAACTGAAATCTCCTAGATTAAGCTAGTCTTTTTTTTTTTTTTTTAAAGCCATTGGAGTTTTTTTGTTTTTAAAGATTTTATTTATTTATTCGACATAGAGAGAGATCACAAGTAGGCAGAGAGGCAGGCAGAGAGAGAGGGGGAAGCAGGCTCCCTGCTGAGCAGAGAGCCTGATGTGGGGCTCGATCCCAGGACTCTGAGATCATGACCTGAGCCGAAGGCAGAGGCTTTAACCCACTGAGCCACCCAGGCGCCCCTAGATTAAGCTAGTCTTAAAGGAAATTGAAAAGTAAGTCTAAGTGAAAACAAGTTTTTAAAAATTGTTTTGAATAATTTAAGTTGCTAAAATAATCTCTTCATTTAAAAATTGGTGACATACAAAAATAATTTTATTGTTTGAGTTTTTAAACCTTTTCAAATCTGCGAATCAAGCTCCTCTTGGTATTTGAATAGGTGCCATCTGCTGATCTGTAACTGAGCCAATTTTTGCATTTGGGCCTAAATTTAATACTTAATTCCAATAGATGAAATATGCAGATCATTATAAGCAATGAAGCATTTGTAGATTTTTAATTTAATACTTTCCCAAAACTTAAATTTACTTATGAATTCACATAGAGTTTTTAAAGGTACTTGTTATTACATATGTACACTATTCTGCCAGTTAAACAAGGAAGTCACTTGAGTAAGCTAGAGGTAGGTGTCAGTTATAGCTGCATTAAAAAATTTAAAAAATCCCAAATTTAGAAGCTTAAAATAGCAATCAGAAGCTTAGAACAGCTAAGTCTATAACTCAGCTGGGTGGTTTTTGCTGATTTGGACTGGGCTTGATGAGGCTCATTCATGTGTCTATGGTCAGCTGTGAATGGGCTAGGTGACTTTACTAATCTTGACCTGCTCTCTCATATGTCTGGGTCATTAGACTTATCTCTGTTCTATGTGTGTCATCTCCAGTAGGCTAGCTCTGGCATGTTCTTGTGGTGAAAGGAATGTGGGATACCAAGTGCAGAAAGTGTACTATATCTCTTGGGGCTTAGGTTTGGAACTGTCAAAGTATCACTTCCTTTCACAAGTCACAGGGGTTGGTAAAATAGACTCTAGCTATTGATAAGTAACATTTGAAAGGTTGTAGATACAGGGAGGGGTATCTACAACTCAATCCACTATTTTTGAAAAGAATGGAATTGGGACTAGGACCCTGTTTCATGCCTGCAGACGAGGTTTCTTTTTATTATACTAACTGTTCTTCCTACCTACCTATAGTATAAATCTGAATGGTTATAGGGAGAAAAATGTTTGTGCCTTAGTGTATGTCTTGGTCCTCAAGTACTGATCTAGAAAGCTGTGAGGAATTCACTTTCTTGTTATCTTTTGAGTACTTAGTACTTCACAAAATCAGTTTTAGAGTATCTGAAGAAAATAGATGTTATGTAATTGTAAATGTCTGGTGTTTTCCAAATGTTATCAGTACAGTGAACCTTTGGAAGATTAAGAAGAATTTTTAACATTGCTTTACCCATTTATTTCTTTTGACTATAGATCTCAGGGAACTAGAGTGAAATAATCAGGATTGTATTACTCTAGTAATCATGGTCATAAGTTCACTTTACATCGTATATCCTAAAAAAGTTATTACTATTTAGAAGTGATTCTTTTTGGAAAGCACGTTGCAGGGTCAGATATAAAATTTCAAGGTGTGTTTTACCTCATATTGAACTTTTTATTAGAGCCCACTTACCCCTCACTATTGCCCTTGCCTTTGTGGGCCTGGAGATATATGAAAAAGATAACATTGTTATGAAGTTGTGGCAGCTTCAAGTTGTCCTATTTGTTTGTCCCCAGATCTTTCTATGCCAGTTCCAAAATGCCCTCCTGCCAAAATTAGGCTTAGAAAAATAACATTTCATATATGACATATGTTTGAAATTAGCAGGAAATGCAGCCAAGATTTGGGAAATTAACAAGGAAAAAGTTATTTCTGAAAACATTTGGGAGCCAGGGAAGAGTGTTTGGCTTAAAACATTAGGGTATTTCATTGTTTAGTAAATTAAATAATTTTTTAAAAGTTCCAGAAGGAACAACTTTAACATTTCTTTCTTTTAGTATATATGAACAATTCTTATTTAAAAAATTCATTGTCACAAATTAAATGAGTAGTCTAAATGTACAGTGTATAGGGGAACTGATATTCTGGTAAGCTATTAAATCTTATTTTGTATGAATTTTTGGAAATTAAATCATATGCTTCAGTTTTTCCATATGCGAGAGGGATTTCTATTGATTTGCTACCTGCAAAATAGACAGGGATACCTAAAGGGATCCAGAACAAGAATCAAACCATCCTTTTTTATTTTTTAATATTTTATTTATTTGAAAGAGAGTGCACGTGAGCAAGAGAGCACTAGCTGGGGTAGCAACAGAGGGAGTGGGAGAAACAGACTCCACGCTGAGCACGGAGCCTGATGCGGGGCTTGACCCCAGGGCCCTGAGACATTACCTGAGCCAAAGACAGACGCTTAACCGGCCGAGCCACCCAGATGCCCCCAAATCATCCCTCTTTAATAGTGATTTTTAATGTATTAAATGGTTGCATAGACATGACAATGTACTTATCAAGAAGTCACGTCTAAATAGTGACTTCTTGATAAGTACATTGTCATGTCTGTGCTAAATATGGAATTATCTTGTCAACTTTGTGAATTAATTGAAGGCAAGGAACATTCACTACGCATTGTCTGTACAAATCAGTGAGATGCTAAGGAGGAATAGAGAAGATCTGTGAACTGTGGTCCCTAGCCACAGGAAACTTAAAATCTCATTGAGAACAGAATTTTTTAAATGAGAGATATAGGCATACCTTGAAGATATTGTGGGCTTGGTTCTAGACCACTGCAAAAAAAGTGAAAATCACAATAAAATGAGTCAAATGAATTTTCTGGTTTCCCAGTGCATATAAAAGTTATGTTTGTACTATACTGTAATCTACTAAGTGTGCAATAGCATTATGTCTAAAAGAGCAATGCACATACCTTAATTTAAAAAATGCCAACTATCATCTGAGTTTTCAGCGAGTCATAATCTTTTTGCTGGTGGAGGGTCTTGCCTCAGTGTTGCCTAGGCTGCTGATGGTTGCTAAAGGTTGGGCTGGCTGTGACAATTTCTTAAAATAAGGCAACAACGAACCTTGCTGCATCAGTTGACTTCCCGTCATGAATGACTTCTGTAGCATGCAATGCTGTTTGATAACATTTTACCTGTAGTAGAACTTCTTTCAAAATTGGAGTCAGTCTTCTCAAACCCTGCCACTGCTTTATCAACTAAATTTATGTAATATTCTAAATGTTCTGTTGTCATTTCAACAACCTTCCTAGCATCTTCACCAGGAGTAGATTCTATCTCAAGAAACAATTTTCTTTGCTCATACCTAAGAAGCAGCTGCTCATCTGTTACAGGCATGAGATTGCAGCAATTTAGTCACATCTTCAGGCTCCACTTCTAATTCTAGTTCCCTTGCTCTTGCCACCAAATTTGCAGTTACTTCTTGCATTGAAGTCATGAACCCCTCAAAATCATCCATGAGGATTGGAATCAACTTCTAAACTCCTGTTAATGTTCATATTTTGACTTCTTCCCATAGTCATGAATGATCTTAGTGGCATCTAGAGTGGTGAATCCTTTCCAGAAGGTTTTCAATTTACTTTGCCTGGGTCCGTCAGAGGAATCACTGTCTGTGGCAGCTGCAGCCTTATGAAATGTATTTCTTAAATAATAAGACTTAAAAGTTGAAATTACTCCTTGATCCATGGGCTACCGAATGATGTGTTAGCAGGCATGGAAACATTAATCTCGTTGTACATATCCATCAGAGTGATGGATGACGAGGTACATTGGTCTTGGGTGACCAGGTACATTGTCAATGAACAGTAATATTTTGAAAGGAATCTTTTTTTTTTTTTCTTTTGAGGAGGCCTCAACAATGGGCTTAAAATAATCAGTAAACCATCTTGTAAACAGGTGTCCTGTCATCTAGGCTTTGTTTTCCCATTTATAGAGCACAGACAGAGAAGATTTAGCATAATTCTTAAGGGCCCTAGGGTTTTCAGAATGGTAAATGAGCACTGGCTTCAACTTAAAGTCTCTAGCTGCATTAGCCTTTAAAAGGAGAGTCAGCCTGTTCTTTGAGGCTCTGAAGCCAGGCATTGACTTTTCCTCTCTAGCTATGCACATCCTAGATGGTATCTTCTTCCAATAGAAGGCTGTTTCAACTACATTGCAAATCTATTGTTTAGTGTAGCCATCATTAATTATCTCAGCTAGATCTTGTGGATAACCTGCTGCAGTTTCTACATCAGTACTTGCTGCTTTACCTTGCACTTTTATTTTATGTGGATGGTTTCTCTCTTTAAGTCTCATGAAGCAATCTCTGCTGGCTTCAGACTTCTTCCGCAGCTTCCTTATCTATCTCAGGCTTCATAGAATTGAAGAGAGTTAGGGCCTTGCCCTGGATTAGGCTTTGGTTTAAGGGAATGTTGTGGCTGATTTGAACCTCCATTCAGAGAACTAAAACTTTCTTCATATCAGTAATAAGACTGGTGGTTTTTTGTTTTAGTTTTTGGATTTTTTTTAACCATTTGTGTACTCACTGGAGTAGTATTTTTCATTTCTTCAAGAACTTAACTTTTCCATTCACAGCTTGGCTAACGGGAAAACAGGAGGCTAAGCCTTTCTAGGCTTTCAACATACTTTGCTCACTGGGCTTAATCATTTCTAGCTTTTGATTTAAGATGAGAGACATATCGCTCTTCCTTTTACTTGAACATTGAGAGGCCATTGTAGGGTTATTAACTGGCCTAATTTCAATATTGTTGTGTCTCAGAGAATAGGAAGGCCTGAAGAGAGGGAGAGAGACAGGAGAATGATTGATTGATGAAGTCAAAACACATACAACACCTATTAAGTTTGCCATTTCATATGGGTGCAGTTCATGGTGCCTCAAAACTATTACAATACTAACATCAAAGGTCACTGATCACAGATCACCACAATAAATACAATAATAATGAAAATGTTTGAAGTATTATGAGAATTACCAAAATGTACCACAGAGACATGAAGTGAGCAAATGCTGTTGGAGAATGAGCATTGATAAACTTGCTTGATGCAGGGTTGCCACAAACTTTCAATTTGTAAAAAATGCAGTATCTATGAAGTACGATAAAGGGAAGTACAATAAAACAAGGTTTGCCTGTGTTGTTCTTGTCAGGGTCCCATTTATAGGAACTCTGATTCCTTTGGAGGCTTAGAGCAATTTATAAGAAGACAAAGGCTTATCTGGGTTAAGAATCTCACAGTTGATTTGTTGATTTCATGATTTCTGACTGGACCCATAGACATGAAGCCATATGTGCTTTCAACCTAACTCAAAATTACACATTTTGAATAGGCTTTTATAAATTAGAAGGAAAGTCTGTTCTGTCATTATGGTGTTTTGCAGTGTCTTCCTAGTTGTCTCTTCCCATCATTGTAAGATGGGGTTATCAAGGAACTGTCAGTCTGGTAGTATGACCTTTGTCCTTGAAATATTTTTTTTTTGTTTTTGTTTTTGTTTTTTTTTGAAATAGAGATGTTTTGTTTTTGGAGTTTCCCTAGCTCTTCTCTGTGAGTTTTCGGCATCCTGCAACTTTCAGATGGGATTCAACATCAACAGGCTAGATAACTCTCTAGAATTATGTAGATATTAAATATCAACTAGAGAAAGGTGAACTGGGTTCAACCACTAAGAGTGCAGGATATCACTGGGTGGGTGGTTTGTTAATAGGTAAGAAAATCCAAGATGCTGAAGACTATAGTATTGCACAATTCTATAGCACAATGAAAAAGAAACACAGAATACATGACTTGGCCTATCACTCTAGTAAGATATCCTATAGAACACCCTCAGTTTTTATTGATGATACCATTGGTAGAAAGGAGTGAGTGGGATTTGCAAACTAGAACTATTACCATTGTATGACATTCATCTGGTCTCTTAACTTTCTTAATTAATTTCCTTCATCTGTAAAATAGAGCTAATGAAAATACTTATCTTTTAGCATACTTTTGTGGACTTAAATGACAGATTACATTGAAAAGTATCTTTAAATATAAACATTATAGATAGATCTGTTGTATTTATAGTATAAGAAATACCTAGAAAAATTTGCAAAAAGTAAAAGAGCCCAAAGGCTAAACTTAGCCAATGTTTCCTCTGAAATAATTATGGACAGTGTATTGTTTGCTTATAGATACCCAGCTTTCAAAGAGTTTTCTGTCTTATAGGAAAATTAAGTAAATAATATCAAAAGCCGGAACCTCTGATGGAAAGTGATAAATGACATGAGAAAATTATAAGCAAAGTTGCTAAGAGTTCAGAGAAACAAGGATCACTCTTTGCTGAGGCCATTGGGGAAGGTTTCTTTATAAAGCACTACCAAGCAATTTAGAGTTTCATGTACTGGGTAGATTTCAACAAGTGAAGATGTCAAGAGGAGGTAGGACAGCATTCCACCCACAGGGATGTATGTGAATAGTGCTGAGTAGATGAAGGTGGTGAGCACAAACTCTTGTAAAAGTCAAAAGAAAGAGACCAATGGTTTGTGATGATAGCGGTCCTGATATACCTTATTTGGGAATTTTAGGGGGTGGATTTGGGGTAGAAAGAAAGGAAAGAATTAAAATACGAGAAAAGGGCAAATGTGATAAGAAGTGAGAGGAGAGAGGGGACCATGGATAAGGGGTGCCAAATAAACAAAACAAAAGTCAAAGGAACTTTAAAGAAGCCGAATCCATTTGTCAGGCAAGGAAGAAATTCACTGAGTGGACACAGAGCTGGATATGTATTGTAAAGGGAGTTTCACATAGTGAAGTTAAAGATTGAAAAATAGCACTCTGGATAGGATGGAATGGTCTGGTCTGTACACAGTTGGTTAAAATAAGTCTTGTTATTCGTCAATGAGGAAAAAGTCTTTAAATAAGTCTAGAAGGGTCTGGCATCCTGGGATTGTTCAGAGTTTATGGTCATTTGTCAGCTTTAGTTTGTTAGAACCACTTGTGATAACATACAACATTCAGTTTTGATATCTCCTAAGCAAATATTGCTGAAGGCAGAAAATTTCCTTTCACATGGGTTAGTCAGAGGAAAGATGAGTGAGATAGCTTGGTATGGAGAAGAACATGATTTTGGCTTGCTATTTGCTCTCTCTTGCCTTATGGTATGTCTACTTTGATTCTAGGCCATTATCTCAGAATGACCACTGTTAAATTCTATGCTCCATGCATTCCTTTTTAAAAATAACTTTATTGAGATGTACTTCACATATAGTACCATTCACCCATTTAAAGTGTACAGTTCAGTGGTTTTTAGTATATGTAAGACTGACACCAATTTTAGGACATTTTCATCACCTTGAAAAGAAATCTCATACTCTTTTTTTTTTTTTTTTTTGAAATCTCATACTGTTTTTAGCTATCACCCTGTCTCACCATCTCAATCCCCCCAACCCACCTCTCAGGCCTAAGCAACCACTAATCTTTTTTCTATCTCTATGTATCTCACTGTCTAGACTTTTATAAGAATGGAATCATATAGTACTTGGTTTTTTGTGACTCACTTTTTAAAAATTATTTATTTATTTATTTTTTAGAGAGAAAAAGTGTGGTGCAAGGATGGGCAGAGGGAAAGGGAGAGAGAGACTCCTAAGCAGGCTCCACACCACACCCCTTGTGGAGCCCATTGCAGGGCTCAGTCTCACCACCATGAGATCATGACCTGAGCCAAAATCAAGATTTGGATGTCCAACTGACTGAGCCACCCAGGCATCCTGTGACTCACTTCTTTCACTTAGCATAACGTTTTTAAGTTTTATTCATTTTGTAGCTTGTATCAGTCCTTCATGTGGCCAAATAATAGTCCGTTGAATGGATGTACCACATTTTGTCCATCCATTCATCAGTTGATGGACATTTGGGTTGTTTCTACCTTTAGAGTATTAAGAATAATGCTGCTATAGGGGCTCCTGGGTGGCGCAGTCAGTTAAGCATCTGCCTTTGGCTCAGGTTATGATCCCAGGGTCCAAATGTAGAGCCCTGAATAGAGCTCCCTGCTCACTGGGGAGCCTGCTTCTCCCTTCCTCTCTGCCTGCCACTCCCCCTGCTTGTGCTCTCTCTCTTTGTCAAATAAATAAATAAAATCTTAAAAAAAATAATGCTGCTGTAAACATTCATGTACAAGTTTATTTGTGAACATATGATTTCATTTCTCTTGGATATATATCTATGGGTGGAAGTGCTGGGTCATATGATAACTATGTGTAACCATTTGGTGAAGTGCTCCAGTATTTTCCAAAGTGGTTGCCCCATTTTACATTTCCACCAGCAGTGTATTGAGACATCCAATTTCTTCTCATCTTTGCCACCACTTGTTATTATTCAACTTTTTTATTCTAGCTATCCAAGTGTATGCAGTGATATCTCATAGTGGTTTTGATTTACATTTCTCCGATGACTAATGATGTTGAACAACATTTTTGTGTGCTTATTAGTCATTTGAATTTCTTACTTGAGGAAATGTCCATTCAAATCCTATGCCCATTTTTAATTTTAATTATTTGTGTGGTTTTTTTTTTAATTGTTCAGTTGTAAGAGTTCTTTGTATATTTGTATATAAGAACCCTATGAGATACATGATTTGCAAATATAGTTATTTCTCATTATTCATGGATTCCATATTTGCAAATTTGCCTACTCACTGAAATTTATTTGTAGCCCCAAATCAATACTTGTGGTATTTTCACATTCAAATGTGCAGAGTGGCAAAAAATTTGAGTTGCCTGTTGTACACATTCCTAGCTGAGATGACAAAAAAACCTTCTGCTTTGTTTTGTTTTAGCTCTTATGCTATAAAAAGGTTTCCTTTTTTTTGGTTAGTTTCAGAATTTTCTTCCTTCCTTCCTTCCTTCCTTCCTTCCTTCCTTCCTTCCTTCCTTCCTCCTTTCCTTTCCTTTCCTTTCCTTTCCTTTCCTTTCCTTTCCTTTCCTTTCCTTTCCTTTCCTTTCCTTTCCTTTCCTTTCTTTTTCTTTCCTTTTGTATGTTTGGGCTTTTTGTTGGTCACTTTGCTGTAACTTTCAAGTGTAATGCTGAAATGCTGTTTAGTGTTCATAAGCACAAGAAAGCTGTGACGTGCCTTAAGAAAATATATGTGTTACATAAGCTTTATTCAGGCATGCATTATATTGCTGTTGGCCATGTTCAATTTTAGGGAATCAACAGTGTATATTTAGAATGTTGTCTTTAAACAGAAACACATACAAAAAAGCTTATGAATTGATTGGTTAATAAAAATGTTGTGACCAGAGGCTCGCAGGAAACTAATCATGTATTTTCCTTAGGCACAACAATTCACTGTTTGCTAATCAGTATAGATTTATAGAACTTTATAGAATACAGTTACTGCCAATAATGAGAAACATATTTTCTCTCATTTTTGGGGGGTTGCCTTTTCACTTTCTTGATGGTATGCTTTAAAACATAAATATTTTTAATTTTGATGAAGACCAGTCTATTTTTTCTTTTGTTGTTCGTGCTTTTGGTGTCATACCTAAGAGTCCTTTGCCAAAACAAAGGTCATGAAGATTTACTCCCATGTTTTCTTTTAAGAGTCTTACAATTTTAGCTCTTACATTTAGGTCTTTGGCCCATCTTGAGTTAATTTTTGTATATGGTATAAAGTAAGGGTCGTTTTATTCTTTTGCATGTGGTTATTTAGTTGTCCCAGCACCATTTGTTTGAAAATACTATTCTTTCCCTATTGCATGGTCTTGGCACTGATGTTGAAAATAAGTTGACCAGAAATGTAAGGGTTCATTTCTGGACTCTCAGTTCTTTTCCATCTATCTATATCTATTATGAAAGTGCCAAGCTATCTTATTTACTGCTGCTCTATAGTAAGTTTTGAAGTAGAGAAGTGTGAGTCCCCCTACTTTGCTCTTCTTTTCTAAGATTGTTTTTGGTGTTTGGTTCCTTTGCAATTCCATATGAATTTTAGAGTAAACTCGTCAATTTCTATAAAGAAATCAGCTGGAAGTGTGATGAGGGTTGCACTGAATCTGTAGACCATTTGAGGGAATACTGCCATCAGAGCAATGTTAAGTTTTCCTGGTGATGAAGGTGGGATAATTTTTTCCCATTAGGTAGATCTTCTTTATTCTTTCTGCAATGTTTTATAGTTTCCAGAGTATAAATTTTATATTTCTTTTCTTAAATTTATTCCCAAGTATTAAAAAAATCCATTTCCCAGTTGTTCACTGCATCCCACCCACTCTTGTTTATTATCTTTCAATAGTGCTCTGTTCTTTCATGTCTCTGGACCCTTATAAATACTGTTCCCTCTACCTGGAAAGTTTCGAACTCCAAGTCTCATTGTTGAATTCTTATGTATTATTTAAGACTCAGTTCTTCCTCTATAAAGCATTCTATGATTCTTTTCACTACATTTCTTCTTTTAAAAAAAGGACAAAGGAATTAGAAGTTGATTATATTTTCCTTTATAAAATTTAAACATTAAGATAGCCTAGCTCAGTAGTTGATAGCATGGATTTTTTGATCAGTGGGTCTAAATCCCACTTCTACCATCACCTTTAATTTTGGGCAAGTTACTTGATCTCTCTAAACCTCAGTTTTCTTATCTATAAAACAAGGTCAAAGTGTGTAACATTTTGCATCAATGTCCTTATTTCATAGGCTTGTTGAGAGATTTATGTGTATTAATACAGGTAAAACACCTAGGACAGTTCCTGGCCTATAGTAAGTCTTTTTTATATCTATTCAATTCTAAAACCCGTGCTGTTTTCACCAGTCTATGTTGTTCACATAACTGTGGTTGATAAATATTTGTTATTGGAAAAGCTATGGTGATGGTGATGGTAGGAGTTATGGTGGCAGCTGTTTTAGCTGGAACTCAGTTCTGAAGGAGAACATCAAATGCCTTTCTTTTCTAATGAAAGTATCAGGATAAGATCCAATTGCCTCATCATAAGCCAAATGTCAAGCTTTTCCAGCCTTCCTCTGAGAGCTGTCTTATTGGAAATGACTGCCCTTTCATTAAATATACTTTTATGCTTCAATTTCTTGATTTTTTTTACTATCAGCTTTACTGAGAATTCAGATGGCTGTTACAAGTCAGTAAAATCTGCAGACCATAAATGCTTTGAGGTCTAGTTCTGAGTGTTGTTCACTTTCCATGAATATCTTAGCACCTAGTAGTATCATGGATACAATGAGATTAAAACGTGTGATGATGATTTAAATAAAGAGCCCTAGATATAAATTTTTTTAAGAATATTCTCAAGAGCATATCATATGAAAGTGTGTTGGAAATATACCTTTTCATAAAGGAAATCCAATTTCTTTCATGGTTTTAATAATCGTCTCATTTTCTTAATAAACCTAAGACCTCAGAAAATGTTCTGTGTCCCTGTTCAAATGAGCAAGGTGCTGTAAAAATTATAACCGATTAAGCCCATTTATAAAATGTATTTGATTTACACTGACTGTATGTGATTTATACCAAGATCTATCAGAATGCCTTTGCCTGTCTTTTGGATGGCAAATCACAAGGATGTGCCAAAAAGGGTCTTACCATTATGTGCTACAAATGTTATGGAAAATGTATTTTAGAAATAACTTAAAAGAATTTTGACTTTGGAAACAAATTTCAAAATAGCATGTCCAATGTATTCATGAATTTAGTAATTACATTTAGGCAAACATTTGTCCACTGTTTTTCTTACCTTTTTTTTTTTTTTTTTTTTTTAAACTAGGGCACTGGACTTATACCTCTGTAGCTGGCTAGGCTCCATGGATTAGGAATTAGGGATTATGTTTATGTAAACCAGTTGAGCCTATATTTTTCTAGAGTATCATACCACTGGGAAGTTGAATTTGTGACTGGTATAATGTAATTGTGTGATGCCACAATGTAAGTGGCTTTTATACCTCTGAGATGCATTCACTCCTTCCTCTGGTACTCATGTCCACTCATGTATACATTTCTCTACTTTCCGTGTTCTCAAGGTCTTCTTATTCACTGAAACATCATTTCCTATGATATTTTTTTCTTTTCTAGTCCAAAGGTTAATTTTACAATGATCAGGTTAAATCACTTCTCAGAAAGATGTTTGTATACCTAATGTCATATCTTAGTAGGTTGTTAACAGCAGTAAAGAACTAGAACATTAGGTTTTGCCTTACAGTTATTCTTGTAGTCTGGAACAAACCCCAGAGATTCTATGATGCAGATTTCTTACCTGCATACATTCATTCATTCATTCATTCATTCTCCTATCAAAAATAGTTGTTGTTGTATGTCCTGTGCCAGGTATTCTTCAGAGCTCTGAAGACACATTGATAAATGAGAGAGAGAGAGAGAACCTATTTATTTATTTACTTCTAGGGGCCTGTTTTCCCACTAGACTATACATATTATGAAGGCAGAGACCATGTTTGTTTTGTTCCTCCTCACATATTCTGCTCCTGATATTGTCACTTTTATTGATTTTTTATTATTATTATTATTATTATTATTATTATTATTATTATTTTAGAGAGCAAGAGAGGCAGAGGAGGGAGAGAGAATCTTTTTAAATTTTTTTAAATTTAAATTCAATTAATTAACATATAGTGTATTATTAGTTTCAGAGATAGAGTTCAGTAATTTATCAGTCTTATATTAACACCCAGTCCTCATTTTCCATCCTGTGCCCTCCTTAATGTCCATCACCCAGTTACCCCATCTCCCCACTCCCATCCCCTCCAGCAACCCTCAGTCTGTTTCCTATGATTAAGCGTCTCTTATGGTTTGTCTCCCTCTCTGATTTTGTCTTATTTTATTTTTCTCTCCTTTTCCCTATGCTCCTCTGTTTTGTTTCTTAAATTTCACCTATAAGTGAAATCATATGATAGTTGTTTTTCTCAAATTGACTTATTTTATTTAGCATAATACCCTATAGTTCCATCCATGTCATTGCAAATGGCAAGATTTCATTTTTTGATGGCTGAGTAATATTCCATTGTGTGTGTATATATATATATATATATATATGTATATATATATATATCACATCTTTTTTATCCATTCATCTGTCAATGGACATCTGGGCTCTTTCCATAGTTTGGCTATTGTGGACATTGCTGCTATAAACATTGGGGTGCCAGTGCCCCTTTGGATCACTACATTTGTATCTTTGGGGTAAAAACCTAGTAGTGCAGTTTTTGGGTTGTAGGGTAGCTCTATTTTCAACTTTTTGAGGAACCTCCATACTGTTTTCCAGAGTGGCTGCACCAGCTTGCATTCCCATCAACAGTGTAGGAGGGCTCCCCTTTCTCCACATCCTTGCCAAAATATGTCATTTCCTGACTTGTTAATTTTAGCCGTTCTGACTTGTATGAAGTGGTATCTCATTGTGTTTTTGATTTGTATTTCCCTGATGCCGAGCATTTTTTCATGTGGCTGTTGGCCATTTGTATGTCTTCTTTGGAGAAATGTCTGTTCATATTTTCTGCCCATTTCTTGATTGGATTATTTATTCTTTGAGTGTTAAGTTTGATAAGTTCTTTACAGATTTTGGATACTAGCCCTTTACCTGATATGGCGTTTGCAAATATCTTCTCCCATTTTGTTGGTTTTCTTTTGGTTTTGTTAACTGTTTTCCTTTGCTGTGCAAAAGCTTTTTATCTTGATGAAGTCCTAATAGTTAATTTTTGCCTTTGTTTCCCTTGCCTTTGGAGACGTGTCTAGTAAGAGATTGCTGCAGCCAAGGTCACAGAAGGTGCTGCCTGTGTTCTCCTCTAGGATTTTGATGGATTCCTGTCTCACATTTAGGTCTTCCATCCATTTGGAGTCTATTTTTGCGTACGGTGTAAGGAAATGGCCCAGTTTCATTCTTCTGCATGTGGCTGTCCGATTTTCCCAACACTATTTGTTGAAGAGATCATCTTTTTTCTATTGGATATTCTTCCCTGCTTCATCAAAGATTAGTTGACCATAGAGCTGAGGGTTCTTTTCTGGGTTCTCTATTCTGTTACATTGATCCATGTGTCTGTTTTTGTGACAACACCATACTATCTTGATGATGACAGCTTTGTAATAGAGCTTGAAGTCCTGGATTGTGATGCCACCAGTTTTGGTTTTCTTTTTCAACATTCCTTTGGCTATTCAGGGTCTTCTCTGGTTCCATACAAATTTTAAGATTATCTGTTCCAGCTCTGTGAAAAATATTGATGGTATTTTGATAGGGATTGCATTAAATGTATAGATTGCTCTAGGTAGCATAGGCATTTTAACAATATTTGTTCTTCCAAACCATGAGCGTGGAACATCTTTCTATTTCTTTGTGTCTTCCTCAATTTCTTTCATGAGCGTTGTATAGTTTTCTGAGTACACATCCTTTACCTCTTTGGTTAGGTTTATTCCTAGGTATCTTATGGTTTTCGGTGCAATTGTAAATGGGATCAACTCCTTAATTTCTCTTTATTCTGTCTCATTGTTAGTATATAGAAGTGCAACTGATTTCCGTGCATTGATTTTATATCTTGCCACTCTGCTGAATTCCTATATGAGGTCTGGCAATTTTGGGGTGGAGTCTTGGGTTTTCCACATAATGTATCATGTCATCTGCGAAGAGTGAGAGTTTGACTTTTTTGCTGATTTGGATGCCTTTTATTTCTTTTTGTTGTCTGATTGCTGAGGCTAGGACTTCTAGTATTATGTTAAACAGCTGTGGTGATAGTGGACATCCCTGCTGTGTTCCTGAACTTAGGGAAAAAGCTCTGTTTTTCCCCATTGAGAATGATATTCACTGTGGGTTGTTCATTGATGACTTTTATGATATTGAGGTATGTTCCCTCTATCCCTACACTGTGAAGAGCTTTAATCAAGAAAAGATGCTGTGCTTTGGGAAGAGAGAGAATCTTAAGCAGGCTCCACACCCAGCATGGAGCCCGATACAGGGATTGATCTCACAACCCTGAGATCATGACTTAAGCGGGAATCAAGAGTCAATCACTTAACTGATTGAGCCACCTGGGCACCCTGTGATACTGTCACTTTTAAGTAATTTGTTGATTGAATGACTTTGCAGTCCATGGAGAATTACTCAATTTTGTATATTTAAAGAACTGAAAAAGGAAAATAATTATTCTGTAACTTATTAGGAAGAGGACAAATAGGGCCTAAAATGGGAGCAATCTCGTCCACACTTACTTGTTAAACTCCTTAGCTCTTTTTGGTGGAAAACTTGAAAAAAGAATATTAGAGCTGGGAGTGCCTTAGTAATCAACTAATAAATACCTCCCTCCCTTTCTAGTGAGGCTAGAAAAATTAAGATCCCACAGTTGTCACGAAATGATTTGGGACTTTAACCTAAAGTAGGTTTAACCTACTTTATCCTAAGAGTACCAGATCTTTGATCATTTTACCCTGTGTGAGGATCACCTCAAAAGTGTGATTCTGTTTTCTTTTTTAGCCTTTAGACACCAAGGTGAAATTATATCTCCCTAAATAGATAAAGATCTTAACCCTGGAGAGAGATCCTTAAGCAAATCGGAATAATCAAATGTGGCAGATGTTAGTTGGCATCATATTTCAGGAAGAAATAACTTGACTTGGCTGAGTCCTAGAGCTTATACTTGTCTCTTGCATGAAAATGTTGCATGAAAATGTGTTGGGGCTTTGACATGTGTGGCAACCAATTCTCAAAAGAGTGAGTCACACCTCCTCCTACTCTGCAACTGTCAACTCTGGCTTTTGGCAAAAGGTTGGAAACACTGCAGTCATGTGGCTTGGTTTGCTAGGAGAGAAGAGGCCATGAGCCAGGGAAAGGCAGCACTAGAGGAAAGTCAGGAAGAATATGGGACAAAATGAGGGTAATAATGGAACCCCAGAGAAGGGAGCTGACCATTGGACATGGAATCCAAGAAGGAATGAGTCTAATCCACAGCATTTTCTAAGACGTACTAGTTTTAATTCCTGCAAAGAGAAGACAGAGGTATGATTTTTGAAAGATGTTGAATATCTAAAGGTTTTTAGAGTGGGTTGCATTATTCAGGGAAATTGTATGTAGGCCAATGAGGAGAAAACAGAAATGAGGCAGGCAAACTGGTTCTAGACAGAAGAGTCAGAAGCAAGGTAGACCCTCTTTCAGGTACTAGTGCTTTGGGTTGACCTTCACCGGATGGTATCTTAGGAGTGCTTGGCCATCCCTTTGTTCCCCAGAGGCAATGAATTTATTCTACTCTTGCTGCTCATGGGGCACACTGTTAGGCTTCTTTCATTAGGTTCCTCATTGATTAGTTCTAGGGTAGGTGTATGGCAGGGGTACTCATGCCAAATAGCTAAGATAGGGCTAGGGTGTTATAGGAGCTAACAGTATAGCTCAAACAATAATCCTGAAACATTTTGAGCTGAGGCTTCTATGGCTAATGATATATGAGATCACCTGAGTTGGGATCTTGGGGGAAGGTATGTATTTTTGAAAATATAAAAGATAGCTATGAACAAGGAAAGAAATTTGTGTATGTACAGAAACAAGGAGTAATGGCAACTTAGCTGCCATGGAGCAAGGTGGAGTGGGGAAACAGAAGAGGAGTGAACAACAAAAGGGCAATTTCTATTCATATTCAAAGTAAGGCTGAGTTCTGACTCAGGCAGGAACATACATTTCTGAGTAGAACCAATACATATATATAACTTTTGAAGAGAGAAAGGAACCACAATAAGACAGGACACATAACATAAAAGTAACAATTGATCACACTTGTGTGGACTTCCAGTGTTTACAATTGCTTTCATATACTTTCTCTATTCTTCCTTGTATAAAACATGCCATTATTTTGTTTTTATTTCATAGATGAGAACGTTGAGTCTCAGAGTCATATGTATATATTTATCCACGGCTATGCAAATACTGAACCAGGTATTAAATTCAGGTCTTCTGATCCCAAATTCTGAATTTTTCTTTCTAGATTATACAACTTTATTCCAGTGAAGTCTGTGCATTGCTCTTGGCTAAGTCCATTGCTATGTTGATCAATATTGCACCCGCAATCCCTAGTTTGATGCCTGGCATGTGGTAGGCACTTGGTCCATGTGTTTAAGGGAAGAATAAACAAATAAATGGGGTGAGAAATATAGATGATGTTTAGTGGTGATGTGAATTAGGCATCTGTCCCAGTAAACTCCACTCCAGGAGATAATTTGTGCCTTTTCATCTACCACCACTGTTGGCTACATGACTCTCTCCTTTTTAGTTACAAAGAGAAAGAAAACACAAGGAGGGGTCTGGGCAACTAAGCCAGAGTTCAACTACTATCTGCTTCAAATTTTGGGTTAAATGTTAACTCATATTAAACTACATCATGGATCAACATTAACATCACTGATATAGAACATCTGCCAGATCATATAATATTTTTGTTTTTTTCCTTCTATCCCAGTGAAAGAGTGATAGCTTTTTCATTTTACTAATACCTTTGCCTTATTTTGATTGCATTAGATATTCTTTAATGTTATTGTAAAATAATACATATATTTTTGGCATTTTAAAGTTGTTCTGTGTTGAAATATCCTTTGGAAAAGAAAGCTTGTTTTCTGCTTCTTCTATTTCTCCCACAATTTTGAATACAATGCTGAAGCACTTAGTTGGCTTTTAATAAGTATAAAGGAATTTTCTGAAGAGAAAGTACATTTTTCTCTTTAATTTTGTTCTTGTCCGTCATTGCATAATAAAAGTGGTACATGCCGTAGAAGCATGACTTTGCCTATTATGGGAGGAACCTGGTTTTGATATCAGACACAACCAGGTTTTCATACCCGCCCATCGCTTAAATACCTGTGGGAAATTTTACAATACTTGGAGTCTCAGTTTTGTCATCTGTGAATGGGAGTGATAGTTCCTATCTTATAAGGTAATTATGGCATTTTCATGAATGAATAGATGAGAAATCACCAGAATACTGTACAACCTTTCATCCTTCTGTTCTACTCTTAAATAGTATTTTATGGGAATGACCAGTTTTAACCTTAGTTCCCACATTTATAAAGTCTATAATTCTAGACAAGCAACTTGACTTCTTCAAATTCAGTTTTCTGTAAAATGAGACCCAGAAAGAGGATCAAACAAAATAGTTAATTAGAATGGATTTTGTAAACTGCAAATTCTTATACCAATGAAAGATATTTACTATCATCCATGTTCTATTGACTATGATGAGGCACTAAGAAAGATTGTGTTTTTAATTTTCTTTCTTCTTTGAGGAGAGGAAACTTGCCCAATGACTTGAGGTTTTCCAACCTAACTTAGTTTTAGAGAACCTGGCCTTGAAGTAGAGTATTTTCCTTTATCTCTTGGTCACAGAGTCTAATTATGGTGAAATCCCAGTTGTCATCATATACATTCTTTAGTAGAAACGTTAAAAATAGTATCTGCTGTTGTTTGCACCAAATACCAGTCTTTTTTTTTTTTCGCTGCTAACTATACTTTGAATCTATTGACATAATTCCAGAAACATTTTTTCTTTCCCTTTCACCATACCTTCTAAAAATGATTTTTGTTGTTGATCATAGTAATAAACACATAAGAACTAATAGACATCAAACACATTGTAAAACATCCACTTGTGAGATTTAATTTCAGGAATGGAATGGTCAACACTCATAACAGTTACTAGTAAGAAACATGTAAAGAAGGTGGATACATAATGCACATTTTCTTAAGACATTACAGGAAAGGCTTGTGCATGATGCAAATGCAAGGTTAGTATTAGGCTTAGCTCTCTTTCTGAACTCAAATGACAGTATGAATATTTGGCTTCCATTCACTGAACTTCCAGAACCTCCTTAGCAAGATTTATCTTTTCACATGGGGGCGTTAATCAAGGCAAATTCCATCACAACTGTTGCCACACATTTCTTGCCATGTGCTGTGTAGTTAGTTTACCCAGAGCCTACTTCAAAGGACTATAATTTCAGTATTTCATCACTTCAATATTTCATCTGTCATTCTGGAAATATTTGATGCCTCTTTTATCCTTCAGGTTTTTTTTCTCCATATAAACTATTAATATATATGAAAATGCATGTGTCTCTCTTAGACTCTCATTACCATCTTGCCTGCACTGCTAGTTTTGCATGCAGCCTGCAATAAATTCAGCGTGGATGGTCTTAGTAAGTTATGGAAAAGCTAAATGTGATTGGACAGATTCATAAAATGTAGTCAGGTTGTACACTACTGAATATATATTTCTTTCTCCTTCCTCTACACCCACACACAAGGCAGTGTGTTTGCATATATACATACTCTATGGGAGAAGTCTTGGCCACTCATAAATAAGTTGATAAAGTCCAGGAGTCACATAGTACTTACCAGACATTGAGTTGCAGCTCATGAATCAGCTTGAGCTAACTATAAATAAATGGCCATGGGCTCATTACTGTGCTGGTTATGGGCCTTTTCCAGTGATTGGTTTTTAATCTAAAAATAGGGACCAGTGGGCTGTTTCAAATATTTCATGTCAAGGGAGTAAATGTCCATAATCAGCTGCCTCCTTTTTTTCTTCTTGAATCAAGACTTACTGTTAATACATACTGCCTAGAAAAACGGTTGGCTCCAGGATTTTTAAGTTGTAATGTCACTTCAGATGCCACAGCACAGATCCTTATGTGACCCTGCATTAATCGATTTATCATCCCTGTATTCCTCTTTACTAATTTTCTGAAATGAATTTGCAGTCATGTCATAATGTCATAAAATTAATCTCAGCTAGTTAGCTGATTGGTTTACTTTACTTTTCCCATTACATTTTTCATGATTCGTAACTTCTGCTTTCTTGTACAGTGTATTTGTCAGAACCCTTTTGGTTGCAAGTGACAGAAACACAATTTGCAGTGGTTTAAACAGAAGAACTCATTGACTTCCTTCATCTGATGGTGTTACAACCAAGAAGAGGGTGTTGGAGAGCAGCCTTATGACCTCCCTTTCTTACAAAGGAGAGTCTTACTTATTCCTTTTAAAATTTACCATTTCTCAATCGGCCACATCTTCTTGTGGGTCCTCCAGAGCTTTTATCCTAGAATAGCCCTTTGTATGAGAACTTCCAGACAGCGGAAACAGATAGTGAAATAAAGATTTTCCTTGCTTCCTTCTGTGGAAGGAAACAAACCATCTTTTCATGTTCTAACAAAGGCCTGTTGGGTTTAAATTAATTAAGCTTATTAGCCACAGTCTTAAGGGGTTAAAATGAGGCTTTCTCTTCCCCCGCCCCTTTTAAAATTATAAAACCAAAATTCTAAAGGGCATTCCACTTCCACAAGACTATGCGGTTATACATAGTTTTTATGTCTATTGGAATTATGTTTACTACTTGGTTTCCAGAAGAGTTCTAAAAACATAATTTGATGAAAACAATAATTTTGATGACTGATGTACTTTTGTACTCCCTGTTACCTTCTTTCCCTTCCCATACCATTTTCAGGTTCTGTCATAATATTATCTGGTTTATGAAGACAGATCAATAGATGGAGAACATACATACTACATGCTTTTTTCACTGGGCTTAGTATCCTTTGTCAACAAAGAAAAAGACCTCCACCTCCATCTTATAGCATTGGTGTTAGTCCCTAACAGATCCCTTCTCATTGTCCCTTGGTCAGGAGTCACCATTTGTATCCCTAGCTAAGGAATCCTTCTAGTATGGATAGCTCATTACAGAGTTGTTTCATAATCACTCTTCAACCTATACCTGTTTCACATTTGGACTTTATTTCTGAGATCAGATGGTCTCAGATGGGATTTTGCTTCATTTTGAGTTTCCCTTATGTAGCTGTGGCCTTTATATTAATTCAGGTAGGGATTCAGATATGTCTAATGAACTGGTGGGGCAGCCTACCAGGAGACTATTTGGAAGGACCAGTTTGGATAAGATTTTCCTTTTCTCCTTTTCCTTTTGTTTTTGTTGTTGCTGGACGATACGGAGGAAGTATATATTTGATATGGAAGCCTAGGGAAAGAAAGAATAAGGATTATAGCACAGGTCTGTTTTTTTTAGGTTGGTCCCTTGACCCAGTCCCATGGAAGTTTGTCTAAGCATTTCAGTGGGAGGAAGGGAGAGAGACAGACAGACAGACAGACAAAATGTAAATGAAAGCTGAGGAGCCCTTTTCTTGAGGTTCTCAGTGAAACAAATGAGTGCATACTTCAGTTTAGATCTCTCGTGGTAAACAATGTTGGAAAGTAGGGAAGAAGCACGGCCCTTCCACTTCTGTAGAAAGCACATGGCTGTAGAGCATTGAAGTCTCTGGGGGGAAATTAGTATCATTTTATTCTCAAGATTTTTCAGGCAGCTTTGCAAGCAATAGGAGGCAGTATCCTTCTACAAACATCAAATCTTCTTGGTGAGCTGCTGCTACATTGAATTTAGTAAACTATCCTCATGTTATTTTTCCAGCAGCAGACATCAGTGAAGGGGATTAGGTTGGGAAGAACATGGTAGAGCCTAGTTGGTCATATGGAGGACTGTTTGTGAACTCCTATAACAGATGCTTGAGGGAATCCTAAGAATTATTGAGAGAGAACTGAGATCCTTTGTGAACAAGCTGAGCCATTAGTTAGTGAAATAAGAGGTATTCCTTTTAATCAGGCCGCAGTTATACTCTATGAGGCCTGGGCAAACAGTTTACTCTTGCAAAGATATCGACTTCAAGTCTTCTTCAAGAGATATTTAAGAATTGATGCCAAAATCTTGAGGGGAAAGCCTTTAAATAAAGGTAGAGCTACTGTTGCCACATCTTTATTTCTCAAATAAATTTGTGATCCACTAAAGAATACATATTTACATGTATACACACACACACACACACACACACACACACACAGAAAGAGAGAAAGAGAGAGAGAGGCACAGAAGCAGTTGATTTTAAAGAATGATTGACCATAGAATGATGCCAAATTTAGACTATTTTGATGTACTTTCATCTTTTTATTTACTATTTCTTAGAGACACGTGACTTGTAAAATCACAGGTATTTGGGAATATTAACTTGCACTATTAGTAGACTTGTGCTATAGTTTTTAAAATTTTCTGTACAAAAAAAATAAAAAAAATAAAATTTTCTGTACAAGAGATACATTATGTATGTTCTAAGGAATATTCTCTTGATTCCTGGGAATGTCTGTTGAGGTGAACCACGTATCTAAGATCTTCATATAACTGGGGTGGGGAATAAGAGCTTATTTTTGTTATTTCCCAACTGACCTGCATTAGGGCCATTGTCTTTATCATCTACCTAAATTTCTTTCCCTTTTTTTTGAACCATTAAAAAAGAACTGATGGCTTCAGTACACTTTGTGGCTTCATTAACTGTCCAGGTTAGAGTACTGTTTAATTCCACTCACTGAAAGTGTTTGACGTGTTTCACAAACAAATCTGTACTAACCCATCTCATAGCAGCTCCTTTCCAACACATTCTTGGGTTCTGATTTTGTCAGCCTATTAACTAAGTCACATTTGCAGCCTGACCACTGTTGTACAATCTTAGCAATGTCATCTTCATTATTTATTTACTATGGAAGCTCCAAGAGAACATGATATTTTTTCTGTGGTTGCCTGGAGTTCGTGTTTGGACATATTGAACTAGTTTCTACTTCATTGGCTGTGACTTGCATTTATGTGAAATTTTTTTGGTCAAATATTCCAAAAACTTAAATAAACACAACCAAGACAAAAACCTTCCTTTCTTGAAGGACATCCTCTAGGAATAGTAATATTTATGCTGTAGCTTATTCCCCTCTCTTCCTTGGTAGTATGCTGACAGCCGTGAGAAATGTGTTTCCTTTAGAAGGATCAGATGTCATTCTTCTCAAGTCATCAGAGCCACCTTTTGCAGAACTTTGGCTAGTTTGCTTACTTTGAATTTCCCATTGATATATCATTTAACTCTAACTAGGTCAAGCAGAGCTGACTGGGTCTAGACAAGACTTAATTTTTTCCCTCCCTTAGTATGCCTACTTTAAAAGTTTTCATTAACTGTTATTTCCAAGCCTTCTCCTGTCTCTTTGGACCTAAGATCTTATGTGTCCTTTAAGAGATATAAAAATAAATGGGAGGAATGAAAAAAAAATACATTTAGTGAATTTTGGAAGTCATTCAAACATAGAGCTTGACACAAGAAATCAAAACCAGTCTTCTTATATTCAGAGATTTTTTCCTCATGATAAAATGTGGCTTCCTGTTTATGAGGCTAATTCAAGTGCACAAAGTGGTTATCAGAGGGCTTTTGCCATACTGTGTTTTGGGTGATGTAAGTTCAAGTGATTAAAAAATACATAGAAAATCTTAGTAATATCGGAATTAATATTGGAAAATCTTAGGAATATTGAAATATTCCTTGGTGAAATGTATTTGAACAAACTATTCTTAGTGAAACTTGCATCATTCTAGCAGACTTTATAATGGATATTAAAACTATTAACACATATTCATCTATTTTATCTTAAATACAGTGAACACTAATTTTTCTCAGATTCGTTGCTTAATGTGTTGAATAATCAGACTTCTGCAAGAGCAACTTAGCGCTGTGACAAATGCAGGTTGTGAAAGGTGTAAGTAGATTCTTTCTATGGCTGCCCCTGTGATAGACTCAAAGCAAATAAAATTAGCTAAAGTTCAAAATAGGGCACATATATTAACATTATATGTAGAAATCCTGTGTTTAATGTAAAAATATTACATTAATAAATGCTTCAAAATGCCTCTGTACTCAACATTCATAAATTAACAAGTTTGGCTTTCCTGTGGTACTTTTATATTCCTTAGCTGGAGTGAACCTGGAGAAACCACCTCCAGCTGACCTGTGGAAAATAATATGCCTAAGCATTTTATAGGAGATAGGCGACCTTGTAGGTTCAGGCAAAGGGCTCCTGACATGTTGGGGAGAAGTCAGTGTGTCAGTATAATCAGGCTACTGATTAGCCTTGGGTCTGCAGAGATGGTTAGTATGCCTTTGAACAGTTTTATATTTCTTTTTAGGCCTTACTGGGCTAGAATGGGGCCCAAGAACAGCTAAGACCATAGTAGCCATGGTAGTATGGGTGGGTGGGATCTTGTAGGCTTGCATTAGGAAGAAAACCTATCTCCTGCCCCTAACTGTTTCCCACCCTACCCCATTCACATTTTTTTTCGTGAATCTATTTATACATTTAAAAACTCTACTAAGCAGGTTTATCAATTAAATAAAAATTGTCTATATTTTACCTCTAGAAGAGAGAAATTGTAAGAAAATGATATTGCAGATAGTTTAAAAAGTATTAATGAGAACATGAACTCAGGTCAGTATAGATTTTCTTTTAAATTTTAAATGTATTTTTAATGTATTTTTTAAATGTATTTTTTAAATTTTAAATTTTAAATGTTTCTATTTTTTTTAATTTTTAGAGCAAGGAGAGACAGAGGGAGAGGGAGAGAGAGAATCTTAAGTAGGGTAAATGCCTAGTGCAGAGCCTGAGGTGGGACTTGATCTCACAACCCTGAGATCATGATCTGAGCCAAAATCAGGAGTTGGAGACTTAGCTTTCTGAGCCACCCAGATGCCCCAGTATAGATTAAAGAAAAAAGCAAACAACATTTGTGAGATATAATTCATACGCTATAAAATTCACCCATTTAAACTATACAATTTATTGTTATATATCCATAGAGTTATACAACAGTCACCAGAATATAATTTTAGAATATTTTTTCCCCTTAAAGAAATCCTGTACTCATCAGCAGTCACTTGCCATTCCTTCACACCTCCTCCCACCATCCATAAGTAACCATTAATCTACTTTCTGTTTCCATAGATTTACTTATTTTAGACATTTAATATAAATGGAATTATACAATATGTGACCTTTTCTGATGCCCGGCTTCTTTTTACTTAGCATAGTCTTTTCCCGGTTCATCTATGTTATAGCATAATTAGTACTTTCTTTTCTTCTTTTCTTTTCTTTTTTCATAATTAGTACTTCTTTTTCTTTCTCTTTTTTTACTGCTGTGTAATATTCCATTGTATGGATATACCATATTTATTTATCCATCTTCAATTGATGGACATTTGGGTTGTTTTCTTTTGGCTCTTGTGAATATTGTTTCTGTGAACATTCATGTACAGTTTGTATTTGAACATTTGGTTGGAACTTTAACATCCTTGTTTTTGTAAGTAAAACTTTATTGAAACATAGCCCCATCCTTAAACATGGAGTTCTCTACTTGTTCCAAATAAAGTCAATCCCTCCACAAAGAGCTGTAGAGCTCGTTGCCTTTATATCCTGCTTTTCTACCTGGCCAGAACCCAAGTTACTGCCCTGGAGCTAGAGGAAGGGACCTGCTTTTCCAGAGTGACCCCTTCCCCTGACCCTCTCTATAAGTGAAGAGGGGTAGTAACCCGTGGTATTATTGCATGGAATTTCTGTCATATAAATGAGCTGGTGCGGGGAAGGAGATTGGGGCCCTTGTATTCTAGGCTTGCTGCTCTTAGGGTAGAGCTTTCACCCTAAGAGTGGAGCCAGTTCATAGAAGAATGACCTGGTCTTCTCAGCTATGCCACTCAGAAAAGAACTTCTATAACACAGAGCTGAAGGGCATGAGCACACCCTGCTGTGGATGAAATTATAGCCCCAGACTGAGGGCTAGGGGATAAGGAGTCTGTCTTCTTGGTCACACATGCCTGGAGTAGACCTTCTGTATTCTGGGGAGAGGAGGTGCGTAATGTGTGCATACCGGAATGCGTTGAGGCTCAAACCCCATAGACTTTTGCTGTTCTAACCAGGATTTAGTACATTTTCTTGAATGATTTTTTATTTATTTGATTTATGCCCTTAGGACAATTTCCAGAGACTTTATATAATTGCTTTTTATAATTTTCACTAAATTGTTGTTTGCTGAAGAGTATGTCACTGAGCTCCTTCACCATTCTGGAATTCCTGCCTCCCTCATTCATATTTAAGTTCAAATATTCAAATATTGAATAATTCAGACAAAATCATAATATTTTTATATTTCACTCATCATTACTTTTTGGGTTTCCAGTGGTTTTTCTATTTTTTTAAATGTGTTTTGACACATGGAGCCCAAAGGGTTTAAATTTGCATGTCCTGTTATGGGATAAGGAGCTCACTTTAAGCATATGTATTTGGTAAAGCAACATTCTTACCTGTGTTTAATCCTTTACCTGTGTTTAATCTTTACCTGTGTTTAATCTTTCTGAGAGAAAACATGGCATTTCTACAATTATTTCTCCCACATGCATCATTTGATCTTGAATAACAGATTGTTTTTTCTAATGGCAAATGATAATACTGTTATCCTCTATGGAAGGTAACAGATCATTTTTTTTCCTAAAAAGACTGAGAAATGAAAATAAAATTATATCCCTTTAGTGGAAATTTCTTGTCACTGCTTTAGTCTGAGGTAAAGGAACGTAAAAATATATCATGGCTAGGGAAAACAAGATAAATTATGATTGGTAACAGTGTTTGAAAATTTGAATGGGTCATGGGGGAATAAGTTGTATGTCAGGGCCTGATGATTAGTCTATGATAGAATCTTTGGAAAAAACACAGACCTCTAAGGAATGATTTTCAAAGTGGTAGCTTATTGGCTTCATTTTGGGTGTAGAACTTTATAACACCCTATAACATGATCTCTTAAAATCATTACTGTTCTTACATAGCAGCCCTGGGAAGTGGACTTTAGAAACGTCCAATTACAACACGTGGGCTATTATTAAGTATGTATGATATTTTTTATAGGTACTTAAGTAATTCTAAATTTATGGATCTTTTTTCCATGAAATGATGCAAATAGTGATTTTGTGGCCACAATCCCCCAAGAACCCTTATTTTTATGGACCAGAAGATCTCTGCTTAGGCAGTCAACTGCTGTTCCAAACAGGCTGCACAAGTAATGTTTTCTCTGCTCTTGTATTTGAGATCTTTGCCCATTTCTTTTACTATACTAGAATTAAGGGGATTTCTATTTTAAAGTAAATGTTATATGTCTTAGTACTTTTTACCTTTCTGGGAATGATTTCAAAATATTTTGGAAAAAAGTCAGCCTTTTTCATCTCTGCATTTGAACTTTGTTGCAGAGATAAAGCTGTCCACGAATCACCTTTGGAAAGGATTTGCAGAGGCCAATGTCTAGTGGTGCTGGTGACTACAGCAGGATTTCCAGAAGCTCTCTATGTTCCTGGCTTAAAAGGTGCTTAGGATCCCAGGAGGTAAAGGAAAATTTTTGTTCTGATTTGTTCTGATTGTGTTACTACATCATCTTCATTGTTTTTCTCCAATCTGGGAATGTCTATTTATTGAATAACTACTGTGTGCAAAGTAGTGCATCTCTTACTCTATGTACATCCAAATATACTATTTGATTTAATTCCGAAAGATAGTGAGGGAGGGAGGTATTGCTTTTCTATTGGGAGAAGTAGCCTTACCATAGCCAAAGTGCAGAAGTAGCAGAGCTGGAACTAAACTCAGATGTCTTATTCCAAGGTGATGCTCTTTTTGCTATACTGCAGAGGAAGGGCTATGTGGCAAGGGTATCCATGGGACTTAGGAGAGACCACAGAAGACTCCTTCTTTGGGAAGGGAGAGATCGCACAGGTTCCAGGAAATGAGGGGAGATAAAGTAAGCATGGGGTAGAGGAGAGGATCTTCTCCTCTTTTAGTTTTTAGGCATGAAATGCACCTCAATTAGGATCCAGAATTTTAACGTTCTGAATCCCTAGTAAGCAAAGATTTAAGTCATATATTAAAAAATTTCTTAAGTTGCTTTCAAGGTTTTCAACCTTTTAAGTTATGATATTATAAAACTTTATAATTTATAATTTTATAATCAAAATTTTGATTTTGAAAAACATATTTTTAAACCTAAAGCTGGGCAGTATGGATGGTTTGGGGAATCTTCTTTGTAACTTACTTTAATAAAAAAGAAAAAAAATTATCAAAATTATGTGTACACATTTAAGAAAACTAATAGGATAGAAGAACTTTCATTGTTCCACCTTCTCCCATCCCAGTCTGCTGCAGAGGCAACCTGTACTTTTTGTTTTACCTCTTAAGCAAATATGCGCTGTGCACAAATTCTTGAGTTTTCATCTTTAAACTTTATCTGTATTCTTCTTGTTATGACAGATAATAGATTATATATGGGGGTATATGAGATAATGTATGAGAGTATATGAGGACTCCATCTCCCACCTTTATTTCTCCCTGTTAATTTTATGAAAACTATATCACCATTCAGTTTCTCATTTTATTACTTTTGTAAAGACACATTTTCATACAACCTCTATTTATTTTTGTTCTATTTCTTTGTTTTTAGTTTTAGACAGTATCTGTTGACTCCTTGCTTTATATGATGAATATATTAACCCCCTACTCTTCCTCCCACCTGTTCTTTTCTTTTTCTACCACACAGCTTCTGATAGCTGCACTTTCACAAGACTGTTAACATTTTCATTCCATTCTATAGCTATTGTTAAGTTGTCTATATTTTGTGGGCAATTCTAGATGTTGGAAATTAATAAATAACATGCAAATTTTGTTTGTTTTAAATAATAATAGCTAATTGCTTACAATGTGCCAGGCACCATTCTAACTGCTTTACATACAATAGCTCAAATTTCTTTACATATATATTTACATAAATCAATTCTCAAAAGATATTTTACAGATATGGAAATTGAGGTGTTGGCAAATTAACTAACTTGCTCAAAGTCACAAAGCTAAGAGTGGTAGTCATGATTTACATTAGCGTAGTCTTGCTCAGGAGTACATTTCTGTTTGCATTAGCTTCTGCTGTGTACCCAACCGCACCCAAATTTCAGTGACTTAAAACAGCACCATTTCTTTACCTCATGGTTCTATAGGCCAAAAATTTTGGGCTGGCCTTAAGTGGGCAGTTCTTTCGGGTTTGGCAGGTTTGCTCCGGCATCTGTGGGCAGTGTCGCAGCCCAGCTTCTGCAGGGAGATGGATATTGGTTGGGGCAAAGAAAGACTAGCCATGTGTATCTCATGACCCAGTGCTAGCCTAGTCTTATTCATATGACTGCTGGCAGAATTCTGAGAGAGAGAAAGAGAGAGAGAAAGAACAGAAGCAGGTCAGGCTTCATGAGGCCTAGGCTTGAAAATGACACAGGGTCACTTCTGCTGCATTCTGTTGGTGAAAAAAAATCACAAAAACAGCCCAGATTCAAGGGGAAAGGAAATAGACTTCACTTGTTGGGAGTTGCTGGGAAAGAATATTATAGTAGTGTGCTTACAGTGAAAGGTGGAGAATTGGGACCATTTTTGCCTTCTACCGTAGTTCCCTTGGCCATTACATGTATTGCTCTCTATATGTAAATATTATTCATTGGAGAGCCAATATATGCTGTGATTACATTCCATTTTCTGTGGTTTCAATGTTATCACTTAACATGAAAAATAAAACTGAAGAGACTTCTTTCTTAGACTCCATCAATTGCTCAATTATTATATTTAATTTAAATTTGTTTTATGTTAGGCCCTTTCTTTCCTATGCATCTCCCCACTGTGGGGTTTATGATTGCCATCTCCCCCTTAAGAAATACATGCTTGCTTTATTATACCTATAATAATTTATTGTTTTTTGTTTATTTTTTCTAATGCTTATAATCCAGTCTTTTTTTATTTATTTACTTATTTATTTTTTTGTCTTGAAGATATTCCTGGATCCAAATGATTCTGGTTATAACTGCACGGATTGCTTTGTAGGCTGTCATCCTGGGAGTTCATTTCATGTATTTCCTGGTTTATTGTTTGTTCTTTATATCTTATACCTTCTCTTTTGGTTTTCACTTATATTTTGCTGGGAGATATCTTCAAGCAACTTCTGCAGAATATAAACTTTCTGAGGCCATAAATGTCAGAAAATGGATTTATTTTCCTTTAGCATTTACCTGAAAATTTGTCAGGTTATAGTTTTTTAGAATCAAAATATTTTCCTTCAGCATTTTGAAAATCTTGCACAACTGTCTTCTAGCTTCTACTTCTAATGAGAAATCTGACAGTAGCTTGATTCTCTCGTTCCTTTGTAGGTTCTGTGTTTTGTTTTTCCTCTCTCTCTTTCTCAGATAGTAGATTTTTCTCTCCTTTTTGTTTTGAAATTTCATAAAGATGTGTTTAAACCTGGATCCTCTGTTAATGTCTGTTCGATCCTTTTAAATTTTTATATCTTAAGTTCTGGGCAATTTTCATCTAATACTGTTTTTATAATAATCTTTCCTTTGTTGTCTCTATTCTCTCTGGAATTCCTTTTAGTCAAATGTTTGACTTCTTAGATTGATTCTCTCTATATGTTTATCTCTGTTTCTTCCTCAACTTTATATTTTAAACTTTAGATTTAATTTTTTTTTAAGCATGCTTTTAACTTTTAAGAGTGTTTTATCATTTTCTGATTTTTCCTTTTTTCATTGCATTCTCTTCTTTTTTCTAGATCACAAATGTCTTCTTGAACATTTCAGAGTATTATCTATGAGAGATTTTTTTTTTTTTTTAAATTAGTTTCCTCCAGGTTCAATTTCTCTGTTTGTTTACTGGTCTTGGTTTTTCATGTAGTTAGTTTTCTCCAAAGACCTCTGATTTCTGGGTATCTTCATATATTAGAATGAGAAAGTAGGTAGGTCCTCTGTGAGCTTTGTATATACAGGTAATACTTGTCAACCAGTAGGCTTAACTCTAATATGAATGGGTGGAATGCTTATTCCTATATGAAGGTGTAAGAGAAGAGAGTGATGGGTTGATCATTCATATGTAGAAACCTTTTATTAACCCTGTCTTTTCAGCCCACCTCCAAATCCCATCCACTTATTGGCTGATTGTATTTCACAGTAACCCCAGGACTCTGCTCCCTCCATGATTGAAATTCTCTCCACAAATATTCTACTCTGAAGCTTTGTCCTTTCTATTTAACTTATCAACATTCTCTTATTTCTTTTCTATCTTAGGTATCTGTTGAAATTCACTCCCCTGAACATGTTATTCTTTAGTATAGATTTATATCTCTTTAATTCCTTCAACATAGTTTTAATAGGTTCTGGAGAAGAAGGAGGGGGTAACATGTAATCTCAGTTGGATACTTTTGCCCAGAAGTTTTCTCCATACCTTACTTTTCAAAAAGAAAAATCCTAACTGTATATACTCTGCTCAGGAGGAGTATCCAATCTTATTTAATTGATGAAGGGGAACTCTTTCATGTGGTAAGATCTCTATGTGCTGTATTTTCAGGTCTGTTCAGCTAAAAGTTCTTAAAAACATAGCCGTTTATGGTTTAGCACCTACTGGGATAGGAATGAAAAACTCATTGGTGTACTGATATACTATCCAGATGTCGCTATATTATGGAATATGATAGGACTGTTTTATTCCCCTCTCCCAGCTGTTCTGGGATTATCTGATATATGGGACAAGAACTCTTACCATACATGTTTATAAATATGCTTAATTAACATAGACAGATTCCTTGTCAGTGGTTGGTATATTAATCTGGCAAATCCTTTTCCTATCCTGCCAAATTTTTGATCCCTTGAATGTCTGCCAGTCTAGTTCTTAATGGCTTTAAATATGGGGAACCCTTTGTTTAGATTTGAAGCAGTGGCCCGCCTTCTTACTGCTCTTATTGTAATTCTTTTAGATTGTTCTATTTCTTGCTCTCCCTTGCTCCTTGCTCTAAAATCCTAGGAAGTCACACCCTTCCTGAGTGGATAGATTTGCCTGGTTTATTCTCAAATGCAGCTCATATTTTATGAAATCCTCTTTGAATTCTTCAGGGCATATGGCTTGCATGTCCTTACTTTCTTTTCTCTCTCTCTCCTGTAAATTTAGCTCTGTGTCTTCATCATCAGCCAAAGTGTCCCTTAGTTTTCTCTTGAGAGTTTTCACACACACCTTTATCGTGGCAAGGGGGTGTTTTCTTTGCCATTTACAGTAGTCTTTTAGAAACACAAATTAGATAAGAGGAGACCTTAGAAACCATTTGGACTTTCAATTTCTGCAGTATTAGATCATTTTTTAAGGGAATCAAGATGCAAGATTAATATTTTTTAGACGTCTACAGTATTTCATTCTATTAATTATATATTCATTCAAGAATATACATTGAATTTTTTATTGAATCCATATATACAATGGTCAAAGAGCATGTATGGATTTTACTTAGGTGTTAATAAAATAATCATATAAATAGTGTAAAATTGCACAATAACTATGATGGAGAGAGACAGTGCCATGTAAAGTGTCATGGTCTTGAAGGTTGGAGAAAGGTCTATTAGGAAGTCATAGTTGACTATGGGAGGAATGACATGATTATATTTGCATTTAAAAAGTTTATTCAGATTGACTGTATTGGCTGGGGGTCCAGAAAGAATTGAGTGGAACAGTAAGAGGAATATTCCAGAGGAGATATGATGGTAGTTTGGACTGGGATGGCAACATTGGAAATGGAGAGGAGAAGAATGTAAGAGTTATCTAGAAGGTAGAATTGGCAAGACCCAATGACTGGATAAATGGTTCCAAAGTGGGAAAGAAAGGAAAATGTCAAGGATAATTTCAAGGCTTGAATAGATAGATGGATGATGGTGCCATTTACTGGAGTAGGTAATGCTGGATGAGGGCCAGGTTTGGCAGGGAGGGAGATCATGTGTTGGATTTTGGATATGCTAGATTTAAAGGACTGTTTCAAAATCCGAGTGGAAATATCTTGTAGACGTTTAGTTATAAATAGACAGCTGCAGTTGTGGTTCTCGAGTATTTCTGTTGCTCTATAGCCTCATTAACCTTTGGTGTTGTCAGTGTTCTGGACCAAAGCCTTTTAATAAGTGTATAGTGCTATCTTGTTGTAATTTGCGTTTCTCTAATGACATGTGATCTTTTCATATGTTTATTTTTCAACCGCGTATCTTCTTTCCAGGTGACTGTTAAGGTCTTTGGTCTATTTTTTAATCAGGTTATTTGTTTTCCTATTGTTGAGTTTTAAGAGTTATTTGTATACTTTGGATAACAGTCTTATCAGATGTGTCTTTTGCAAATATTTTCTCCGCACCTGTGGCTTGTCTTCTCATTCTCTTGACATTGTCTTTTACATCAAGATTCATTTTTGATATAAAGTTTTATGTTCTGTGCTGTCTGATTCTGTATGCTGAAAAATACTTCTGGAATTTGGAAATTCATGTTGAGAGGTGAAGTAGCTTTTGTGAATTCTGAAGTACTCTCTGGAGTGACATTCTAAAATTGATGTCTTAGTTTACCCTTGAAGGCTCATATTCTAAGTGTCAGCACTCACCTCCTCAAAGGGAGTTTTATGCTCTTGACATTGGGCAGGTGTGGAGTTTTGGCTATGAAGTAAGAGCTAAATATTGTCTGGATTCTTGGTCACTCGTTGGAGGTAATTTAAAACTTACTTACACAAAATTGAAATCTATTGCAATAATGTAAGAGGCAATATGACTAGTGGAATGTGCATGTGATCAGGAGTAAAAAGATCTGGTTTTAGTGTGTGTGCCAACAAGCGGTTGCTCATTGTTTTGGTGAAAGAATCACGGATATTTTTGGTGAAAGAAATACGGATATTTCCTTATCCGTAAAATTGGAATAATATTAACTTAATAATAATATTAATTGGTAATGTGCATTGAAATTTCTTCTGTCTTTTCTTGATTTGATAGCTTATTTTTTTAGTGTTGAATTATATTAGTTAATAATGTTAATCATACTGTGAGGATTAATTTTATGTGTCAACTTGGCTAGACTGTGTTACTCTGCTTTTGGCTAAACACCCATCTTAATGTTGGCTGTGAAGGTATTTTTTAGATGTGATTACCATTTAAATCAATAAACTTTGAGTAAAGTAGATTATCCTGCATAATGTGAGTGGGCCTCAAACCAGCAGTTAAAAGCCTTAAGGCAAAAGATTGAGGTCTTCCCAAAGAAGAAGGAACTCTGCCTCCAGATTGTCTTTAGGCATGGGACTGCAACATTAACTCTTTCCTAGTTCTCCAGCCTGCTGGCCTGCCTTGAAGATTTTGGACTTGCCAGCCTCCATAACTGTGTAAGCTAATTTGAAAAATCTCTTTGTCTCTGCCTTTCACATACATACACTCACATGCTATATTGGTTCTGTTTCTCTGGAGCACTCGAATACAACTAATACAACTGTCTAGGCACTTTCCCAGTAAGATAAAATCAATGAATGAATGTAACTGTGCTTATAAACCTCAGAGCACCATTCTGAAATAAAAATGACATAAAACCCAAATATAGATACAGAGGCTCTCTTGTATAAAGGAGTGATCATTTCCTTGTTCTTTATTGATATTTGTTTGCCACATCCCACTTCTAAAAATTGTTACAAGGTTAAAGAGCAGATCTAGAAGCCAAAAATAAGCTTGGGAGGATCATCGAAGACCTGGAATGAAGGTCAATGAAGAGCTGGAAATGTGCTGGATCTCAGCAGTTTAAAGAAAAGAGGTATTGGTTATAAGCACAAGGATGGGGATGAAATAAAGGTTTCTGGATTCAGTCATTAAGAATTAACATGGAGTAGGTTCCATAGATTAGTGGTAGTGAATCTCCACATGTATGGGCAAATCCAAGGTCACACAATATTTTCTTTAAGTTGTATTTTTAAAAGGTATACTCTAGAGTATACTCTAGTGAGCTGTAAGACTCACACTCTATAGAGTTATTTCAGAAACATTCACTTTCAAGGGATATCATGCATCATCAAATGACCAGGACAATAAGTTAATCCTGCAGGCTAGAAGGTCTATTTGTGAGTTTAAGAGTGAAGAAGACACTTTAATATCTTATTTCTTTGTTCAGATCTCTCCGCAGATTGTATGGGAAAGTTCTTAATAAAGAAGTTAAATACAGAGAGATAAGAACTTTCTTCAATATACTATGAACATTTGATGCTATCATGATTGGCAAATTTCCCAGATCAAAAGCTGCTATTAGCTCACTCTTTCTTTAGCCAACATATTTTCATTCAATTAGTACTGTGCACTGACATACAGGAGAAACATCAATTCCTAATAAAATATGGCCCAATATTATCTATTGTGTTATATCTAAGGATCATCTCAAAAATACAAAGTTTAAGAACTTCTTAAGGTAATGTACTAAATAAATCTCCTTTTTTGAAGGGACCTCATGACCAAATTTATTTTTAATTGCTGGAATAAATGACTTCATTTATATGGTTTTAGATAGATCTACCTGGAGTTGACTCCTTGATGCAAGTGCTGATGTGCAAACAACAAGAGGCTGAATGGATGCATAATCAATAATGCATCTAGAGGCTTTCAACTGAGTTCAGGCAGAGTATCTATTAGATCTCGTCTCTCAGTATCTCATCTCTCTAGCTAATTTTTCAAATATTCTAGGGAAACTTGGCTGCTGTAACCCACCTTCCTTTGAGCAATAAGGAAAAAGAAATTATTCCCAGAGGGATAAAGAATATTTTTCTTCAGTGGTTCTGTACATATTTGAACCTGTGTCTCAATGATTATGCACAACCAATGTATATTTCAGAGTCTTTTATTTATTCAATGTTTATTCAAAAATATTTATTTAGTGCTTTCTAGATGTTAGGCATTGTTGGGGATAGAAGACAAGTTCTCTGATGTTTGTGTACTGTTTAGTGGGAGAAGACAGAAGATAAACAGGTAAACCAAAATATATGACACTTTATAGCTATTACATATAAGTCCTAAAAATAATGAAATGGGTATTATAATGTGGGGAGTAGGATTGGCAGGACTAATTTTATAGAGTAATCAGGAGAGACCTTTTCAAGAAAGTGACTTTAAGCTGAAGATTTGGAAAACAAGATCTCCAAGGCAGAGGGAGCCCTAATCCAGAGGCTCTGAGGTAGGATTTACAGTTAACCTTGAACAACATGGGTTTGAACTGTGTGAATCCACTTATATGCACACATTTTTTTTTTAGTAAATGCAGCATAGTATTGTAAAGGTATTTTCTCTTCCTTATGGTTTTCTTAACAACATTTTCTTTTCTCTATTTTTTTGTAAGAATACATCATATGATACACATAGCATACAAAATACATGCTAATTGACTCATGTTATCATAAGGCTTTAGGTCAACAATAGGCTATTAATAGTTAAGGTTTGGTGGAGTCAAAAGTTATATGTGGATTTTCAACCGCACAAGGGATCAGAGGTAGATGAGGGGTCAGTGCCTCTGACCTCTGCGTTAGCCAGGGGTCAACTGTAATATGTTCAAGAAACAGAAGGGAAGCTGGCATGGTCAGAGTGCAGAGATCTGGGGGGGTAAGAGTGATATGAAGGCTGTGCAGGGTCTTGAAGTCTGTGATTGGGAGTTTGGATTTTATTCCGACTATACTTGGAAGCCACTAGAGTGTTTTGAGTTGGGGATTGACATGATCTGTTTTTCCTTCCTTCTGCCATTTTCTCCTTGTACTTTTCCAGGCACTTAGCATTCAGCTTTTCCATGGATTTTCTAAGTCAACATTTTAAATAATATGTTTTCTGGGTAGTTCCTGTCTGTTTGAGTAGCTCCATTCTGGGAACTGGTAGTTATAGTACTGTTACTCCTTTTTTTAATTGCATAATTTCCCCAACATTTTTGGTTTAAAATCACATAAAGTGTGATACTGTAGTATTTTATGAAGTGAAAGAATTGGCTCTGTTTTCTTAGAGTTTGCACACTGATAGTCTGTGAGTCATATTCAGCCCATAGTTTTATTTGGTCTGCTTAGAATTTTACAAATTGGGAGACTTAACATAAATGTCTGGAGTAATATGATGATCTTATTTGTATATATCCAATGGTTCATATTTGGAAAATAAAATTAGAGAAAGAATTTACAAGAAGGGACTTAAGTCAAAGCTAAAAGACAAAGAGCTGGAGAGGCAGATTTTACAAAGCCAAAGGTGAAAACCTAGAGACCAGCATTCATTGTATATGACTTGCAGTGTTTGTAGAAACTGTCATATTACACAGCACTTAAAGAGGTCTAATAACCCATATCATAGTGGTGCAAATCCCAGATCTAATGCTTTTTAAGTGCATGACCTGGGATGAATTACTTTTCTCTGCTTCCATTTTATTCCGTGTAAAATGGGGATAGTAAGTACATTCTTCATAGGATTGCTGTGAGAATTAAGTTATTAGTGTTTATGAAGCATTTAGAACAATGCATGTTTTAGTAACATTCCATAACTATTAGTACATTTTACAGATAAAAAAAACTTGACACTCAAACAGCTAATTGATATCAAAGAAGTTACCCAGCAAGTTAGTGGAAGAGCCAAATCTTCAGACCAGCTCTTTTAAGAAGTTTTGTTGGTGGTATCTCAAAAGTAATTTGAATTATTTGGTTTGGATACCAATATTGCCAGTTTTACCGCTGGTTAGCTCAAAGTTTTATCTAAACAGCAGTTCTCAGTTTTTGAATCTTAAGATGCTTTAAATTTCTTAAAAGTTTAAAGATCGTGTGATCTTTAAGTTTGAAGATCATGTGTTTATGTGGGTTTTAGCTATCAGCTCCGTATTGGAAATTAAAGCTAATAATTTTAAGAAAAATAACTCATTAATTCATTTAAAAAAACCTATTATAAACTATCATAAATAACATATTTTTATGCAAAATAGCTGTTTCCAAAACAAGACTATTTAGAGAAAGTGGAATTATTTTACATTTTTGCAAATCTCTAATGTCTGGCACAAAGACATCTGGATTCTTATATCTGCTCTGCATTCAATCTGTTACAATGTTACTCTGGAAAACTCCAATGCGCATGCATCTTCTTATTAATATGAAAGTAGTTTTGACTTGACAGATTCTCCGATAGTCTCTGGGAACTTAGGAGGTCCTCACAGCATGCTTTGAGAACCATTGATCCAGGTAAAATTAGAGATTTGAGATAGGAAAGATACAATTTCTGCCCAAGTCCTAAAACATACCTTAGATGTGGAAATGCAATGGCCAAGAGCAAAACTTTCTAGGGAACAAACACTAAAATCAAACCTTTGTTACCTTTTATAAGATTAATAACTCTACTTATATATTGTTCCAACAAATGCCCACCTGCCACCCAAAATATTCACTGCATTGTCTAATTACAAAATATTTTTTCTTCAGCCACCCACCATCCCAAATTGTGTGTCTGAAAGCACTTAGGTGAAATTGGTCAGAAGTAAATTAATGAGTAAAAGCATGTTCTTTTAATTCAGAGGAAAATGAGAAATATGCCACATATTCAACCTGTCTTCCTTCTTGTCCTTTCAAGCTCCTTGGCCCTCTTGAGTATTATATTAGTTTACTTTGTGATGAAAGTTGCATAATTCCAGTGGTTCCTTTCTATAGTTGATAAGGCTATAGATGGGATATTGGAAGGATAATTTCTACTTGCTAACAGATCCATTGATCTGTGAAGAATTCATTTCTCTTCTTATTCAATAGATCTTAAGACTGGATATTACACAGTCTGCATTTAGAGAAAGAAAATTGTTTATAATCAACCCAGCAAAGCACAGATATTTTAGGCTGGTCCATAGAAGAAACTTTGGATGAACCATTTCTTGTAATGGGGTTCGTTCTGATGAGGCCTGAGTATTTGTGGACTTTTCAACAGGCTATGTATTTAATTTCTTCAGGCAAAGCCTGAAGTCCCACTTCCTCTGTAAGTGCCATCTCTAATGTATTCATTTATTTATTCAACATTTGTTGGCTAGCCAGACAAAGTGGTAGATACCAGTGACCTAAAGTTGGATGTCTGAAATTTATATATTTGAGGAGTTCAGGAGATAGGTATATAAGTAAATTACTTAAATATGTGTGAAAAATGATGTAATAGAGACACGAGAACACAATGCTTTAGAAGAGAAGCAAGGGGAGACTGATGCTACATGATTTGTGAAAAGTTTCTCACTGGAACTGGGTCCTGTGAGGTACAGGGATTTAAGGCAAGTGAGGAAAGGGCATTACTGACAAAAGGAACAGAATGAGTAGAGGCTTGGAGTTCTTAAAAAGCATGAGGTGTTCAGGGAATGATGAGAATTTCCAGAGACTGGAATTAGGGTGCACGTTAGTGGAGGCTGGGGCAAGGCTGTGGTCACACTGGGACAGGTCATAGGGGCTGAAATGAAAAAACAAAGTGGGGGGATTTACATTTAACCCTTAAGCCAGAAGGAACCATCAGTGGGCTATTTTTGTTGAGGTATATATTTTAGAAATATTTTTCTGGTAGTGTATGGGCAGGAAGTGGAATGCATTAGAGAATGGAAGCAGTGGTCCAAATGAGATAAAATGGTTTCCTTCACTGAAGCAGTCATTGTGGGAACAGCAGTGAGGTAGTAGGGGCAAAACTGAGAAGTATTTAGAAGCTAGAATCAACCACTGAGGAGACTGGATATGGAGAATGAGAGTGAGTCTTAAGAATGATGTGTAGAGAACTGAACTGGTGAATTACAATTAGAATGATTAGTAACTGAACATGGAAAACTGAAGCAACAGTAGAAAGTAGTAGAAATGATGTTTTTTGGGAACATGCTGAATTTTACTGACCCGTGGCTTATCTTGGTGGCACTTGGAAATACGGGTCTCAAAAGAGAGATTGAGAAGTTGTGTTTTCCTTCTAGAAATTTCTGTAATATGCTCAATCTATACTACATATAAAGTTGATGACAAACCTTTTGCTATCATTTCTACAGATGTCTTGTGTCTTCAGCTAGAAATAAAATTTTCAAAGGTTTCCAAATATCATGGGTCTCAAATAGTAAGCTTTCAAACCACAGAGATTGGGGTATAGGCAAAATAGGTGGAAGGGACCAAGAGGTACAGATTTCCAGTTATAAAATAAGTAAGTCATGGAGAAGCAATGTACAGCACAGGGACTATAGTCAATAATATTGTAACAACTTTGTATGGTGACAGGTGGTAACTAGACTTATTGCAGGGACCACTTCATAATGCATAAAAATATTGAATCACTATGATGTACACCTGAAATTAATAGGATATTGTATGCCACTTATACTTCAATTAAATAAAATAAGGTTAAATTAAATAAAATACAGGACAGGGATGATGGATTCTCTTTTTTATTTTCCCACTGTGCCTAAGAGAGAGCTAGGCACAAACTAGGAAAAAAACACCTGATGTCTTTCTTTAAGGTCTAAAGACAGAGTCAGAGACTAAAGGCAATAAAGAATATTTTAGAAAATTGAGCAATTAAAGAAATTCTGAGAATTAAAAGGAAAAGAAAAAGAAAACCCCTCCTAAGGATTCTTAGTAAGAACTGGGGAAAAAATAGAGGATATAGACAGGGAAGGTCTCTTATTTTTGGTACTAACACTAATTGGAAGAACAATAGTTGTTAGGGTATTTTTTTAGAAGAGTATTTTTAAAATATAAAATACTTGCATGGAGAAGATCTGAACAAACACATCTTTAAGGGTTAACATGCTGATTGAATTTGAAGATTTCAGTAAAAAATCTTGGTCTCTAAACAGACACTAAATCAACAAAAGTGTTATTTATTAAAACTAAAATGAAACAAAGATTGCCAACTTAAATTCCTTAAAAATAATGTTTGGGTGTTTTATACTTCATAAAGAGAGTATACTAACTTGATTGACGGAAGGGTAAACTCTTACTGTACAGAGACAGATATAAGCTCAATGAAATGTACTAGGTTTTTTGCTATGGCTATGATGATGAATTTGTTGAGTAAGTTTTTATTTTGTTTTATTTTCAGGCTATATTTTGTTTTCTATCTCTTGTCCATATATCAATCATCACCACATCTGTGGTTATTTTTAAGATCACTTTCTTTATAACAGATACTGGTTTGCTTCAGAAACTGTTAGAAAATCTAAGTTCTGATCAACTTTAGGGAACACAGTTTTTAGGTGGTTCATATCTGATCCATATCATTAATTTTACTTTGTTTAACTACTCTCTCTATTCAAGCAGACATCACTTAAGAGAACATGCCGGATGAATGAGTTGGTGTCATATGTCTTTTAAATAGAAGTCTTGCTAAGGCTTTCACCTGGGGAAAAGCTAGTAGGATTAAAATCAGTGACTCTTTCACCTCTCTTTGCTCTGTCGAGCATAAGAGGAGGAGGTACTAGGAAGCTTTGACAAGAAGAGCAGAGACTTTAATTGAGGGCAAGCGGGGCTCAGGTCCTATTTCCTAATTATAGATGTTTCTTCAAACATCAGAGGTGGAAATCCAAATATACTGCAATTTACTAGAGGACAAAGCTCACTTAAATAAAGGACCATTTGATTCAAAGAAAAAAATTTTTTTAAGAGAGACAGAGACAGAGGAGTGAGGGAGAGGGACAGAGGGAGAGAGAGAATCTTAAGCAGGCTCCACGCTTAGCGTGGAGCCTGATCTCGCAGCCCTGAAATCATGACCTGAGCCAAAATCAGGAGTCAGATGCTTAACCAACTGAGCCACCCAGGTGCCCCTTGATTCAAAGAAATTTAAAAGGTCTTTTTTTCAGCCAGACACCTACACATTATATTTTCATATTTCTGGAGAATCTAAGAGTCTGAATGTGGCACCATACCATTTTTTCCTTACTTGGATTTTTTTTGGTGTGAATGCATTTCTATCTGTCTGTGTATGGATTCACAGTTTGCTTTTCAGTGTAGTGGAGAGGTTCCTGATGACCAGCACTCTTCATTTCTAGTTACTCTCACATATATTACTTTTATAGCTTCCATCTTGCTATTTTGATGAATAAGAAATATGATCACAGGGCAACTGAAGTTAATAACCAATTTTAGGAGGATATTGCTTAAATGGTTTCTCAATTATGTTCCAGTTCGTTCCTTGTGTTGATAAAATGAAAGCCTCTTAACAGTAGAGTTCAAAATGTAAAGTTGAGTTGAAGTTTGAGGATTATTATCCTTTAACGTTTAATGGCACTCAATTTTCCTGGCTCGTATTTTTGACATAGTGTTCCACGTTTCATCTGTCATTGGTACATTCTTACTTGGGTCTCTGGGCCAAATGAACTCCACCTATTAAATTTTGTGGTGTACTGTTCAGTTGTTCTTTTAATTAGTAGGTCATTATTATTTTAATGAACCTGGTCCTAGTCCTTTCACACATGGTACCATAGGTGGGGAAAGGATTCAAATGTTCCTATAGTATCGATGAAGATTTCCTTGTCATGTGAATGCCATACAAGCAGCTCTGCAGCCAGAATGTCTTATTGGCCAAATATAAAGCCCTCTAATTAGAAGTATGTGATGCTATAATGAAAACATTATCAAACCAGCTGTACTGTGTGTACAGATTTTCTGTTTTTATTCATGTGTGTGCATCTATTACAAACATAGCACAAATAGAATATAAAAATAAGTTAACACTCACAGCCAAACCTGTTAAATTTAGTTCAACAAATTGTATGAAACCCTCCATCTGTTTGCTACATTATCCTCACAATGATAATAGGCAAGGCAGATTTGCTAGCTGAGTTTTAGATAGAGAACGGCTTGTTCAAAAATATATACAATAAGCTCCCCTAAATGAAACCAAACCAAATAGCATTATTTTCTTCTCTGTGGCTTTGAGTGTTTATGTTGTGATACTACATTTACACAGATGTTATTCTTGATCTGTTGTGCCAAAGGATGACTTTGAAGCCAATTTATCAATAATTATTGCTTTGGCCAGTATGAGTCTTCCAAGAGAGCAAACAAGTATGAGGAACAGATCTGATTTCTTTAGTAATGGGTCATGAACAGCTGTTTTCTACCTTTTGTATCTTTTCTCTATGGTTCGCTCTTGGCATTGCAAATACATTTGTATTTTGAACAATATAGAAGGGCAAAGAGGTCTTTATTGCGCAATAACTTATAAATGAAATAATATCTATATCCTAAGGTTATTGAGGATTGCGTGAGACAAAGAAGTACTAGTATGAGTGCTAATTTCTCAACCACTGAAAAACTTAGCTTATCTCCCAGCATCCATATCTCATTTAGTGGTAATTGTGACCTCTTGGAGATATCTCAAAAATGCCATGACATGCCCTTCTAGAATGTCAGATTCTCCTGACTGTTGTTTTGTGAACAGCTAACTTTGCTTTCAGATCTCTTCCTCATACTCTTTAAAACCTTCTCCATTCAAAATGAAGAGCTCCTATTATTTGTGAAGCATCTGGGTACTGGATATATAGGGGCCGAAGAGAAATGAATCATATAATTTATATAGGTTCGTATTTACTTGGAACTCTAGGCACACTTTTTTTCCATAAACACTGGTTTCCTTTTCAGTTTTTGGGTATTTTGATTATGTGTCTAAAAGAACCTTAAAACCTGTTAAGTAGGTATAGCTACATATCACATATCTAACAGTATTCATTATTCTTAATCTTCTTTTTATTTATTATGAACTGTTTTTTTTTTACATAAACAAGGTTGGAGATGCTCCATAGAAATAAGAGTCATGGAACGCAACAGGTTTCACTGTACACTATTTTCATTAGTAAACCAGTTTTCCCAAGTTCCATTGCATTTCCGTTTGCAATGAAATCGAAATTCCCAGTGCATTGAAATGCATTGAAATAGTAGTGTACCTCCTCACAGTCACACCCAGCAACCACAGGAAGGCTTGTCTTCAGGTTCTCATCGTCCATGAATTTGGGAATTCCTAAAGAACATGTACATGTTCTCCAAATCCCATTTTGGAGGATGCTTGCCACCTCAGCTTTGTTCTGACTTTCTCAAGTCCCGTTTGGGGGTCTTGAGGGAAGCTTCTGCAGGCTGCTGCCATTTCCCTTTTGACTCTGTTCCACATGTGAACATAATGTTCTACATGTGATTCTCTGGATCACAATTATGATTAGACTCCAAGATTTTGCAAACTCTGCTGAAGGACTGCAGATAACTTAGGAAATTACAACACAGGAAAAAATTTAACCGGACCCTGTATATTATAACTCCTAGAGTTCATAGGCCATGTTCCTCTACAGAGTGCTCAGTCCTGGTTTTCCTTCTTTGCCAACCCAGTGGCCATCTTTACCTGAACAGGAATGAATCCTTTGGCTACGATTCTCCTATTCAGCATTGTGACCCCCCAACTTTCTCTTGAACCAAGAGGAAAAAAGAACAATAAAAATTTTTCTGATTACCTGTAGGCTCCAGTTCATGCCCCAGTAAATCCATAACCTCATTCTTGATGCAACACTGTGTCTATTTAAGAAAGACTTTTGCATTATTAGGTAGAAGAGTTTAGAATCTAATTTTGTCATCTCACCTATTCCTGAAGAGCAGGATTTACAAACTCAGATGTCTTTGGAACCTGTTAAATATAAATGGTGATATGGGCGAGATATGAGAAAAAGTATGCTGGGGGTGCCTGGGTGGCTCAAACATCTGCCTTCAACTCAGGTCATGATCACAGGGTCCTGGGATTGAGCCCCGTGTTGGGGTCCCTGCTCAGAGAGAGTCTGCTTCTCCCTCTCCTTCTGCTCCTCCCTGCCATTCATTCTCTCTCTTTCTGTCTCAAATAAATAAAAATCTTAAAAAAGAAAAAGTATGCTGTCCTCAGTTTTTCTTGAAATAAATTGGTGGGCCTTTTGGTATAGCTTTTATTTTATTCAACCCTTGATAGAAAAAGGTATAAGAAGTATCATCTTAAATGTGATGACAATTTATGGGATCATGATGAATGGAGAGCACAAACTTCATCTGACTCAACTCCAACTGATTATACTACAAGAGAGAATGATGCTGGTGTTCCCAACTCTTCCAGCATTTTTGAGACATACCAGAAATCCATATTTCTAGGGGCACCTGGGTGGCTCAGTTAGTTAAGCAATTGATTCTTGATTTTGGCTCAGGTCATGATCTCAGGGTCCTGGAATCAAGCTCTGCATCAGGCTCCTTGCTCAGTGGGGAGTCTGCTTGAGGATTCTCTTCTCCCTCTACCCATCTCTCTGCTTGCATGTGCTCTCTCTCTCTCAAATAAGTCAATCTTTAAAAAAAGAAATCCAAATTTCTATGTGTTAGAGTATTAAAATGCTGTTGCTTTTTAATTTGTTAAATTCTAAAATTTTAAGAACACTGTGAAGGTCAGTAATGTATATATTAATTAAACATGTGTAAACATGTCTGTAGGGTGGATCAGACCTCAAGCTGCTAATTTGCAACTTGTGTTGTTGAAAAGAGTTTGACTTTCATCTTTGCAAAACCAAAAGGCCAAAAGATCTATGAAGTTTTGTTTTTGTTTTTGTCTTGGCCAAGTTATCTTTCTATAAATTGTGTTTTCATTTTCCTTTAGAAAAATGGAGTTGTGACATTATAATAACATTTTGATCCTGCTACATAGACAAGATGAAGATTTGGGGAAGAATAGTAGTTTACCTGAAAGTGTTTTACTCGTTTATAGGAATCAGTGAGGAATAGCTGAAAGGACATAAGGGAGTTGGAATCAGACAGATCTAGGCTTAAACCCAGCTCTGACATTGGAGCATAACTTGGTATAAAAGACAGACTCTGCGAGTCACTTTTCTCTCTTGTAAAGTGGGAATAAAACTGAGCTTACACAGATAATTCATACAAATGGCTGACCCATAGTAAGCTTTAAAAAATATTACTTTCTTTCTACCTCTTAGTTTCTAATTTGCCTTAGTTCCAATATCAGAACTCTTGTTTGTTTTGTTTCTGTGTAGGTTTTCAAATGTGTAGAAGTGGGATAGCTTAATAAATTCCAAAGAATGATTAGTTTTATCAAATGGCAAACTATCTATTCTCATGGCCAGGATCAGTTATGGCACCTTCCCAGTACATTTTGTTGTATTCTGCATACTGAGTTAATCCATCTCACTGTGCTTGCTTGATGTCTAATGGCTAGTCCTGCTGACATAACCTTAGCAACCTTATTCTGCATCCAGAGCATCTGAGTAGCTCCTCCAATTATACTTTAGATTGTTTTCCTAGTTGCATGCATTTCTCTGTTACATTGCCATTCATATCATTCTTAATGGAATTTGGAGCAGAAAAGCCGCCATCTTTTTCTTTCTTTGCTTGTTATTATTGGCATGTACAAGCCAGTATGAAGCAGTGTGAAGAAAGCACAGGTTGGGTATCAGGAGGACTGTGTTTCAGTAGCTGAAGGTCTGCCATTAGCTTTATGCTATTAGTCAAGTCACCTGATTCTGGGGTGATTGGTTATCTCATTTGTAAATCAGAGTTAATAGTGTTTGCCCTACTTGTCTCTCTCGGTTGTCATGAGATAACATATGAGAAATTTCACTGTACAAATGTAATGTGATAGAAAAATAAAGGTCATCATTTTAGACTTTCAAGGAAAAGAGCAGAGGTTCTCAAACTTTACTGTATATTTTAATCACCTGGGGAACTTTAAAAGCTCCCCATCCTCAAACACACCTATTAAATAGCTATTAAATCAGGCACTGGGGGGTGGGCACCCGTCATTGATATTTTTTTCTCCCCATGTAATCCAATTCGCAGCAAAGTTTGAGAACCAGTGCTTCAGCGTCTTGCTCTTAGAGTGTGGTCCCCAGACTGGGAGTTACTGGCATCATCCGGAAGCTTATTAGGACTGCAGGATGTCAGGCCCACTCTGAACCTACTGATTTAGATTCTGCATTTTAACAAGATCTTCGGGGATTCATTTGCATGTTAAAATTTGAGAAACATTGCTTTAGAGGTTATTTCATGTGTTTTGTTTTGCAGTTGAGGAAATCTAGAGATGGTAAGATTTTTACAGAGGGTCACAATTCTTGCTAGTGAGGCCAGGACTGGAATACAATTTCCTTGAATTCTAAACCTGTCATTCTCCCACACTCTGGATATGGATGAGCATTATTCTCCATATGGAAGAAAAAGATGTGGATAAATTCTTAATAGTGTGTACACTTTGAGTCTCGTTTCAGTTTTTTTCGGATGTGGTTAATGTTGTCTTCCCAGACCTGTTGCTTTTGAGAACAATGTTCATGAGATGGAGAAACTGACTGAAAACTGCACTTAGGTTGCTTTGACTATTTTGGGAGAGAGTGGAACAGTTGGCAATTTGATTGTGCTTATTATCAAGTTTCTTAAGAAAATCTCCCACCCCTAAAGCAGATTCTAATAAAACAAAATTATAAAATGAGACTTTTCTGCTCTTCATTAGCTGATGGATTAATTTCAAAAGACCATGGTGTGGAATAAGACTACTAATGTCCAGCATGCTTAATAAAATTTTTTTCTTATAGTTACTAACTTAAAGTTTTTGGGAAGGGGGAAGCCCTGGGAATTTGGGCATGTAGGTAGTTCTGTAAGTGGCTGAAGATTCTGAAGACAGAGCTTGCTCTGGACTCTGTGCTCTAACCAATCTAGCTAGAGTATGAAGGAAGCTGGAGAGAAAATGCAGGCTGAGTTGTTGTTGATCTGTCCAATCAAACACCACCACGGGTATAACAGATGTGTGCCATGCACATTGAGATGTGCTATTTTAAATTTCCTAGGGCAGTACTTGCTAGAGACAATATGTTGGACTTACGATGCTTCTTAGTAATATGTACCTGGCTCTCTCCTCCTCTCTGCACCTACCGTGCCACTGATTATACTGTAAGTAATGGCAGCTTTGCCTTGGGAGGTTATGGATATGCTACAGATGTGGGTAACCCATTTGTGAAGGTGTGTAAATTTCAAATTGCTAGTTGCAGCTCCTTGCAAGAAGGCCATGGGGAGCAGGAGGGAGAGAACCCCAGTGGGAGTGACACCCAAAGCCACAGTAATTTCTGATGATTAACCTCCAGTTTTTCACATCAGCTATTATGTATGTTTTTAGGATCATAGACAAAATGATTGCTTTGCTGGATGGAAAATCTGGTGCTGTGAAACTATCTAATTTTCCTCACATGATATCATGATATGTCTGGCAGCACTATTTGTAGCTAATGCTTCCCTCTCTTCCTTTTCCTTCCTATTTTTTCCTGTATTTGATGTACATTCCTTTCATGCATTAATTTCCAAAGATTTCAGCCTGAAATGAGGATAGCTGAGTAGTATCGTAGCAGCAGTAGGCCTCAGAGCTTTTTGTTCCAATGATAAAAAATTTCTGCATGTGCAAGTGTGCATGTGTGTGTTCGTATCTGGTTGGGAGAGGATTCCTACAGAACTAGAATGATGTTATTAGAGCTAGAATGAATTTAGAAAACTCGAATTGAATGTATGTAAGGACCGAGGCAGATAAAATAAATGAGTGACTGGGCCAAGAGTAAGAGGGACAAGCAGGGCTCCTGGGTGGCTCGGGTCATGATCCCAGTGGGATTGAGCCCCACGTTGGACTCCCTGCTCTGTGGGAAGCCTGCTTCTCCCTCTCCAACTCCCCCTGCTTGTTTTCCCTCTCTCTCTGTGTCTCTGTCAAATAAATAAATAAAATCTTTAAAAAAAAAAAAAAAAAAGAAGGTATAGGGACTGTGATGGACCAGGCAGCATCCAGCCTGTCTTAGACAGCAAGCTACCAGCCAGCTCCACTGATCATAGGTAGAAGGAGTGGTAGCCCAGTGCTGTGAGAGCTTCTCGTTTTTTTGTTTTTTTTAAAGATTTTATTTATTTATTAGAGAGATCACAAGTAGGCAGAGGGGCAGGCAGAGAGAGAGAGGGGGAAGCAGGCTCCCTGCTGAGCAGAAAGCCCGATGCGGGGCTCGATCCCAGGACCCTGAGATCATGACCTGAGCCGAAGGCAGAGGCTTAACCCGCTGAGCCACCCAGGTGCCCTGAGCTTCTCGTTTTTAAAAGAGAAGCTGAAAATTCTAATTTTATGTGATATTTTCTGATATCTAAGTGTTCATAATTAATTTATATTTCTTTTTAACACTATGGATGCCAACTGCTATCAGGCCAAAAACCATGTTCAGGGACTAGGTTGGGCCTGAGGTGCAGTAGTTGGCCTGTTGTGAGTCTATTGTCCTTATTTCACAGAAAAAAGGGATTTGTGCAAGTGCGTGGCATTAGTGAGGTTCAGAGCTGAGACAAGAACACAGGTCAGGAGGTTTCCCATTCCTCTCACCTTCCAAGACACCTACAGCAGGAGTTATGTGGCAGGCACTAAGCTAAGTCAGGGTTGGGTTACAGCTATGGCTCTAGCCCACAGTGAGCTCACAGTCTAGCAGGGTGACAGAGAAGCAAACAAATAGCTATAATTCCTGGGGGTATGTGCAACCAGGAAGTAGCTACAGGATGCTGTGGCAACACAAGGACAGGTATCTTTTGTTGAGGAAAGAGTGGCATGGGTGGGTCTGCAGAAATGGTGATGCCTGAGTTGGGTATTGACACTTAAATATTTTAATAATAGTCATACTGTTTTATTACTTTGCTTGTTTCTTTTACACTGGTTAAACAGCTGTTACTGTGATTCTGATGAATTTTGAGAGGCAAAAATTGATAACAAATTATCTCATATTACCTTTTTTATTTAAAGTTCACATATACCATCCTACCTCAGAAGTTTGGGAGAGGCTTGTTAAGGAATAGGGCAGGTATTAACTCCTCTTTTGAAGATCAAGAAATTGCAGTCCAGAGAAGCTAAGCGTTTGACCCGGGATTACCTCATAGTATGTGCAGAGATAGAGCTGAGCAGAATGCAATCCTTTCTTGTTTGCAGCTGCTGCTGTTTACACTTGGGTTCTGACTTAGTGTGGGCCACTTGGTCTGGGTATGTCCCATCCATCCTATGCTGCAAACCCAATTCTGAGTTCTTGAACCCTCAGGAGTCTTTGCTTCAGCTTTCCTGGGCAATTGCTAAGTCTGAGAACATAATTTCTATGCTAGTGGTAAAAACTTCCAGTTTTAGAAATGCTACTGTGAGGTCTAGTTGTTTCCCACTTTTGTGCCCCAAAACTGAGGAGATATTTTCTGCATTCTTATTAATGATAACAATGGTGCCCAAGGAGTTCTCTCTTGGAAGTAGGATTTGAAGAACTATCCTTACTGTTCACTGGAGATAAGGTGAGGACAAAGGTTTGGAAAGGCTCTGATTTGAAGTACAGAAACACTCAATCTTCCCTTGTATGACAGTGCAGCTTGTGCACTGCAAAAGGGCCTGGGCAAGAGGTTAACTGGAAGATGAAATCCAGGCCCTGCTCCACCCCACAGTTGTTTTGCAGTGCTATGTGCAGTGGTGGGATAGGGTTGGGGTTGAAGGCAGAAGGTTGGTTAGAGGGCTTGGGAGATCCTAATTCTTACAAAGGCCTGGCCATCAGCTAGCAGGGACCTTGGGAATGCTGTAGGGTAGGGTTGAACTCATAAAGCAACTTCAAATTTACAACAGATACCTTAGAAATTCATTGGGGTGTGCTCCAGCTTTTCAAAAGACAATTTAATCAGTAAGAATGAGGCACTTGTATTGAGTGTTTACTCTGTGTTTACAACTTTACTGGAGATATATATATATATATATATGTACATGCCAACTTAACCTTCCCAGGAAGTCTGGAATATCAACATCATTAACTACATTTTCCAATAGAAAAACTGAGTGTCAGAGAGATTGTAAGACTTGCTAAAGTTCATGCACATGGTCACTAAATGGTGCAGCTGGATTCAATTTGGATCTGGCTAAGTCCAAAGAACATAGCATAAGAAACCTAAGCAATGAAAGTGAATTTTCTATGTAATGGAGATGAATTTGTTTCATATCATGGTTTCGTTTGGAGTGTGTGTGTATATGTATACCTGTATACATGTGCACAAGCATGTACATGCATGTATGTTTATGGTATGGCAAGGTGGCAACGGAGTATAAGAAAGATAGAGGAAAGAACCAAATGGGTAAATTTGTTTCCAGGCCAATTTACTATGTTAGCTATTTGCCTTCACTTTCTCTGCATTAATGGAGGCATTAATGGAGGCAAAGAGTCTGGTGGAAAATCTGAAAAATGGCTAAATGCATTATTTGTATTTGGCATTGGGTGTGTGTATAATGGTTTAGAAAATTATAAAACAAATAAAGAAACCACTTAGTCAATATTCAACTTGGAAGGAATAGGAAAGCTGTACATTTCATCAACTCTGCTAAATCACACCTCTCTACTTCCTTCTCCCACAAAGCAGTTGTCTCTTAGGCAAGCACAAGCTATCCTTGCAGAGGAAACTAGTTTATCTCTCTCAATTTGCTTTTTGATTTTTTTCAAACTTTCCCAGAGATATTACAGTAATTAAATAGCTTGTAATTAAGGAAATTTCCAGCCCTCTTTTCCAATTTCTGCTAGGCTATAGCCTACAGTTGGGAGTAAGAAAGAATACCAGGCAATTCATCTAACATACTTTTATTGAACACCTACCATGAGCAAGGTAACTTCTGGTGAATGCACATATAAAATGACCCAGGCAGACTTGCAACCAACTATACTGTGTTTGGACTCTAGCAGAAAAATGGGCCTAGATCGTACCAGTTAGAGATTCTGGGATATATAGTAATTTGATGTTATTAAAACTGGTATTTAAAAAAATGTTTAACATTTATTTAGCAGAGGCAGGATTATTCGCAGCCAGGATTTTTTCTTTTCTATTGAAGTATACCATCAGCTTTGATGACCAAGATCAATTTGTAAGTTACCATCATCCCATTTTATTCCAGTGAAAGCCCTCTTTTATTGATTTTTGCTTTGGGCCACCATCCAACTGGCCCAGCCCTTTATTTTGCTCTCTAGAGAAGAATGGAACTGGTGGAGACAGGGGAGGGAGACAGAAGAGGGAAGACTAATTCTGACTGGGGACTGAGCCAGGTCTCAAAGAATGAATAGCTTCTAAAAGTCAGGAAACTTAGGGCAAGGACAGGATGGATCTGTCAGGAAGAGTGCAGCGGGGCAAAAGCAGGCCCAACCAAGCTAAGATGCTAGAACTGCAAACTGAAAGCAAGATTTAGGTCTTCTCTTGCTGATGGCAAAGACAGTCCTGATGAACGGTTTCTGGCAGATTCAAAGGTCTTATTTTTACTGTGATACAGTTCTACTCAGGAAGGGAAAAGGCTTAAGTTGAGACAAAGGGGATAAGGGCCAAGCCAGAGTGCTTGTCTGGTTGGTGCTCAGGATCATTCCTTTTAAGATATTCCTGTTCTTAAACACAAGCATTCTGGGCTAGCTTCCAGACTACCCTGCCGCCCTTCACCTTGCTTTACTTAAATAGCTTCTCTTGAAAGGATGCCATTGGTGACTGACCCTATTACTTTTTTTTTCATATTGCTGAATTAGGTAGTGGCACATCTTGGGGTTATCCAAGGATAAGCTAGTTTGAGTTTGCTGTCTTTTAGGGCATCTACACTAATTGCTAATTTCGGAAGTTAATCAAAGGTCATTTCCTGTACTGGGCCTGAGGGCTGAGAGGAAGTGAGGAAATGTGTCTGTTGGTTCTGCTTGAAGCAGAGGTTTTCCATGTGAGAGACCTCCTAGGGATACTGGAGAAGTTCTTTCCCTAGACTGAAAGAATGCTTGGTGCTCTAGGAATGCAGTCTTGAGGAGAATCTCTGCCAGATCAATATTCAGAATGATAGACACTATTTACATAATTATAACTCCATATTAGCTTCCGGGCCCTCACATTTAGAAACAAACCTATATTTTTAATGTTTCTTTGTTAAGCATTAAGCATAGTTTTAGCTAGAACCATAGTTTTAGCCTTTTCCCTGGCCACAGATACAATACAGACACAATAATTGAGGATATTTTGAAAAGAGGGCATTAAGAGAGAATATTTAGACATTAGGGTTACATGGGGTGTTCTAGTCCAAATATGTGGGAGTTAAGAAGTTTTATTCGGTCACATTCTATTTTCTATCACCTTTGATATTTTTAAGGATATATTACTAGCTCAGTATTTTTTAAAGGGTATTTGGTAGAACAATGAATTATATATATTTTTTTAAATAAAAAAGTCTGTGGCTAAATAAGTTTGGGAAATGCTTGTGTTAAAGACGTTAAAAAAGAGGTTAAACAGATTTTTCTTAAAAACATTTTTTTATTTAAGTTCAATTAATTAACACATAATCTATTATTGGTTTCAGAGGTACACGCCTGTGATTCATCAGTCTTATATAATACCCAGTGCTCATTATATCACATGCCCTCCTTAATGTCTATCACCTGGTTACCCCATCCCTCCACCCCCTGCAGCAACCCTGTTTGTTTTCTATGATTAAGAGTCTCTTATGATTTGTCCCCCTCTCTGCTTTCATCTTGTTTTATTTGTAGATTTTTTTTTAAGTGCAGAGCTTATCAGAACTTTAAATATGGTAATGAGCTTTTTGAGTTTATAGGAAGAATATACATGGTATTTTTTGTTTCCTATTTTATGGCAAACCAAGATCCACTGGACACAATGAAGTATTGCTCTAGGTCATAATTTACACGCATTCTCTTGGAGAAGCCACTTTAGTGCTGAACTGTAGCTTTATAATGTGGAAGTTGACAAAAGAGCACTTGGGATTATATGAAGACCAAGTGAGATCTTGCAAACTATAAAGTGCTGGGCAGATGTTATTTATTATTAGTCTACAAAATTTATGTGTGAAGAATAGAATATCTTAAAGTTACTATTGAATGCAGTAAAATTTTAATCGTGTTTCACCTGGGTTTTATTGACTACACAAAACAAGCAGGTGAGAATAAAGTTCAGAGAGTAATAGTGGAAGTTTGAGCTCTAAGCCAGTGTTCTTTTTCTTCCATAAAGTTAATAAAGGGGATACTCCTAAGTGTTTCAAGACAAAGTTTATTTAATATAGGAGTTATTATTATTATTTCATGCCTTTGAGGGACTGGAGATAATTTACAGATATTGCATCATAGCAAGTTTTAACAAAACAATTTTAAGGAACCAGAAATTACAGAAAATACAAAGAAATTCAGATATTATCACACAATCAAACTCAGCTCACAAATCCAGAAATTTCATAGGATGCGTTAGTGTAAATTGAAGGAATGTAGCGTAATTGGACAATGAAAAATAGATAAATAAAAGAGGACCCTTAAGTCCCTGATTATTTTTGTAAAAATGTTACATGTTTAAGCTATTTTAGATTGGGGACTGGATCTTACATCATATTTTGTGTTCTTCCAGCATCTGGAACAGTGCTTAGTAAGTTCTGTTAAAACAAATTAAAGGACAGATCTGGTCCTGTGTCTGTGTCCTGGAAAAACATGGTTTAAATTAGATTACCATTAAGTGGGTTCATACCTAGTTGGCAATGATACTTGCAGTGATTCAGTGTCAATATAAGAGTATTAGTTGAATGAAACTCCACAGTAGTCAGTCTTTGGGCAGCTCTGGAGATCCATTCAGACTAATTCACTTAAAGAAGGAAAAAGAATCTCAGTATTCAAGAGAGTAAATTCTTTATTTTATTTTATTTATTTATTTATTTTGAGCAAGTGTATAAGAAAAAGGAGCTAAAAATCAAACATCATATACTCATACTGGGCAACAAAGCTTGCTGTTATAGAATCAAGACATTTAAGGTACAATTAATGGAATAAATAGGTCCTTGTCTATAAAGGTGAACTTCTGAGGCCTTTGGATACGTTATTTTCCAAGAACATGATTAGCTTTTTCCAGAGCTGCGCTCATTTATCCAGGCCTATTTATATTAGACTAGGGTAATGCATATGTTATTTGTCTTTATTTGTAAAACTAATATTCTCCCATGTCATTGACCTCATTGGCATCATGGTGCTTTATGTGAAATCAAATAATTCAGCTTTTGGAATCAGTCTTTATTGGGCTATTTTCTGCATTGGGGGGATACTATAAATAAGATAATTAGGAAGTGAATGCTGATAACATCTGCTATTTAGATCCATATGTGTCTATTTAAGTTTGAATGTAAATTAATTAAAATTAAAAGTTTAGTTCTTTGAGTCTCACTGGCTAATTTTATTTTTTTCCGCTATTTTTCTTAAAATTTAAGTATAATTAACTTAGGGTGTTATATTAGTTTCAGGTGTATAATGTGATTCAGTAATTCTATACATTTCTCAGTGCCCATCAGGATAAGTGTACTTTTAATCCCCTTTATCTATTTCACCCATCCCCCATCTACCTTTTCTCTTACAACCACCGTTTGCTCTCTGTAAGAGTCCACCTCTTTGTTTTGTTTCTTAAATTCCGAATATGAGTGAAATCATATGGTATTTGTCTTTCTCTGACTGACTTATTTCAGTTTTCATTATATCCTTTAGGTCCATCAATGTTGTTGCAAATGGTAAGATTTCATTCTTTTTTATACATCACATCTTCTTTATCCACACATTTATGGATGGACACTTGGGTTGCTTCCATATCTTGGCTGTTATAAATAATGCTACAGTAAATATAGGGGTGCATTTATCTTTTTAAATTAATGTTTTCATTTTCTTTGGGTAACTACTCAGTAGTGCAACTACTGGATCATATGGTATTTTTATTTTTAATTTTTTGAGGAACCTCTACAGTGTTTTCCATTGTGGCTGCACTAATTTATATTCCCACCAACGTGCATGGGGTTTCCTTTTTCTCCACATCCTCATCAACACTTGTTATTTCTTGTTCTTTCAATTTTAGCCATTCTAACAAGTGTGAGGTGGTATCTCATTGTGGTTTTGATTTATATTTCAATCAATGGTTAGTGATGCTGAACATCTTTTAATGTATCTGTTGGCCATCTGTATGTGTTCTTTGGAAAAATGTCTCTTCGGGCCCTCTGTCCATTTTAATCAGATTATTTTGGGGAGGTGTTGAGTTGTATAAGTTCTTTATATATTTTTGATATTAACCCCTCATCAGATATATCATTCTCCCAAATATCTTCTCCCATTCAGTAGGTCATCTTTTTGTTTTCCTTGCCAGAGGAGATATACCTAGAAGAATGTTTCTGTGGCCTGTGTCAAAGAAATTACTGCCTATGCTTTCTTCTAGGAGTTTTGTGATTTCCAGTCTCGTATTTAGGTCTTTAATCCATTTTGAGTTTATTTTTGTAAATGCTATAAGAAAGTGGTCCAGTTTCATTCTTTTGCATGTAACTGTCCAATTTTCCTAGCACCATTTGTTGAAGAGACTCTCTTTTCCCCATTGTATATTATTGCTTCCTTTGTCATAGATTAATTGACTGTATAAACATGGGTTAATTTCTAGACTCTCTGTTCTGTTCCTTTGATGAATGTGTCTTTTTTTGTGCCAGTACCATACCGTTTTGATTACTACAGCTTTGTAGTATATCTTAAAATCTGGGATTGTGATACCTCCGGCTTTGTTTTTCTTTTTCAAGATTGCTTTGGCTATTCAGGATCTTTTGTGGTTCCACACAAATTATAGGATTATTTGTTTTGGTTCTATGATCACTGGCTCATTTTAAGTGCTCAGTGGTCACATGTGGTTAGTTGCTACTGTACTGGACAACACAGGTATAGAACATTTCCATCATTGCAGAAAGCTCTGTTGGACAGTATTGTTCTATTGTTCTAGAGAATAGTAAGATAAATATTGAGATATAACTCTGTGTGGGCAGATTTTTACCTCAAGTAGAGGTACCTAGAATAGAGGGTAAATTAATAGTCATTGGCTATACGATGAATTATAGTAATCATCCTGTAACTTCGGAAAGGAATAATTAAGCTCAGGTATAAGTGTAGCAGGAAGAATTTAAATTAGACTTTTTGAAGACCTTACTCCCTGTAAAGATTAAGAAGCCCTGGAATAAAGTGAACGTGTGAAATAGGCAAACGTATTCTGGATCATTGATAAAGATGTGTAGTACAGTAATTTCTAACATTTTAATGTCAAAAATATTCACATGTATGAATGTTATTCTTTTACAAAAAGTTAACTTTTAAAAATATTCACATATCATTGTCCCCTCTTCCCAATCCTGAGTGTAATGATACTTAACAGGGTCTATTGTTTTGAGAAACCATTTAAAAAAGAAAAACTGCTATGAAATCAGTAACACTTTGAGATCAGTATCTTAATACAGTTAGGGGTGCTTGGCTGGCTCAGTCGGGAGAGCATGCGACTCTTGATCTTGGGGTTGTGAGTTTGAGCCCCATAGTGGATGTAAAGCTTACTAAAAAAAGTAATTAAACTTGAAATGCAGTTAAGTAGTGTTATTTTGTGTTTGGTGAGCTATATTGCTTAGTCAGTCCCAGCCAACATTTGCTGCTCATTTGGATTTTTGGGCCTCTTTTAATAATTCTTAGCCCTGCCACCCATAGGTCTGTGGTTTATGTCTGGGAGCCACTGGTATATACATTCACCTCAGAGTAGTTAAAAGGAGTTGGGCTGGAGGCTGGAGGAAGAGGCAAATGACTTTTCAATGTTCTTTCTGGACCTCAACTTCGTGATTAATTACTTCCGTTCATATGTTTGAGCTTTGCTATTTTTTTTTTCTGGCCTGTATCCATATTTTTACCGATTTGATTTGAAATGAAATTTTTCATTTGATTTAAAATCAGGCCATTGTAGGCTTTTGTAAGCTCAACGATAGCTTCTCATGTCTTATCTTTAGTACCCTGAAAGATCATTTTATTAAATATAAAGCCACATGATCTCCTTTATCTAAGATGTCCACTGGAATAAGCGATGTGCACACATTCTACACCCAGCAGGACCTTCAGTTATAAACATTTAAGCGTAAAAATCTTGAGTTCCCTTTTCAGTCGTGCAACCTTGAATTCCTTTAGAATGTGATTGTTTCTTTCTTTCCCCCCTTTTCTTTAAATCTACATTAATAACATAGGTCTGTGAACATCTCATTGAAAAGGATTAGCCCTTAGGAGAAAAGGGATTTAGATTCTTGACTTGTGCTCATCAGCCCAGGATGGGGAGTTCAGGACCATTGATTAAGGTTATGGGAAACTTGGTCATCCTGTGTGTAATCCCATGTGGATGACAAAATCTGTTGGGGAAGCAATTATGAGGGTTAATTTTCTTTTAATGTTGTTTTATTCTGGAGACTGGATTCTGGTGGCAGCCAAACAGATTCAGCAGTTCAGCCGAGGCAGCCCACATCATGGTTCAGTGAAACCCTAAATCCTCAGGAAACCCTAAATCCTTTCAATCGCTTTAAGAACAATGTTTCTTTCAGAAGTGCCAGAGGCACAGTGTGTAGAAATCAACATTCAGGTCATCTTAGCTATAGGAATAGCTCTGTCTATAACTGAAGATGAAATATTTTTTTTCTCAAAGCTCAGGCCTAGTCTAGGAAAAGAAAAATTCTTTTACAAATTGGACTACAAAGACATGCTACTGATGAAGATAAGTCATCTTTAAGTTTTTGGGGTCCATAAATTCTTACGAATGGGAAAGGAAAAATACTTTAAATATAGTGCAGTTTAAAGAGCATTTATTGATTAGCAGCTTTTTGCCAGGCACTGGGGATATGATGCTTTTTAATGGAGAAGTCAAACCAGTGAATATGCAATTACAACATAGGGCAGCAAGTTTGGTGTAAGAGCAGTACAGAAATTTCCGTGGTAGCACAGAGGAGACACATCTACCCTAGCCTGTGTCAACGAGTGGGAGCTAGGATTAGGAAGTCTTCCTAGAAAATGTAGTATCTGAGCTGAATTATGAATGACATTTTTTTTAACGTTAAAGAGACAGAGTTGGAGGGAGTAGAGGTCATAAGTAGGGGATGTGTGCAGAGTGCTATAGTGTTTGGTTCTGGTGCAACATAAATAGCCAATTGCTAAGTATCTGGACATTTAGAAAGAAAGAATGTTAGCAAACGTCCACTAAATGTCACATGATCATCTCTTTCCTCCTAGTTCACTATCCCAAAGGAAAAGAACTGAAGTAAAATACATATGTATTCATGCATGCACACATTTTTCCGATATAAGGAAAGTGGGTGCTCTGAAAACAATAAAGACACCATTTGAAAGAGGCTTAGCTGAGGTCAAAATTAAAGCCATTAGCCAAGAAACCAGAGCTCCAATCTTGTCAGAGCCAAGAGCAAAGAAAAAAGTTTTGCTTCTCATCTATTCTTGAAAACCAGGATCTTTTTTTCCTGATAGCTCCTCAGATGGCCTAACGACAAGTACTTCTGGGCTTATTGATTACTTGTTTTGATGGTCATGGTGCAAAAACAAGTGTGGAATCAGCAGAAAGAACAGTTGTTCCCTTAATTCAAAGGGGACAAGCTTTGCTCTTTTGATGATGGGGTTTCTGTAGCAGACAGCTAACGATATCCATGCTCAGCCTCATTTAGAGCTTGCCGGCCTCATCTCCAATGTGGTCTTGGCCTGAAACTGCTTCTCCCCGTCCCTCCAAAAGGCATTCTTTATGTAAATAAAACTCTATCCTCTTACTTAAAGGATTTGGGCATTTTAGTTCTTCATTAGCAAACTCTTTAAAGTATGGGTCCCAGCACATCTGTAAAGGGCCCTAGGCTTTTCCAAGGCTATTTTTGGATTTTGAACAAATTTAACAATTTCTACAGCATGAATGTCTCATTGTTTTCTTAAAACCTTAGGATTAGAAAAACATATCACTTTAATTTTCCTCTGTTTTAGTCAGAGACTGATTTTCATACTGCCCAGAAAAGAACATTTCCCAAAAGCAACAGATTTTTACAAAGCCATGGATAATTTTTGTTTTCTTTCTCAGCACAGCATGAGGAGAATTGGAAAACTCTTATGAGAACTGATAAAGGGTACAGAGCATGTTCTTTGATTCTTGGCAAAAGAAGTTTCTTCTGTCCCAGTGCTGTAGTTGAAAGAAATACAAATCCACCTCCAAAAGAGCCCAGAGCATATTTGGATTCAAGTGGGAAACCACTTTCCTGGTTACGCTTGGGTGGCATCCTTTGGCTGGTTCGAGTAACACTTTCCCCACAGTGGAAGGCTTATGAGTTCCTCTAAGTGAGTTGAATATGCTATGCCTTTTCATTCAAAGAAACTCAGTCCACATATTTTACAGAAACAAGAGGTTGTCTTTTGAGGCTGCTTGGGAAAGAATGTCTTGTGGTGAATATCAAGCCACCTAAACAAACATGAGTCTAGTACGGGTCTCCCCAAGAGGGCTTTCTCAGGATGGAAGGTGGAGAAGCCACCGTTTTCATCTCTAGAAAAGCGGAGAGAAGTTTACTTTCTGAAGAGAGCTATGACTCCATCTGAACCTAACTTGTGCCCTGTCTAAATCTTGGGATGGAAAGAGGTGGCAGGCACATACATGAGATCTGCTAGGAGTGATAGAGACTTATTTCAGGAGAGAGAACAATGCCAGATTTAGGAATGAGTCCATAGACTGTTAAAATCTCACTATCCCCATTTTCCCTCCACCATCCCCATTTTGGATACCAGAGAGGAAAAGAGGAATAGGGAAAGTATAATGGACTATTATGGTGAGGAAAAGGATATAAACTGCTGTTGATTTGAGCATCTGTGAAAAGCCAGACAAAAGAGAAGCAGGCATTAAATAAGACAGACCTTTATAATTGGGAAACTTCTTAGGTTAATGTACTTTCCCACCTAAGATAATTGTGGAATTTAGCTATAGGCATTCAAATGGAACAGCCCTGTAACTCTCCAGGGAATAATGCTCTTGGTTTGGGGTTGGAGTTGTTAATGGAATCAGATTATAAGAGAATGTCCTTTTGTAATCAGCTGAAAAAAAAAAAAAAAAAGCTTGTGCCTCCTTCCCCTACCTCGCCAAGATATCTACCTATTATTCCCAAGAAACTATAAGTGTTTAGCTAATTTGGAAAAAAGATCTTTGTAGGTGTGATTAAGTGAACTATCTTAAGATGAGATATCCTGGATTATCTGTGTGGGCCCTAATACTATCACAAGTGTCCTTATAGGGACAGAAGTAGAGGGAGATCTTACAGAAAGAAGAGGAGGAAGCAGTGTGACCACGGAGGCAGAGATTGGAGTAATGTAGTCACAAACCAACAAATGCCAGCAGTCACAAGAAGTTGGAAGAAAAAAGGGGTGGATTCTTCCCTTAGGGCCTGTGAAGGGACTGTGGTCTTACTAACATCTTGATTTTGGCCCAGTGATACTGATTTTAGACTTGTGGCCTCCAGAACTGTAAGAGAAGATGTTACTTGCATTGTAGGCCACCAAGTTAATGCTAATTTTTTTTTACAGCAACCATAGGAAATGAAGACAGTCCTGAAATCAGGCCACTGATAAGTTACTTATCAGTGACTGGAACCCAGGGTCAGGGGGTGACAGGCAGGCAGAGAAGACCAGAAGAACAGAGCAAGAAGAGAAAAAGTGAGGTGCAGCTGAGGGGTAGGACACGTTCATGAGAACAATGGGTTATGGCAGCTTTTGTGAGTACTTTGGCCTGTCCCTAGAGGATTGGAAGATTGGACCTAAATCACTTGCCATCATCTCTAGACACTCAATTTGTAGGGCCACATGGAATACAAAATAATGCCCTCACTCCTGCATTGCCACCAGAAGGCTCAGTGCAGCAACAGTGCAAGAGGGAATTTGCTAGGCCTGAAGTACTCATACCTCTTTTATCCTTGATCATCCAAAGCCTTTCCTCACTATCTGCCTCCATACACACTTCCAGAGAAGAGTGAAGGGAGCAACTTTGATTCCTGAGGACAATTTGGACTGAAACAACTTCATCTGTAAAGTGAGCCCATGACTGTAGTTGCTTATGTACTTTTCTCTCCTACTTTCATTTATTTCTCTTTTCCTCTCTTCATTTGATTTGTTGACACAGCAGAAGAGTTAATATTGAATTTTTAAGATATGTTATACACTCTGAGTTGTTTTAATGGAAAGCATTAATATAATATAGATAATATTTATTATCCATCCGTTGATTACCGATGTATCTATCTATAATGAAGTTCCAGTAAAAATGAAATCCTTTAGACAGATTAATTTGAGGATTATTATAAGTTTTGAAAGGTCTCAGGGACAGAGTTTCAGGAACAAAAAAACCCTCAAATGAATGAGGTTTATCACCTCCCATATTGTGAGGAACAATCTAAAGTCTCCATTTCAGCTCTTCCACGTTGATTTATTTGTTCACTCACTTCTTTGTTCTTTCACTTATTCATTTATTTAAGCACCTACCAAGTGCAGGTAGTGTGCTAAGCATGGGGGCCACAAAGCCCAAGAAGCCTCAGAGGCTGTGACTTGGTGGCTTACCCAGCGTTCTCTTTTTTTAATCGGAATTTGCATGCTTTCTCTATTTTACACAGACTTCATCTCTCCCTACTGTGTTATACATAGATGGCTTTCTATATTTACATTATCTTCCTGATCCTTGAAGACAATAGAGTTTTAGACACCTCGCTTAAATTCTGTTTGTGAAGAACAGTCTCTGGGGCTGCTCTCATTTCAGACTTTAATTCTTGAATCATTATCAACCTCCCATAGCAACTGGAGACATGGAGTCTGGGAACCAAGACTAGAATGAGTGAGTTGATGGAAAATGCCTGTACACTGACTGAATGAGGATATGGCAGCAGAATTGAATGTCCTGGTTGGAGACTGGAGCCTGCTTACAAAAACTCAGAGTACTGGAAAGTCTGATTCTGGGTCCCGAGAGAAAAACACTATTCCTTAGGGAAGAACTGGGAGTTACTGGGAGTTACACTTACTCTTTTAGGAACACAAGAACTCCATGGACAAAAAAAAAAAAAAAAAACTAACCCAGATCCCAGATGGCTGGCAGTGGCATCATCACCTGGTAACTACAGGAACAATAAAGAGCCAGTTCCTAAGGATTATTATGACCTGAAGCAAGTTGGCAAAGACTTGGAAATGTCAGATGACAAACCCCAGGATATTCTGGGTGTGAGGAAAGATGATTGGCAGGTATGAGAATTCAGGTTTGAACCAGCACCTGTTCTGTTCTAATCACTGCCTAGAACAGTATCTGTCCGGCACATAGTGGGTATTCAATAAGTATTTGTTGAATTGAATCATTTTGTACACTTGGGGTGGGTGAGCTGGAGCTGGATTAAGGTAGGGCTATGGTTTGGAGCTCATGGAATTCTCAGTTTTTTCCGTCCCTCCCACCTAACCTCCCTCCCCCCCTTCCTTCTTTCTACAAAAGTTTATTTTTAAAAGGTAGAAGGGTCAAAGGGAATAATTTAATCTGTTGTCCCAGAACTTGTGGGTACAAAGACAAGCAAGTGGCTTAACATCTTTGACCTTCAGCTTCTCTATGTGTCATGAAGGGTAAGAGGAAGTTCCTTGACAAGTCTGGGAATTACGAGTTTTAAAGAAAAGATGGGGACTGGTGTAGTCAACATGGATAAAGGGAGTCCAAACTCCCTTTATAAGGTACAAACTTCCAGTTATATAATAACAAGTCCTGGGGATGTAATGTATGGCATGGTGACTATAGTTAATAATACCATCTAGCATATTTGAAAGTTGCTAAGAGTGTAGATCTTGAAAGTTCTCATCACAAGAAAAAAACAATTTGTAATTATATGTGATGATGGATATTAACTAGACTTATTGCAAAGATCTTTTCACAGTATATACATATGTGGAATCACTATGTTGTATACTTGAAACTAATATAATGTTATATCTCAGTTGAATCACAATGAAATAGATAAAAAGTAAAAATAGAAATCAATTCTTCAGGAATGTGCGGCATACTTAAGAAATCTACATGCCTTAGCCATAGTATTAAACTTTTATTAGAGGTTTGTACTTGAGAAGGGGTGTTTTTGGTATCTAGCAACCAGTCAACTACACAGTGAAGAAAGCAGCTGTGTGTGTTATCCAGATTTAGTATAATTCAGTGTTATTTATTGAGCAGTAATGGTGGAGACCAGTGCAAAACTGGGTGCAAAACTACCTTCAGGTATTTCAGAATTTACAGTTCTAAACAGTGTTATTCTAACTATGGCATCCAGTTAAGCGCATTAACAGACAAATGAACTGTGTAAAAAATAAATAAAATGATCTCTCCAAGGAAAGCTGACTGACGGTGTCCCAAGAGGCCATAAAAAGTGGCATTATCTTGGAAAATATGTCAGGATGTGGTTGTTAGCTTGCTGAATCTGTTTCTCAGATTGATGTTGAACAAATCCATAAGACTACTCTCTAAATCCAGAATGGCAAAAAAAAAAAAAAGTTAGTAAAAGTTATGTGCATTTTAAAAGGGCAAAAAAAAAGTGTTCTCTCAATTGGAAGCCTAATAGGATGGTCCAACTGTTGGACCATCAAGAAATAGCCACAATTTAAAAAAAAAAAAAAGAGCCACAATTTAATAATAACGATGGCAATAATAATAATAATAAAACCCACTTATATGGAGGGACTGCTCTAAGCCAATTGCTATGTTAATCTTTTTGCCCACATTCATCACAGCGTTTAAGCCTTAACAGCAACCTTGGAAGATTGGAGTAGTTGTTTGACTACAATAAATGTGGAAGCGCAATGACTCACAGTAATTAACAAACTTGTCTTAGGCTACAAAGCTAGTAAAATATAACCAGATCATTAATGCAGGTCACTTTTGTTCCATATATGGTTCTTACCTTCATCACTTTTTCTCCCCATCTCATATTCATAGGCAGGAGAAAAGAAGATGAGCATCTTTTTGTTTGTGTTGCACAATTTATATAGGATTAATGTAAGTCTCAAAGCATCCTTGCACAATAGATAGCATAGTAGAAATAGATAGTATTTCCACTTAGAGAAGGAAGCTATGACTCAGAGAGGCAGTGTAATTTCCCTAGAGTTACAACAGGTCTGGAACTGCAGCTCATGTCACCTTGACTCCAAAGTCATCCCCATTCTATTATACTAACGGATTTTCTATTTGTTGAGCATCTTTTCTGTGCTAGGCACAATACTAGATGCATTTTTGGAAACTATCACTAATTCTCACAAATGCTCCATAGGGAAGATATTTTGAGGCCCATTTTGTTGATGAGGAAGTTTAAGTAAGTGGCTTGTCATCAAAAGTTAGCAAACCCAGATCTGACACAATTCTTAAAGCCTCCCATATAGCCATATTTAGTGATTATTTATATGACATGATTTGAAAGGTACTGAGGAGTCCCTGATATAATTTTCTCCTCCCCATATGCTTGATTCAAGGATCATAATTCCACTATTAGACATTTATTTATTTGGACTGAGCAGTTTCTCCCTAGGGTCAGAAAAGGTTACTATGAAGATAGAGATTCTGATGGAGAACCCAGAGAAAGGGATGTTTTTGAAATATGGGGTCCACTTTCAAAGGACTAGCCTGATTGGGGAGCCCCAAAAGGGAACTCTAGGAAACCAGAGGCCAGCAGAAGGTATGGAAATGTTGTGGGAAAGTGTGAAAACATCTGACTCTGCCAGTGGGGTATGTTGGAGGGCATACTGGTGAGAGCAGTCATTCTCAAACATAAGAATCACCTGGAGGGCTTCTTAAGACACAGATTGCTGTGTTATACACACTTCTAATTCAGTAGGTCTAGGTTGGGGTCTGAGAATTTGCTTCTCTAATAAATTCCCAGGTGATGCTGAGGTTGCTGGTTTAGGGACCAGCAATCTCTATAGCCTGGTACTGAGAATCATGTAGTAAAATGTGTCTGGAGAGGGGAGAAATGCCTGATATTATGGTGTTTGGAGATCTTCTGCTAGGTATTATCTACAAGGGGCAAGATATTATCTCAAGGGGCAGTAGGGGAAAAGACATAGGTGAAGGAGAAGTCAATAGGAATTATAGACTTTGTTTTCATTAGCACCAAATATTTTATACTCTCTCTCTAGTCTGTGAACAGCATACTAAAAATATGTGAGAAAAACAAAGTTAATGCCTTCTATGAGCATATATTCAAGCAATGCAAACACAGACTCAGAAGCAACATACATACACCTAGATAGAACTAAAACAGTCATTTATTAATTGAAAAAAATATGAGTTTCTTCCTTTTGTAGATGGTCTACATGGTTGACTAAAAAGTCAGAAAATGGATCCCAATGGTAATGCATATGTGTAAAACATACATTACTTTTCTCTTTAATTATGTCACCTTTAGCAGACTTTGATTTGGCCATAAATTTCAGACACTTTGCTTGGCCATATGAATGTAAGGTACAAACAGGTGGCTCAGAATTCTTGGTTGTTTATTTCTATCTATCTGGGAGAGTCGTGTGCTTAATCACTGATGATGTGTGATGAATTTTCAGTGAATGCCTCTGGGTGGACTGTTCTGACTTGCAGCTCAGAGAGAAGCTGGAACAGCAAGCAGAGGAGAAGGTTGCAAATCCCTTAATGAAATTTTTAATAAAAGCAGCTTTGAAAGCATGCCTTTATCAAATCATTGCATCCGACCATTTTTGTGAGTCGACATAACTGATCAAGAGAGTGAGTATTAAGGATGCAAAAAGACAGCACAATTAAAGAGAGAGGCACATTGGGAAAATATGAAGGCCAGAGAGTAGCTTTGAACCTGGATCAGGAAATTTTCATGGTGGTCTATTCTCATGGAGATTTTTAGGATGCCTATTTTTCAGTTCCGTTACCTTAAAGAATAAGTGTGTGGCAGAACTTAATACTCACCAGCACATCACTCTATTCCTAGAATTTTCATAGTGAGAGGAAGAAAACTTCATCTAGGAATATTCCAGGACCAGCTTTTTGCCATGAGAGCGATGGGAACTGGGAATCAATGAAGAAGCAAGCTGTGTGTAGGTACTTCCTGAAAGCCAAGTCATCAACCTCACTTCCTTCGTAGGCTGTCTTTGCTGTCCACTCCGCTAAGAGCCTCTTTTCCATGGCACTGAGGTCAGCGGATGAACTTCATTATTGCTAGGCAGATGTCAGACTGTCCCAATCAAAAGGGATGATCAAGAGATGGCAGGGATCTACTGGAGATACTTCTGTGATACTTAGACCCCTAAATTGTTTCTACCTCCCATAGTGAAAAAGGCAGTAATCTGGTCTTGTCTGAAATAAGGGTTAATGGTCACTTCTTTTTCTTTATTTAGCAGTAAGTATTGTTTTGAAGCCTTCCTCAGACCCAGGCCACAGTATGCACTGACCTGAAAGGTCCTCATGGTATTCCCTAACAAATGTAATTAACGAAAAAAAGCAGTTGTGGTAAGCCCACCAAATGAGAAAGACAATGAGGGCAGGCACAATTGTCTTCTCAACACTTATTTGCAGACATCTAATAAATTCCCCTCTGAAGCAGCAATCAAGTCAGTTCTTCCTTTTGGCAAGATGTTTAACTGCTGCACAGAAATAGCTGTAATCAGACCAAGATTAGAACAGAGGGAGTCTTACTTTATGTATTTCCTCCTGTAGTTTTTGAACAAGTGTATGTGGTACTAGGCAAGTAGGTTTCCTGAGAGTTCCGTGTATCCGCCCCACAGGAGTCCTCATTCATTGACATATTTATTATATGTGCGGTGGAAAGTTTCCCCTTGCCCCATTTTTTAATCTTTTGTGTTTTATCAAAAACAGAACGGAATACCCTCTTTGTATGTTTACACTGAGTGTGTGTTGGGGGGTATCTTAAAGAAAACCCCACTGAGGTGTAATTCATTGCAGGCTGTGTTATGGGGGAGGGAAAAGAAAAAAGGATGAGAAGAAAAGGTTTTTTTTTTTTTCAAAAAAGGATTTTGTGGCTTTTGGCACTGCTAATAATTTGTGTGGAAAAATAATGTTTTCTTGTGTGTTTAATCCTGTGCCAGGGCAGCTGCTGGTGCAGTAGCGTTCTGCAACAAATTAGAGGGCAGTTAAAGCGAGATTTTCCACCATCAAGAACAAAGCAAGGCCAGTTAGCATGAGGACAGCTTGTTCTAGTTGCTAATGTGCTTAAAAACTTGCTGCACATAATTTGAAACAGCCTTTGTGTGAGGATGTGGTGGCTCTGGTTTCTGAGGTCCTAGTTCTAATTCCAAATCAAATGGAAGCAGCTGAATTAGAAAAATGACAAGTTATGCACTGACATCGTCTGCCCTGGCTACAAAGATAAGTTTCTTCATCATTGCTATTGATATGAAAGTTAATTCCCCTCAATATTAAAATATTTAATGGATGACAGCTGTCTGAAATATGAAGCCTGCAACCCCTATTTACCAAAGGAGAACTCTCAATAACTGTGTGGCAGCTCTAACACACTTACAAATTATTTAAAGATGTATCACCTTTGCTGGTAAGGAAGCAGATGTTAAAAAGATTCAGTGCCTCCTTAAAAGTTGATCTGAATCTCGAGAGTTTTAATCAATGTAGCTTTTTATTTCACTGGCTTGGAATTAAATGGGATTCCTTGGTTGAAATGCATTGGAAAAGAGCATGCTGTAATCCAAATACCTTTCAGTGCCTAGAATTTAAAACTTTCATTTGTAACTCGGATAGGCTGTAGAGAATTAAATCTAGGTGGGAGAGAAATAGGAGAAGGCAGATTTTCAGTTGGAGTTTTTGCCTACTTAAACATGGGCTGGGCACAGCTGTAGTGTTAAGTTTTTGACCCTGTGTGAGCAAGAAATGAGGATTCAGCTCCTAAATTCACATTCATCAGGCTGAATATTAAGTTCCTCTTAAAGGCCAAGTGCACTGCTGACACCCTCACTAATAGGATTCAAATGTTCTAGTTGTAGCTAGTCTAGAAAATACTAATGAAGGACATTAAGGTCTACAGAAGGCCTTGAAGAAATCTCAAGAGATCAAAATTTCTTGGGAGCCTGTATACACTTGCACGAAAATGACGGGATTTTGGCAAAAATAAATAGCAGAATTTAATTCAAAGGGTTTAGGAAACCTATCTTTAATCCATATTATACCCTTGGCACATTAATCCACATTAAACCCTTATTTATTCTTGACACCTGGGGTTGGAAAACTGCACTTTTTGTGAAGATGCACATACCATCAAAGGTGGGCTTCTCTGGATTAATTTTCTTTTAGAAAAGATGCAAATTGGCCAAATATTTAGTGTTTATAAACATTTATTTATCTCTTGAACTGAAATAAGCTAGAAATTAGGAATTGGAGTAGAAAAAGTGTGGGTAGGACCTCTGAACACACAGGAAAAATGAGCAATTGTTTATTTGGTGAAGAGTTACTGTGTGTGGTTATGCAGGTTGTACACTGCACAACTCAGGGGAGTACTCTTCAGTTTGTTTTCTGTGTGAATGTTATCAAAGACTTACGTAGTATAGTAGTATACAATTTGTATGGCCATGTATGTTAATACCTGAATTGGTGTGATTTTAAGGTACATGGACAGTCTCATCTGTCCAGATCTTCCTGTGTGTTGATCTGATTAGTTTGGTTAGCTTTGTCCAAGTAACTTTTATATGGCATAAGATTTAAATAGTTTATATCAGGGATAGTATCAGTGAAGAATCATACTTTAGTTAGTTAACACATTAACTTCCCCATACATTTTTGGTAGAGGAGACATTGTCTCTATTAGAAATCAGAATGCTAAAAGAAAGGACTACAGGAAAGATCAATTTTAATGGTGAAATAGCCGAATTTTAGAAGCTTATGGGCTCTTTTGCTTAGAAAGAAGCATATGTATCATAGCTACCAAAGAAACAGTTCAAGAGCATTGAGGACTTTGGTTGAAATGATACAGAAAAGAGGAAGAAAAACTTGGCATATTTCAGAGCTGTTCATAGGGCTATCCTAATTGAAGGAATGAATATTCATTTAAAATTTCCAGTTATTTCTGCCTCCAGATTAGTAGGAAAAGGCCTGCAGAAATATTTTTAAATAATTTCTTATCCACTTCTACAGAGGCTAGTTGGTCTTCCCAAGATTCAGCATTTCATCAAATACTTATTGGGCATCTCTTATTGGGGAGATGGTTGGAACATGCAGTAGCACAGGTCATAGTTCCTGACCTCAGCTTGCTGACAATTAAGTAAGAGACATAAAATAAGCTAAGCATGTTAACATCAGCATAGAGAGTTCTAAGGATTTAAAAAAGGTAGAGATCACAAATGATTGGGGAGAGGATCAAGAAAAGTTTTCTGGTGATGTCACTGTAGTAGATGGGTCTCAATGGACAACACAACTAGTCACTGGAACTAGAACTGGGACTAGAACTAGAACAGGCTCTAAACCCTGAGACCTTTAAGAATTTAGGTGGCCTGAAAATTTTTCTAATATCTTAAAATTAAATTTGATTAGAATTTCATTTGATTTGTTCATATTTTTATGCTAACTATTCTTGTTACCTTTGGGAGAAAAGTAGGTTAAAAAATGTTTGTAATGACAAGGGTTAAGGGTAATATTTTTGTGACATAAGCTGAATTGTCCATTTCCTCTCAGGAAAATATAGTTATGCCTTTTTCAGTCACACTCATGTTGCATCTTTAGCCACCTAAACTTCATCAACAATGTTATAAACAACACACAAGATGTCTTTAGTCCTTTTGATTTATTTTATTTTGCTCAATCCTGTTGAGACTCTTTGAGAGCATAACTTGGAATTACCCTACTGAGGGGTAAGGGATTTGAGGTAGCTATTTTCCAACTCCTATTTCTCATGGGTTACTCCAGGAAGTAACTTCCTGGGATTTCCTGAGCCTGTGGGATATGCTCCAATGGCCAGATAATGCCTCAGGCAGAGAGATGTAGGAAGCCATTGAGTTATAAGGGAAATATCTACAAGTGATCTCAGCAGTGCTGATGGGATATGGACAAGGCACCAACAGAGTCAGCTATGATGTAATCCTTATAAAACAGGGAAAAAAAAAAGAAAGAATTCTGTGTTAATGCGGAGTTGAATAGAGTAAAATAAGTTTCTTAACCATTTGGCTTCTTGTAATTTTGATATTCATTATGAATATTCTAAAAAGGAATAGATTATGCAGGTTGTATCAAGTTTACTTGAACATAGGACACATTTTTGACAAGCATCTTGCAAAAGCTAATGCATGGGTCCTGTTGTAAATATTTCATTTTTGCATTTACATAGTGTGTCTATGTTTAAGTCACACTTCTTGACCCTGGATGGGAAGAGGGAGATGTAGAGGTAAACCTGACTTGAATCTTGCCTTTAGGTCACTTATGATCCATTAGGGAAGATAAGATATGTGTGACAATAATCATAATATAAATTCATAAGGGAATAAAGGGATATGGGAGATTAAAGGAAACAAAGATTATTTCTAGTTGGAACACAAGGAAGATTTCCTGAGTAAAGTGGCATTGACCTGAACCTTGAATTTAGATTAGGCTTGGGGAATTTTAAGAGAGAGGATGTTAGCAAAGTATTCTAGATCAAGGAACCAAAATAAGCAAAGACATGGAGGATAGAATGAATAGTGTCCTTCTTTTATAGATACTCTTAAAGTCTACAAAAGGCAGGTTAGAAGGCATGAACAAAACATTATCTGAAACTTCTTTCAATAATAAATTATGTATGTGTGTATGTGTATATACACACAACAATTATGTTTCTGAAGGACCTTTCCATGTTGACATACAACCTTACGTTTTTGGTTGGTGAATCTAAAAATAGCTCAAATGTCAGGAAACTGGTATTCTGTAGGCAGGTCCCATGGGATCTCATCACGCTCATTACATCTGGATCTGTTATAGCTGCTTCTCAACCCTACCAATTCCAGAAGCACTCCAGGATCTGCCCATTTAGCTCTAAAACTCAAAAACATTGCTTCTACTCCTTCAACCTAAACAGGCCCTTTCAAATGCTTAGGTGGCTACTTATAATGAAAGGCCAAGGTGATTAGTTCAGTTCTCAAGTCAGCCAGAGTACAAATGATTGATTGCAGTGAAGCTCTGCTTCTGATAAAACAATTCAAAACACATGTAATTGTATTGTTAAAAATATACCAAAAGTTTCAAGGAAAAAATTCAATAAAACCACTTTCATTTTTAAAATGTTGCCTTCTAATCCTTATTCAGATGTATAAATATTTTTCTTATTACCATAAAGTCATTCCAATTTTATATTCTTATTTATTTATGTACCTTATTTTTTATGTTTCTCCGTATGCTTTTAAATTTTTATCTAAGCATCTCTTTTTAAAGAATAGTTTGTTTTTGCAAAAATTATGAGTGCTTATTATAAAAATGTCAGTCAAAATTCAAAACTACAAAAGAAAGTAAAAAAAAAAAACCCTCAAAATTCCACCTCCCAGAATAACTGTCAGTTAACATTTATTATACATCTTTTTATTCATACTGGCATTGTGTTTCAGCAAGAAAGGCAGATAAAGTGAAACTGAGGTAATTGCGAAACTTGAGATGAATCTCTTCAACGTAAATAGGGAGCTTCCTAAAGTGTCTCTTCAAAGTTTCTCATCGAATCAGTATGGATAGACCCTAAAAGACTGGAGTCTTTTTTTTTTTCTTTCCTTTTTAGCTATGTGTTCCAACGTTTACTCTGTCTTTAAAGATGAGAAAATTAAACTTCTCATTTCCCCACCCATTTTTGTCTATGTATGATTATATTATTATTTTAATATCATCAAGTTATATTTACATTCTATTCTGTAACTATAATTTATATAGACTGAATTCTTTTTATTCACCTCTTGGTTAATTGGATAAAGGCCTCTAAAGTTTTATATTCCTGAGCTCTTTCATGCTTTGGAAAAGCATTGTCCAGTAGAACCTTTCTTGATGATGGAAATGTTCTATATCTGTGCTGTTCAGTAACTACTAGCCATATGTGGCTGTTGAACACTTGAAATGTGGCTAGTGTGACTAAGGAACTGAATATTGTTTTATTTAATTTCAGTTAATTCAAATTTTAATAGCCACATATGGCTAGTGGCTGCCATATTAGATAACAACTGTCTGTCTTTAATGCTTGAGCATATTTTCATGTATTCTATATCTTTCTATCAAAGACACAGAATCTTAGGACATAGTTTCCTTTAGAATTTTGTAGGCCTTAACTAGCCCAGTGAAAGATTTTAAGGCTATTCTGAGCTTTTCTTCCCTGTTTGACAATATTTTACATTATGAGAGATTCTGGGCACAGGGAGGAGGCTGTCTAGAGCTGTTACAGAGAATTCATGATATTTTGAACTATTTTCCTTATTTACCAACCAATACTAATAACAAGACTGCATGTCCACATGGATAAGGTTATTATATCTTTAGGGTAGTAGATTGTTATCCTACTTTCACAAAAGAGAAATTTAGGGAGCTTAAATAATTTTTCTAATGTTACACAGACAGTAAAATGTCAGAAATAGGGTTTGCATCCAAGTCTATTAATGCTTTATCTACCACTCTAGTGATTTAATTTTTCTAGCAGCAAAAATTCTTTACTAAAAATGAAATCTTGTGTAGAATTCTAAAATGGAAACTATGAAAAATTTCTTTTACTTCTATAAATATATTTTAAATTTCAAATTTAATACATTTACTATTAAAAGCCAATCTGTGAGAATAATGAGACTGTTTTAGTCAACACCAAAATTTGAAATCTGAGCTCATGACTAAAAGTTGTGTATTACTCAGCATCCAACTTATTTCTATCTGGTTTGGTTTACCCTATCATGGAATTCATTACTCATGCAGACACATAGTTGTACTGGTCACCCTTTTTTTAATCCTGTGCATTCAGCTCAGGACATTCCTCAGTTAAACTGATCCAAAAACTTAAAAGAGGAGCAATAGAAAAAGTTTGATTTTCAAGTTGAGTCATACCAACATCTAATAAGTGCTTGAATTTCTTAACTTCAATAGGAAGGTCGTCCCTAACTTACAGTAACATAAAATCTATCTATAGTGTGCTACGTGTCACTGGTTCAGTTAGGTTAATTATAATTGAACCAGTGACTACTGAGCTATGTCAAGGGCTTGTGCCAAATAGACATGTGTGAGTCTTTCCCAGTATATGACTGAGCAGAACATCCTGTGATATATCAAGTATTTGCCTAGGTGCTTTTGTATGAGGGAATTTTTATTATTTATTTATTTATTTATTTATTTGTATGAGGGAATTTTTAAAAACACAGGTATAGACCTTTAATTTTTCCAATTAATGACACAATTTATAAAAGTTCAGAAAATTCATAAAGCTAGTAAGGAAGGCTTTCTTCTGATATGTGTAAAAAATAATAAATGGTTTAACCTGACAGGATAAGTTAAATTTTTGTGATCTTCAGTGCCATATAACCTGATAAGTGCATATTAAATTCTGTATCTTGTTTTTCTAAACACAGCTTAAATTATTAAAATATGTTTGAAAATCTATTTGAATCAAGTAACCCATAAAGCACTGTTGAACACAGTTTGACACACATATGGCCTCACCATCAAACCTCCTAAGCCTTCATAGTTGTAATTATTTATTTGTATGGAGCGTCTGTCAAAAAACATTGCCCCAAGTTTTCATGATTTTCCTCCTAAACTCATTATTCGTGTTCTTTCTTTTGTGACCACGGTAAAAAAGGTAACTCACTTGGACCCGGTTATTTTGACTTGGCAGAGTTGGAAAGAATCACTTTTCCTGGTTTCACATCTTGCAGACCTTGGAGCAAGATGTTTTTGTGTGTGGGTGTGTGTGGGTGTGTGAGTGTGTAGGTTAGTTATAAAAAAAACTAGTATACATTTTTGGGACTAGTGGATGAGAAAATGGTTTGGGCTGATTATATTGCATATGAAAAAAATTCTGTGTAAGAACCTTAAGTATCAGCTCTTGCTGTGAGGGCCGCCCAGACTTTTATCACTAGCATGAAGCAATTTCTGGCAGCTCTGGAAAGGAATCTAAAAGTGGACATTCCTCTCCTCTGGCTTTCTCTTTGGTTTGTAATTCCATATTTCTGTGGTTCTTTATCCTGTTCCTAGTCTGTGGCCATTTTTTTTTAAATCTCGTTTACTAAAGTAGGACGGGTCCATGCAATCAAAGAGAACAGGGATCAGATGTGTGCCGACTGTAATGTTTGAAGTGTGCAGAAGACAAATCATACACTCTGACTTCATGTGTGCATGGAAGCAGGCTTGCTCTTCTAAGTGGAGAAATAGCTCAAGCTTTGGTCCAGATTATGAAGTCCTTTTTCCAAATATAGAGGGTGGGCATCCAAAGAGAGTTAATATCACTTAATGCTATCTCTCATTTGTAATCTGAGATTGGGATAGATGTATTCATTGAATGAATGAAGGTAGGGACATTGGAGTACTTGTAGTCTACCACCTTCACCTGACAGGTGGGAAAACTGAAGCCCAGGGAGGTGCAATGGATTCTCTTCGGCTATAGGCCAGGTGAGTACCTGCCTAAATCTCACTTGTTAAGTACTTATTATTCAACCAGACCTTGTCTTTGACTCTACAAAGTAGACATAGTCCCTGTCTCCAAGGAGCTGATTATATAGTATGAGAGCAGGCACTTGAAGAGAAATTTCAGTACAGAGTGCTAAGGGTGGAATAGATTTTCCTAAAGTGATTTTGTCACTTAATCTCCTAAGGACCTACTTCTACAACTGCTTCTGCATCTGTAATCAGTAGCCAACATTTGTGTGCATTATCATTTTACTCAGAAACTCCCTTAAGGTAAGTATTATTATTTGCCCTAATTTATGGATAAGTAAGGCTAAGGAAGGTAAGCTGCTTGTCTGCAAGTGTTGTAATGTACCACATCCTAAAATAAAAACATGTGACTGCTTCAAATCCACTCCCCGCCCCCCCCCCCAAAAAAAAATACTCTCAGAAGAATGAGAAGACCGGCCACAGACTGGGAGACTATATTGATAAAAGACACATTTGATAAAGGACTATTGTCCAAAATATACAAAGAACTCTTTCTTTTTAAGATTTTTAAAGTTTTTATTTTAATTCTAGTTAACATACAGTGTTATATTAGTTATTATTAGTTATATTAGTTTCAGGTGTACAATATAGTAATTCAAGACTTCCATACAGTAGCTTGTGATCATCACAACAAGTGCACTTCTTAATCCCCATCACCTCTTTAACCCATCCCTCTCTGGTAATCATTAGTTTGCTCTTTGTAAATCAGAGTCTGTTTCTTGATTTCTCTCTCTCTCTCTTATTTTTATCCCTTTGCTTGTTCTGTTTCTGAAATTTCGCATATGAGTGAAATCATATGGTATGTGTCTTTTTCTGACTTACTTCACCTACTATTATACTCTCTAGCTCCATCCATATCATTGCAAATGGCAAGATTTCATGCTTTTTATGACTGAATATATTCCATGTCTCTCTCTCTGTCTCTGTCTCTGTCTCTCTCTCTCTCACACACACACACACACACACATATAATCACATCTTCTTTTTTCATTCATCTATTGATGGACACTTGGGCTAATTCCATATCTTGGCTATTGGAAATAATGCTGTTATAAACATAGGGTTGCATGTATCCCTTTGAATTGGTGTTTTTTTATTCTTTGGGTAAATACCCAATAGTGCAATTGTTGGATCATAAGGTAGCTCTATTTTTAACTTTTTGAGTATCCTCCATACTGTTTTCCATAGTGACTGCACCAGTTTGCATTCCCACCAACAATGAGAGAGGATTCCCCTTTCTCCACATTCTTGCCAACATCTGTTGTTTCCTACGTTGTCGATTTTAGCCATTTTGACAAGTGTGAGTTGAGATTGCACTGTAGTTTTGCTTTGCATTTCCCTAAAGATAAGTAATGATGAGCATCTTTCCATCTGTATGTCTTCTTTGGAGAAATGTCTGTTCATGTCTTCTGTCCATTTTTTAATTGGATTATTTGTTTTTTGGGTGTTGAGTTTTATAAGTTATTTATATATATTGGATACTAACCTTTTATCAGATACATCATTTGTAAGTATCTTCTATTCTGTAGGTTGCCTTTTAGTTTTGTTCATTGTTTCCTTCACTGTACAGAAGCCTTTTATTTTGAAGTGATCCCAATAGTACTGGAAGTCCTAGCCACAGCAATCAAACAACAAAAAGAAATAAAAGGAATCCAAATCAGCAAGAAAAAAGTAAAACTTTCACTATTTGCAGATGACATGATACCATATACAGGAAACCCAAAACTACGCCCAACCCAACTACACCAAAAACTGCTGAAACTGATACTGAATTCATTTTATTTCTTTTTGTTGTTTGATTGCTGTGGCTAGGACTTCCAGTACTATGTTAAATAAAATGGTGAGAGTGGACATTCTTGTCTTGTTCCTGACCTTAGGGAAAAGCTCTCAGTTTTTCCCCATTAAGGATGATGTTAGCTATTGTTTTTTCATATGTGGCTTCGATTGTGTTGAGGTATGTTCCCTCTAAACCTACTTTGTTGAGGGTTTTTTTTTCTTGTTTTTTATCATGAATGGATGTTGTACTTTGTCAAATGCTTAATCTGTGTCTATTGAAATGATCATATTATTCTTATCCTTTCTCTTATTGATGTGACATGTCACATTGATTTCTGAATATTGAACCACCCTGGTAACCCAGGAATAAATCCCACCTGATCCTGTTGAATGATTTTTTTAAATGTATTATTGAATTAAGTTGGCTAGTATTTTATTGAGAATTTTTTGCATCTGTGTTTATCAGGGATGTTGGCCTGTATTTCTCTTTTTTAGTGGTGTCTTCATCTGGTTTTGGTATTAGGGTAATGCTGACATCATAGAATGAATTTGGACGTTTTCATTCCCTTTCTGTTTTCTCAAATAGTTTAAGAAGAGTAGGTATTAATTCTTTAAATGTTTGAATAATTCATCTGCAAAGCCATCGGTCCTGGACTTTTGTTTGTTGAGAGTTTTTTGGTTACTGACTCAATTTCTTTGCTGGTTATCATTCTGTTCAAATTTTCTATTTCTTCCTGTTTTAGTTTTGGTAGTTTATATGTTTCTAGAAACTTACCCATTTCTTCTAGGTTGTCTAATTTGTTGGCATATAGTTTTTCATAATATTCTCTTATGATTGTATTTCTGTGGTGTTGATTGTTATTTCTCCTCTTTCATTTGTAATTTTATTTGAGTCTTTTCTCTTTTTTTTTTTTTTTTCTTGTTAACTCTAGCTGAAGGTTTATCAGCTTTACTGATTTTTTTCAAAGAATCAGCCCCTGGTTTCATTGATCTGTTCTGTTGTTTGTTTTGTTTTGTTCTTTTGGTTTCTATGTCATTTGTTTCTGCTCTAATCTTTATTATTTCCTCCCTTCTGCTGTTTTAGATTTTGTTTGTTGTTCTTTTTCTAGCTCCTTTAGGTGCAAGTTTAGGTGGTTCAGTTGAGATTTTTCTTACTTCTTAAGGTAGGCCTGTATTGCTATAAACTTCCCTCTTAGAACCACTTTTGCTGCATCCTAGAGGTTTTGGACTGCTGTTTTCATTTTCTTTTGTTTCCATGTATTTTTTTATTTCTTCTTTTATTTCTGATTGACTCATTCATTGTTTAGTACACATGATTTAACCTCCATGTATTTGTGGTCTTTCCAGATTTTTTTTCTTGTGGTTGATTTCTAGTTTCACAGCACTGTGGTCAGAAAAGATACATAGTATGACTTTAATCTTCTTTAATTTGTTGAGGCTGGTTTTGTGGCCTAAAATGTGATCCATTCTGGAGAATGTTCATGAGCACTTGAGAAGAATGCGTATTCTCCTGTTTTAGGATGGAATGTTCTGAGTATATCTGTTTAATCCATCTGTTCCAGTGTGTCATTCAAAGCCATTGTTTCCTTGTTGATTTTCTATTCAGATGATCTGCCCAGTGATTTAAGTGGGGTGTTGAAGTCCTCTACTATTATTGTATTACTATCGATTACTTTATGTTTATTATTAATTGTTTTATGTATCTGGACAAAAAAACGCTTTAAACTCAACAGTGAACAGCTGATTAAAAAATGGACGAAGACCTGAACAGATACCTCAATAAAGAAGATGTAGAGATAGCAAATAAGGATATGAAAATATGATAAATATGTCATCAGAGAATTACAAATTAAAACGATGAGTTCTATTACACACTTATTATCATGATCAGAATCCAGAAACTCTGACAATGCCAAATGCTGGATGTGGAGCAATAGGAACTTTTATTCATTGTTTGTGGGAATGTAAAGTGGTGCAGCCACTTTGGAAGACAATTTGACAGTTTTCTAAATAAAACTAAACATTTCTTATGATATGATGCAGAAGTCACACTCCTTGATATTTACCAAAAGTAGTTCAAAATTTATGTTCATGCAAAAACCTGTGCATTGATGTTTATAGCAGCTTTGTTCATAATTGCCAGAAGTTGGAAGCAACCAAGATGCCCTTCAGCAAGAAAATGGATAAATCAACAGTGGAATACTATTTAGCACTAAAAATAAACAAGCTATCAAAGCTCTGAAAAGACATAGAAGAACTTTATATGCATATTATCAAGTGAAAGAAGTCAATCTGAAAAAGCTACATATTATATGATTTTAACTATATGACATTCTGGAAAAGGCAAAATTAGGGAGATAGTAGAAAGGTCAGTGGTGGGGTGCCTGGGTGGCTCAGTGGGTTAAGTCTCTGCCTTCGGCTCAGGTCATGATCTCAGGGTCCTGGGATTGAGCCCCGCATCCGGCTCTCTGCTCAGCAGGGAGCCTGTTTCGCCCTCTCTCTGCCTGCCTCTCTGCCTACTTGTGATCTCTCTCTCTCTGTCAAATAAATAAAATCTTAAAAAAAAAAAAAAAAGAAAAAGAAAGGTTATTGGTTGCCAGGGGTTAGGAGAGAGGGAAGGATGAATAGGAGAACGGAGGATTTTTAGGGGAGTGAGTCTACTCTGTATGACAGTGTAATGTGGATACATGTCATTGTGCATTTGCCAAAACCCATAGAATGTACAACAGCAAAAGCAAACCTTAATGTAAACTGTGGACTATAGGTAATAATGATGTATCCATGTAGGTTCACCAGTTGTAACAAATGTACCACTATAGGGCAGGATGTTGATGGTGGGGGAGGCTATGCATGTGTGGGGTCAGGGGCTGTATGAGAACTCTCCATACTTTCCACTCAGTTTTATTGTGAACCTAAAACTTCTCTAAAAAATAAAGTTTATTTAAAAACTACCTTTAGCTTTTTAGGTCCAGATTCATCAAGATTTGTTGGAAAGGTTAGCTTAGCAATGACTGGCTCTAGGTCCACTATTTTATTTTCATCTGCACTGGGAGGAGGGGGGGACATTTTATTCAGTAGAATTCTAGGTATTCTTGGATCTGCTAACCACTGCATTTGTTTTGAACTCTTGTACAACTTTGGGTGGGTATCAGGAGAAGAAATTTGGGTAAAAGACTCTCAACCAAGAAAAAAATGGTTACATAGCTTAAACATCTTTTTTACTTTATAAACTCTCACTATATTAAACTTCCTTGTTTGAAATGTATTGTTAATGGCCTTTTTCCTCCCACAGTTGAGGGTGGGCAGATTATTACCAGGTCACACTGACTTTAAACAGGGCATACATTATGGAGAGGCCCCACTGAGTTTATTATTAATCCTGTATATAATAGAGAAGAGAAAAAAACCCAAACAAAAACCTCTACACAACCCTGACCCTTTGTTTCCTATTCGCATTATTGTTTGTTGCGGTGTGCCGCTGCCTGACCTGATGTAAATGCCAAGTGCACAGCCCCTTCTTTGAATTTAACACTGCAACCATGAATTGCTTGTCCATTTATAAATAAAATAAAATGTGGGATATGATGGAGTTCGAGAGAGCATACCGTCTGCAACTCTTGGATCTCATTCTCAGTGCAGATGTGCCAAAGCTGTTTGGCAAAGTATAAATTGAACTGGATGTTAGCGCTGTTCACAGCCCTCTGGGGGCAGGTGGGCTGGGTACTTGGCTGTGATCACCTCAGAGCATTAGAAAATGGCAATTGCCTGAGACTTTTCTTGTTTTCTCCTGAAGCATTATTCTCTTCCCCTGCTTGGGTTGATCTGAAATAGCCAGGAATACTACTCACTGGAAAAACAAAAAAAACACAAAGACTTGGAAAGCATCATATTCAGACAGTACATGAAAAGGAGATGTCTTTCTTCTCTAAAGGGAAGGATATAAAGAGAAAGTTTATTTCTTATTAAGGTAGACTCTTGAAATTTTATTGAGTTTGGAAATGCTAAGAGATTCATGATGATTAAATTCCACCTTGGTTATGCTACCTCTTTCTAGGTTAGTAGTTTTTCTATAGAATTAGAGTAGGACATGCAGCCAAATTGGTCATTGAACAAAACGGTGTTGAAGTAACTTAAGAGATGGTGTTGTGTCCTGGAGAGTGTAGTGGCATCTGGAGACACGGGTGCCGCCTCCGGTTCAGAGAACTAAGAGGGACACTTAATTTCACAGCCTCTGGTACCTTCTTTGGGAAAACTGGGAAGAGAGGAAGATTGAGTAGGGCTAGCCTGTGGTCACAATGTTTCCCCCTGCTTTCGACTTTTTATGGTTTTGTGAAAACAAACCAGGACAGTAGGGGTCAGTTTTGGATATCCACCTTTGAACAATCTTCCATAGGTTTTTCTGTCAACTTAGAGTAGGGGGTCTACAGGACCTATTGACCCTCCTTTGTCTGTCTTCTTCTACAGAATAAACAGTCCACGTAAGAATTTTGACTCTCCAACCCAGTGTGGGTTAACATTTTGTAGTTTAAAAAAGCACTTTTGGGGCTCCTGGATGGCTCAGGTGGTTAAGTGTCTGTCCATTGTCCTGGGATCGAGCCCTGAATTGGGCTCCCTGCTCAATGAGGAAATTTCTTCTCCCTTTCCCTCTGCTGCTCCCCCGCTTGTGCTCTCTCTCTCTCTTTGTCAAATAAATAAATAAAATCTTTTAAAAAAATAAAAAAAAATAAAAAGTACTTCCATATATATGATTCTCTCAAAAATCCTCTGAAATGGGTACTGTTGTTGTCTAGCACTTACAAATGAGGAAAATATTTTATTTTTTTTATTATTTTTTTAAATTTTATTTATTTATTTGACAGAGAGAGAGCAATCACAAGTAAGCAGAGAGGCAGGCAGAGAGAGAGGGGGAAGCAGGCTCTCCGCTGAGCAGAGAGCCCGATGTGGGGCTCCATCCCAGGACCCTGAGATCATGACCTGAGCTGAAGGCAGAGGCTTTAACCCACTGAGCCACCCAGGCGCCCCGAGGAAAATATTTTAGACAGACAAAGTGTGCTTGCCCAAACCATGTAAAATTATAGGAGGTGGTCATGGACTATTAGTTAAGTATAGCCCTAGGAGTAGAAAAGACCTGGATTTGAATCCTCACTCTGCCATTTATTCTTTTTGTAATCTTTGGCTAATTACTTAATCTCAGTTTCTGTATATGAAAGAGATCATAATACTCAAGCAATGTTTTAATGTAACATGGGAAAGAGCAAAGGAATATTTTTATATAATGTATGAAAAATGCTTTGGACAATAACATTTATGGAATAAATTCTTAAAAGTGATAGTTGTAATTATTACTTTATTATTAAGTGGAGGCTCCAAGCCTTCTGATTCATGATCTTTGTACTATACCTAGCATCTATTGGTAGCAGACATTTTTTATGATCTTGATCACATTAATGTCAGGAGATAAATTCTCTAATAAAGTGTCAATTTATGGCCAAGAAGGTCCTGTGTGTATCAGGACCTGCTGGGAAGAGCTGCATTCACCTGCTACTGAATGGAGTGAAAATAGGCCATAGAACAGAAAGAGAACCATCTTTTCCACACTTCTCAAGAAAAGCAAAAGCAAAAACCAACCAACCAACCAATCAACCATCCCTGTTTTTTTTTAAAAAAAAAAACAAAAACATACTCTAGTGCTCGCTTCGGCAGCACATATATTAAAAAAACATACTCTTATAAAAATAGCATAGTTTATTTTAAATGTTTTTGGAACAAAAATTAAAAAGGAAGAAATTAACAAAACACAGTGCATATGCTTCTATCCCTTATAAACAAATACTGTTCACCTAATGGTATAATTTATTTGTTTTCTGTGTAGGGAATTACTGTTATCGGTCATAATTCATTCATGTTGGTCACAGTTACTGTCAGCTGTAGGTATAATTCAGTATCCTAAACATATGGGCTTTAGCTCCCACCACTCCTAATTATTAGTGACTGTTTCATAGGCTTGAGGGAATGAAGGAGAATGGAAACACATAGTACTGAAAGGCTAGTGGCAGTTTTTTAAAAGGCTTAATTTTTCTCTCAGACTGCAAAGGAAAAAACCACAAAGGCTGAAAATGAAGCTCAGGTCTTAGAGTTGGAAACCTGGTTCTAGCCTGTTACTGTACTCTGTTACCTTGGATAGGACACTTATTTTCTTCGAGCCTCAGTTTTCTAATCTAAAAGTCACGGAATTGGGCCTAAGACTTTCTTAAGACTTAATTCTTTATTCCTAAAGTCCTTTGATTTAAGACTCCAAAAAATAGTGCTTATCAAACTCATAGGGACTACTCAGAGTTTACTTCTATGGCTATAAATGAGTCCTGCTGTTCTTTAAGTCCTAGCTACCAAAAGCAACATCCTGGACACTATATCAGTTTGCTATTGTCACAAAATACGTTGCATGAAAACCATGTCAAACTCAGTGGCTAGTACTATAAGTATACTATGTAAGTGTTTATTCTTACAGATCTGCAGGTTGATTGAAGGTTGACTGAAAGAAGCTGATCTTGGCTAGGTGGCTTTGTTGTTCTTGGCTGAACTTACTCAGATGTCTGGTGGTCAGTTGACTGATGTAGGCTGGGCTCAGAAGGGCAGTTAGGCCCTGCTCCCCAGGTTTCTCATCCTCTCTCTGGAGCCAGCTGGCTAGCAGAGACATGTAACAACAGAGGTACAAGAGAGAAGGCCAGCCAGGCAAGGGTTTTTCAAGTCTTTGGTCACAGTACATTTGCTAACATCCCATTGGCCAAAGGAAGTCATATAGTCAAACCCCAAACCAAAGGCAGGGAAATACATTCTCCCTCTGTAGTAGGATGATTACAAAACCACATGATAAGGGCTGAAGGATTGGTCCATTGATACAAGCTACTAGATTCAATCCTCCTTTTGGAAACAGGAAACTGTGCTGTCATTTCCCACATATATTTGCACCAGTTGGTCTCAGGAAAAGATTTCCTACACCTGATACCTGTTTCTTGGGGAATGGAGAATGTGAGTCTATCTTCCCTGGGGCTCATTTTTCCTGCTAATCATAGATCAGTGCTACTTAGAGCGCGGTTCAAGGGCTGGCTGAATCAGTAACTACTGGGAGCTTGTTGGAGTATATTTTTGGGCTCCATCTCAGACCTATTGAATCAGAAACTTGGGGGAGAGGCCCAGGAGTCTGCATTATGATAAGCTCCCTAGGTAATTCTTATGCTCCCTAAGTTGTAGAAACACTGGAATAGATAAAATCTTTGCTGTGGTATTCCTGGTAGCCTCATCCCTATTTCACCTTGCCTTCTCTTGCTTTACTGAATTGCCATCATTTGTTACCTGACCCTGCTGTTGGAAGTTTCAGGATGACAGCTGATATCCCAGAGTGGTAGCCTTCTTTACTAGACCTGAAGCCAAAACAGGCGTCTTCATATTTCTACTCCACCCTGAGTCTGGACTTCTACACCAGTATGTGTGGAAAACTACAGAACAGATTACTACCCAGCTGGTACACTGAGGCTTCGGTTCAAGCATAGAAAATGCAAAGTTAGGAGGTCACAGACATATGCAAATTTTCACTTTTATTTTGGCTCAATAGATACATAATTGCCAGTAGACATCACATTTGTGCTATCTCATTGATTACATCAATCATTCAACTTCACAGCTAGAGGTGAAGAGGATAAAAGACCACTTCTCAATTCTTCTAAGACAGTGAAAATCATATTTTCTGTGGTTGCAAAATTACTGGAGAGGTAGAAAAGTGTTCTCCTTTGCCAGGGGAACTCTTGTCTGGGACTGTGTCAGTCTTCTTCTTAGTAGTTTTATGACTTCTTCTTAGTAGTTTTATGACTTTTCCTGAGATGAGATGCTTCACACCTTGTTTCCATGTAGCAATTAATATATTATATCTTATATTGAAAATAGAATACAAAACAATATGATATGTGATATAATGACACCTAAAGAGAGATATTGCTTCCTATTTCTTATCTCACTTTGAGATAGCAGAACTGGCTTTTATAAGGTTTAGTATCAGCCCTTAACATCTCTAAGGTGAAAATTTCTAAAGTATCATAACACAATTGTATGTTAACTGTACACATTGTGTGTCATGGGAAAAGAAATGAGAGGGAATAAAGGGAAAGTAGGTAATTGTTCACATGATAGAGGAAGATATTATCCTGCCAATTCCTTCCTGGAACTGTATGTATCATGTCCTGTGTTTGTGATACAGCACAGGAAGTCATTGCTAACAATGAATAACATTATTGGGATGACAACAGTTAAGTGTGAAAGAAATTTGAGTTTTGACAAACCAGGCAGACACACACAACATGAAAAATGTATAGTGCATCACCATGGCCTGTTGCATCTGTGGCAGTGAAAGATACCAATACTGATTGAGAGATTCATCTGTTCATTTGATTGTGTCTCATGGTTTAAATCTCGCTAAAGGTAGAAGGTGGGGGAAGGAGCTAGTTTGCTCTGATTGATGGTGTAAAGAAAGGATTTGGGCCTGCTTCTCATGTATATGTAAGGAGTAAGCTTCTCTGTGTTAGCATGGACTTTATTATGAGAGATCGTAAATGGATGAATTCTAAAGAAGGAGAATGAATGGAAGAGCCTTGAAAGCTTTGAAAGTTGCTGTTTTAACACAGCCAGTTACAGATACCTGTGCCACTGTTGCTGTCACTGTTGAGAACCTAATCCTCTATGGAAGAAAACTTGGAGCCACACTTGTTTCTTCCCTTTTCTCCCACACCCAAATCAATGGGGCCTGCGAACTTCCCTCTCTCAATGTTTCTAGAATACTTCCTTTTCTCTTCATTTTTGCTCTCGTTGCCTTATTCATCCTTAGTCTAATCCTTGCTCACTTTGTTCTATGCTGGAACTACCTAATTGGTCTCCCACCTCCAGTATTGGATGTCCTTTGCAGTTACCATCAATGATCTCTTTAGCCTTTGAATCATGAACTCTTCCATCATGCACTATCTATCTCACTACAGCAGTGTTTTCCAAAGAGAGTATTCAAGATAATTTGATGGATTACAGAAAGAAATGCTAGGATACACACACACACTCACACGATTCTAAAGAAATAAGCAATTAAGATATGTTACCATTTAATATTAATATAGGGAGTAACACCGATACCTGTGTTCTATCTATGGGTCATATCTGGAATTGAGGTAACCAAAGGAGAGAGAGGGAATTCCACAACACAGAGTGGTAGGAAGCAAAACCTTTGTGAAACTGCTTATGGACTTAGAGATTTTGTCATCTGATTTTGAGCATATGAACTCCCAGAAAGATGGAAAGGAATAATGACAAGGACAGAACTGAAACTTTGCCTTCTTTTTGTATAAGCTCTTTGTCAGCCACATTATGGGGCAAAAACAATCATGACCTAATTAGATCTGACAAAGAATAAGCCAAAAATAAATAGAAATTATGAAGAAGATTATTCAAATTGTTAACAAAGAACCTCTCCCATAGTGTATTCTATGCCTTGAGATATTAACTAATGATAGTAGTAGATATGTGTAATAAATACAAGTCATGTTTGTATATGTAATTTTTTAAATCTGATGAGATGAACAGTGAAAAACTAGTTCACAGGATAAATTTCAAGCTTCAGTATGGTATGGCAAACCATTACACCCTTGCCTGTAGCTCTAGTCTAATTTATCTTTTGTCTACTCCTGCATCTCACTTCACTTCCCAGATGCTCTGAATTATTTGTAGTTTCCCAGACACTCCATGCGGTCTCATGTCTCCATGTCTAGGCTCTTTCCTCGGCCCGAATGCCCTTTCCTCATTCTTCTTCTAGTTCAAATGTGATGTGTCCCTTAACACTGACAGCTCAGGGTCTATTCTGGTAAGATGTTATTGCCTAGTGTAGTGTTTGCAAAACTGGGGTGGGGAGATTTAAAAAATACCTGTTTCTCAGGTCCCATCCCTAGAAATTCTGATTATTTCCAGTGGTCCCCAAAGGATTCCAATATACCTGACTCAGTTCTAGCATCCATCACACTGATTTATAGTGATCAGTTTATATGCTTGTCTGGCAAGTGTGAGCATTCAGAGGGCAAGAAAAATGTTATTCTTTTCTGTATTCCCAGTGCTTAAGGCATTATGTGGCACTTAGTGGATACATTGAATTATTATTGATTAGATTAGTGATTCTCAACCTTAACTGCACATCAGAATCACTCAGGGAGCTTTAAAGATGTTAAAATCTGGTGTGGCTTAAGGATTAGGATTTTTAAAAAGCTTGCCATGGTTTCAAAGTTGAGATCCAAATTGAACTTTGTCACTATTGATCTTAACCAGTCAATCAAACTATCAGAAGTAACAATTCAAAGCTCAAGTCCCAGCTCTGCACTAATTAACTGTGTGACTTCAGACATGTCACTTAAGCTTTCTGAGTCTCTGTTTCCTACCCTCACAATATTGGAGTAGTACTAGAGGATATTTAAAGACATTGCCAACCCTACAATTTGATTATTACTCCATGTATCACCATCTAAGAATAAGACTTTTTATGTGTAAGTGGACTTTATTCCTTTAGTTACCATAGATTTTAGAAATTTCTGTATTTTGGAGAGGAATAGTTCTTTAAAATATATCGCATGTCCCTCATTTCTTAAACATAAAGCTGAACATTATTTGACTTTCTCTTGATGTCTTAGGATCATTAATATACAATTCCCAATTGCATTGTCTTCTTACATAGTATTAACTTCCAGTGCCATTCAATCATGCAGTTTATTTGCCCCAACGCTAAATGGTTATGGACTGCTATAATTTCCAATTCCCATGCGTGACTTTATTTTTTTCTTACTACCAAGTTATTAATAAGTACTTCATACTGCTTCATTGTGCATGCCCTCCTCTTCCAGTGTTGCAGCTTTCATCTTGCCAACTGTATGGTCGCATGGACTGGGAGGAGAGACCTATGTCTAAAGTGATAGCAGTTACAGAATGATGTAATCACTATACCACAGTGCAGGGTGCTTGAGTTGAAGTAAGACTGAGGTTCAAATCTAATTAACTCCTGCGTCCTTCAGTATTCTCTTCTGCTAAGTGGGGGTAATAATAGTATGCATATCAAGGGTTATGAGATACTGCTTGCGACATGTTAGGGTAATACTTAGCAGTACCAAACACTAACATATTTTAGCAACAACAATCAATAATAATACCTAATGTTTATTAAATGATCATTATGTGGCAGAAGCTGTGCCAGACACTTTATATAGATCAACTCATTTAGTCCCCACAAAAGCCTTGTAAGGTTGTATCTCCCATTATTCTCATGTTACCTGTTAGGAAACTAAGATGAGAGAGGTGAACTAACTTGCCCCTGGCTGCATACCTTGGTTCACCAAGATTTTGCATGCGGCCAGCTATCAGATGTGGAAAAAGTGCTTTTTCCAACACTCCCTGGCTTCAGCCACAGTTCAGCAGGGATGGTAAGCCCTCCTTGATCTTTTCTCTCAGGGCTGGCTGCTCTCTTTCCACCTGGGCCTCTGCTAAGCACATAGAGAACAACATCTACAGTGATGTTCTAATTGCCTGTTAAAAACTTAGAATTGTCATTTGACAATGAGTTACTCAAGGCAGGGTCTGTGTTTAGTCATGTCTCTAACCTTGTGGCTAGAAGATCACCCAGTTCAGGGGCGCCTGGGTGGCTCAGTGGGTTAAGCCTCTGCCTTCGACTCAGGTCATGATCTCAGGGTCCTGGGATTGAGCCCCACATTGGGCTCTCTGCTCAGCGGGGAGCCTGCTTTCCCCTCTCTCTCTGCCTGCCTCTCTGCCTACTTGTGATCTCTCTCTCTCTGTCAAATAAATAAATAAAATCTTTAAAAAAAGAAAAAAAGAAAGAAAATCACCCAGTTCATGCCAAATGTTCTGAGTGTGATGAAACTTTAAGTTAAAATCAGTTTCCATATATTTTTTCTTCTATGTTCTAAAAAATTACTTTACATCTCTTCAGTTCTTGGCATTACAAGAAATTGAGGGAAGTTGGGATCCCAGAAAGAAATCATCTGTCAAGAAACAATGTCATTCGCATTTTTCACTTTGAGATTCTACTGCTCATATAAGACGATTAACAATTCTGAGAGTAGGAGAAGGTCTCAAATAGGTGTTTTTCAGGCTTTGGCTTTGATCCTTTGACTGGGGAAGAAAAATCAAGAACATAACTTAGGAAGATACTATTTGAGACTATACCGTATTTTAGAATTGCTATGCAAAACACCACTTTAGCCCCAGATGTATGATGTAAAATAGTCCACAGCTGGGGACTTGAATGACAGCAAGATATGGCTAACTGTTTTGCGGGGTGAAAAGTCCTCTTGATGGATCAATCCAGAGTTGGAACAATGATAACATTTTCTTCCTGTCCTTTCAGTTGGAAAGCTAGAGAAGCAGAAAGGAGGCTGATCCCACCTGCTCCCCATCGTGAATAGGGGACAAAGCAGGCAACATTAACTGAATAAAAGTGAGTTTTGAGAAGTAATATGTTCAGTTATTTTCTGTTTTCCCTCCCTCTCTCTTACTTCCTCCTTATGCCCCTCCCTCTTAGTTTCTCCACCAAAATAATTAAATGCAAAAGCTACTTGAGTGTAATGTCAGGTTACAAATTTAAACCCACAAGAGTCAGGAACTGTAGAACTCAAAGTCCTTAGGGGGATGTTAACTTTACCACTTTTAAATCATTATAGTAAGCTATTCATTTAATAGCCTAATTTGTAATCGCAAATACCATGGGAAATTTTGCTATGCCAACCTCTGGCTTCAGTTTTCCTGACTTGGTTGGTGCTTTTTGAATGTTGTAACTTTCAGAAATGCGTATTTTTAGCATTTAGCAGTCTACATCACTGGCAGATTAAATTACTTATTATCCACATTCTTCTCAGCTCATACCCTTCCTGATATGTGATAAACTTTCCAAAATCTAATGAGGGCACATCTATAAAGATAAGATTAAATAATCCAAATTGTGCTGTTCCCATTTGTTTAACTGATTTGTATGGTCTGATGAAGGTGTGTGTATTTGTGTGTGTGTGTGTGTGTGTGTGTATATATATATATTTTTTTTTTCTTTTAAGATTTTGTTTATTTGAGAGAGAGATAGTGAGAGAGAGTGTTAGAGAGTGAGCACACGAGCCAGAGGAAGGGCAGAGAAGCAGACTCCCCACTGAGCAGGGAGCCCTGAAATCATGACCTGAGCCAAAGGTAGACACTTAACTGACTGAGCCACCCAGGCACCCTAATGAAGGTATATTTTTACGTAGAGGATAGAGATAGAGAGCTTTGAATTATCCAGTGTTAAAAAGATTTTGTTTAGAATCAGTTCCTGAAAGACCTCTTTAGTCAATTGAGTACATTAAGAACCCCAATCAGTGTGTCCCTACTCTTTGTCATGTGGCTTTATAGCTCCTTCTCCCTCTGACGGTGGGCTTGATCATGTGACTTACTTTGGTCAGTGAGTTGCTTTAGCAAATGTGATGCAAGCAGAGGCTTGGTAAGCACTTGAGATTTTCACCTGTTCTCTTGAGAACATGGCTGGGTTAGCCTTCCGGATTTATAAAAGAGCTAATCATCCCAGCTAGGGCCTTCCTAGACAAACCGGTCCCCAACCCACACACTGGCTGATGGCGTGCGCGTGCGCACACACACACCTGAGCCTGGCTGAGATGACCCAAACCTGGCCAGGTCAGCAGAACCACCCAGTCATCCCGTAGACTCAAAACAAATAATAAGGTAATATCGTTTCAAGCCAAATAGCTTTGGCATGTTTGGAGCACAACATTATTGTGACAATAGATAACAATAAACTTTCTAACATTGGAAAATGAGTTGCAGATTGTACCTTTCTCACTTCCATAAAGTAGTTTCTTTGAGGTTATGACTCTCATGTGGTGCAATAAAAATTTCTGTCACTAATGCCTTACTGTTTCTTAGCCCCTGGTCATATGTTGCATCACCCATTGTATTTCAGCTAGTTTGTGGAGAGAGATTACCATTCAAAAACGTGGTGGGAGCTCATTCCCACAGCCTGCTCCTCCTACCCCCAACTTCTGTTCCCTTCCTCTTTTCCGTTTGAGACTTGACTTGAGCCAGGGGAAGCAGCAGTTCTGTGAGTCTTACATGATCTCAGAATGAGGTTTTCAGTTACCACCTAAACATGGGTTAGAGGCAGTAGACTTCCTGTTGACACACACCAATAGGGAAGAAAGCCCCATAAGAAGCAGCTTCCACTTTACAGTGCATCTTAAAAGACTTTATCAACAACCCCCAATTACCAGGGAGTGCCCTATCTCTTCAGAATGAGGACAAATTGTCTCTTCTTAGCCTTATTTAGAGGTCCCAAAGCACTGGATTTGTACACCAAAAAATCCGTTTCTGACTACAGAGGGTTTTAATGATTTTATTATATGCCTCACAATCTGTTCCTGAATCTGTTCCCATATACTTATATTTACTAATTAATAGCTGAAGTTAAGGACCTTTGTATGGGGCATTAAAGATGATAATGAGGGAATGAGCTCCATTACAATGACCAACTTTGATTAAAATGTAAATTGAGGATGTCCGATCAAATTTACTGGACTCATTGTCCCAGACTAAATTATTGTGTATGTTATCTAAGTCAGAGGGAAAATCACAGCCTAAACAAAAGTAAACATCATCTTTAATAGGCACTAGTATATACTTTGCAATTGGAAATCTATTGTGAATGAGTCTCTATTTAGATGGAAGGCATCTATTCTTTTATTAGACAGCTGAGTACAAATACTAGAAGTGTAGCATTTTTAATAAAACAGTAAAAGTACTCCACAAGATGAGTGTGAGAAGTGCTTGGCCCTTCCGCTAGTGAGAGGTTGCTAAATGTCAGTCATGCATAGGCCAAGGAGATAAAAATGACTCACAGACTTGTTTTGGAGCACATTCCTACAAAATATAGGAATCTTATGTTGTCTGATTGAACTTTATATATATTTTTCTTACTATAAAGTTGTTACTTGATAACCGTACTTCATACTGCTTCGTTGTGCATGCCCTTCTCGTGCAGCTTTTCATCGGATTGTTAGGTGGCATGGGCTGGAAAGAGAGACCTAGGGGGTTGTGCCCATACAGAAATGATATTTGGGGTGTAGAGTTAGCCAGATCTGTGTTCAAATTGACTATTCACCATTCATTAGCTGCATGGCCTCAGATAGCCCTGCATTTCAAGAATCTCATTTGTAAAATGGGAAGATAGTAGCTATTATGGCTTGTTATAAGTATTAAACAAAATAATGTATATGTGTCTGGGGTGAAATCTGGAACAGTGTAGGCACTTGATAAAATATTTAAGGCCCCCTCTTGCCCCTGTTTTCCCCTATGCTCTAACATTTAAAGAAGCTCATAGCATGCAGTGACAGAGAGGACTGGGATGTGGGATATTTTTTAGTACTTGGAATCCTTAGGGCAGCTCTGTATGAACCCAGTAGCTGGCTAATGGAGCCTGATTTCTTGGGCATTTGCCTCTTATGGCTGACTGACTTGGTAACTGAATTATTCAAAGATTTTCATAATATGTTTGAATTTCTTATATCTATTCCATGGCTAATGATTCCTAGCCAGGCCTGGGGCCTCAGTTGAGAGAGAAAAACAGCACTGTGAAAAGAGGAGAATTTTCTTTTTTTTTTTAAATTTAAGAAAATGATTATTACATCCTGATGGATACCTGCAATTATTAGTTTGGGGATTTATTGAAATTGGGTGATTGGATAGTGAACAGTGAATCTACAGAGACAGTCTGGGAGAGAAGTTGCTTTATTGATTTATTTTTGCAGGAATTACAGGAGCTGATGATCACAAAAGTGGTGTAGGTGCAATATTTGAATATAACAGTCTTCAAGGGAAAAGTTATGGTGGTCATTTTTAAGGCAGAAAGCAAAGTCTGCATCTTTCCTACTTGTCTAACCTCTCACTAATGCCATTACTTTATGTTACCATTAAGGTTAAAAAATGCCATCGGTAAAGATGTCGTATCAATTTAGGTTGTTTCTGTTATAAGCTCTCATCCTTGTGTTCAGCTCTGGACTATCCATCTGTTACCAAAAGGTGCTCCTTAGATTCCTCTAAAGTGTTATGTGCCTGTTTTAAAATACAAATATGTATAAGATATTCCTGGGGTTATCTCCAGAGAGACACCTGTGCAACTGAAAAACCACCCTGTTTGAAGTAAGTGCTGGATCCACATTAAAAATACAGTCAAGAGAAATTGTTACTAACTCTGTATGGGTAACATTTTTCTATTTTAATAAGAAGGAATACTGAATTGGATGCTATCAAGAAGGAAGCTGTTCACTTCTCTACCCTAATTATTTTCTTTTCTCTGTCAGAAATGTTTGTGGGATGCCAAACAAATCCCAAAATTAAAAAAGCAAAACAAAACCCCGTTTAAAAAATTTGGGCATATTCCTAAAGCAGAAAGAACTGATGTTTTTCCATTGGTGGGCTACTTGGCCACATAGGAAAAGTCTGTCTATAGATGCCTTCCTACTTACAAGAAGGAAGTGGGAAAGGTAAGTGCCTAGATAGAGGGGTATATATGGTAAACCATTAATAGCATTCAGGAATAGCTCTACCCTGACAGTCCAGGTGCCTTGTTAGCAAACCTTTTATACCTATCTGTGAGCCATTCCTCTCCAAAATGTTGATTCCCCCTTCCCACTCCCTCTACCCTGTACCAATCCTCTGAAGATAGTTGGTTTCTTAGAAATTTTTTAAAATTTTATATATTCATTCTATCTGCTCCCAGTGATATTATCTGTCCAGAGATGCACTGTTTTCCAGATTGTTTTTCTTTCCCAAGAAACAGTGTGTTTTGGGAACCAGTTCATTTCAAACAAGTGTCAACGGAGAAACGTGTGTCAGCTTAGTGGCTCCTACTCTGTGGGATATGGATTTTGAGGGTGAGGAGCAGTGGATAAAATCCAAAGGTTTGTAAACTTCCTAAGTACTGAATAAGTAATATGCTTCTACAGGGATGTTTCATTCTTTGTTTTTGAATGTATGTATGTGGCTGTTCTGAAGAATATACAAATTTGCTTAAGACTTTTGCTGAATTCTTAATTGCTTTTTGCCAGTTTATGTTTTCCCAATGGTTGCTAAAAGTATACCTATGACATGTGATTCTTTAAGTAAAAATGGAGCCCTCTTGTTTGAACTGTTGGGGAGCCCCTACTTCAGAGTGAAAACAGTAGAGATAATTAGGTTTAGAAAAGCCATCAGTAAATCAGGAGAGAAAAAAGAGATTTGTACGAAGACTAATGAACTGAAACAGGAGAATTAGAGAATAGAGGTAATGAAATGCGAGTAACCAAAATAGGCTAATAAACTGATTACTTAAGAGTTTTAGTTACCTACTACTTGTATCAAATTACCCTGATACTTGGTGGCGTTAAGCAACACCGTCTCCTCTGATGCTGGGCTGAGCATGGCTCGTCTACTCTGTGTAATGTTGTCTGGGGCTATACTCATTTGCGCACTTAAGTGGGCTGAATGTCTAAGATTCTTACATGTCTGACACTTTGGCAAGGACAGCTGAACTACTGGGCCTTTCTTGTTCTTTGTTATTTCAGAGCTTCTCCCTATATGTAGTCTCTCCAGCAGGGTAACTGGATTTCTTATATGGTGGCTCAGGGCTCCCTAAAGAACAAAAGTGGTAGCTCTCAGATCTTACGCTTTAGGCCTAGAACTGGCACAGCATTACTTCCTCCACATTCTGTTGCTTAAAGGAAGTCATGGGGTAAAACAGATTCATTGTGGGAGAGGATCGTATAGGGTCAGGGGTAAAATCTGAAGGCAAGCTTCTTTGGGAGCCATTTTGTAGACTAGATACCACATCCTGTTATGGTTATATCAAAAGAACCACGACTAGGATATTTTTTGCTAATAGCCACAAGACCTTCCCAAATGTTTACTACTAACTAGATTCTTAACCTTAATTTGATACTGTAAGTGATCTGCCACTGGTAATAATGTTTTTAAACAACTAGTACGTTTCTTCATTATTCTTTCAAGAAGCTTCTGATTGAGCCAGTAGACAAGCCTGTTCCTTAGCTGTCGGGGAGCAGGGAGAGGGATTTTGGATCTCTCTTGATGGTTTCTGTTGTAGAAGGCAGAGATTGCCTTTTCCAAGACTCGAGTAATTATAGGTCCTGTCTTGCCTTGAATAGTCTGGTTTCTGTTGATTGTTATAGTATGATTATTAACAGTGCTTTGTTAACTTTAATAGGTTTTCAATGTGGATGATAAATTATCTGGTCACTTGAATGCCAAGACCCTGAAACTAGGAAGGGGATTCAGGTTATAAGGGGATTCAGAATATAATAAGATATTCTTCAGATTATATTCTGAAGAAATTCAGAATAATTTCAAAAAATGAAAAACTCCTACTCATACCTTCCATCGGCTGTTCAGTATCTAAATACACTTTTCTTCCTGTATTTATGCTCTAAAAAGACAAATGCATCCATCTCACAATAACGTAACTCTTCCTTGTAGAACTGACAATACAGCCCATCGTCAAATATATGGCCCTAAATCTTTGTCACCTCATCCTGCTTTAAACTTAGATTATCTAGGGGTTGTCCATGCTTCTTCTAGTTCTCTTCTGATCCTCTTTCCATTTTCCACAACCTAAGGCATAAACTGTAAAATTAACTACTTCCAACAGTCCATATACAAAAGTTAGGGAAAGTGAGAGGAAAGAAAAAGAAAATGAGTTGCAGTGTATAAGTATGAATGTGATATAACAAAGAGCGAGGAAGATATATTAGAGCCTAGACTTCCCATATCTGCAGCTTGCACCTTACCCTGGACATTCAACCCTGGATTATGAATATTCTCTGACTATCCTTTCATATTCACCTCCCTCCCTTGAGATTCAAGCATGAGATAAGATTGGTGGAGCCTACACAATGAGCAAATGCCCCAACTGCTACAGAAAGGGGAATATCTGCCTATCTTTCTCTCCAGTTGTGGGAAGCAAGGTACTGCTTTCCATACAACCCACATGGCTGCAGTTGCTACCCAGGTAGGAAAGAGAACAAATATTTATCACCCCCTTTCATCTAATACTTTATTGAAAATTGAAAAAATAAAGACATTGATAGGATGGGGTGGGAGAGTAGCTGCTCTAGCTTTTGAATTCAGTATCTAGGGAATTTGTAGGCCCCAAAATTATTAGCTGAGGTCTGGGGCTACTGTCCTGGGATAACCCAAGACAACAAGGGTGAGAAGTGTGATAAAGTGGGGGAGGAGGGAATACTAGATGGGTTGGAGAAACAGGCAGAGAGTGTTTTAAAGGGTGTCAATTTGAATATCTAGAGGATGCCATAGATATTAGGGGATATAGCATAGAATCGGGGTATACCTCTCCTTTAGTTTGATAAATGCCTCTCTGAGCGAGGCTCAGGGAAAAGTGGGAGGATTGGCTGGAGCTAAAAAAAAAAAAAAAAAAAAGAAACGTGGATCAAATTCGTTTAATGTGTTAAAAAATGATCTCAACACTGAGTAGAAATTCCTTGTGTCGAATAGTGAAATCTGAGTCCTGGTCTAAGCCTGTCTCAGATTGGATACATTACCATAGAAAATGCTAATTTCTTGGGTGCCTGGGTGGCTCAGTCATTAAAGCGGCTGCCTTCAGCTCAGGTCATGATCCCAGGGTCCTGGGATCGAGCCCCGCATCGGGGAGCCTGCTTCTCCCTCTCCCTCTGCCCCTGCTTGTGTTCCCTCTCTCGCTGTGTCTCTCTCTGTTAAATAAATAAATAAAATCTTAAAAAAAAAAAAAAAAAGAAAATGCTAATTTCTTAATTCATAAACTAAAGGGTTTAGATCAGATCAAAGAATCCTAACATGGAGCCTCCAAATTCCAAGAGACCCTCAGTGAAGAATTGGTGGTCGTGGTGGTGGGGTATTTAGGCAGATAAATTATCATTATCCATAATATGGATTCATAGGTTAACTAAAAGATTACTTCCTATAGACAAACATTAAATTTCAGTGTGATGAGGAATGGTAACAGGGACGTATAGAGTGCCATGTAAACACACTATGGGAGATTCAACTTTTTTCAGGGGTTTGGGAAGGTCTCCTGGAGGAAGTGATACGCAAATGAAAGGTAAAAACCAAAACTGAGCATTCCCAGTTATGTTTAGGAAAAATTCATTGGTGGGGAATGACAACGATCAACAAATACAGAAAATGGATATTGCTCTATAAATGTCCTTCTAATTCTATGGAAGCAAAGTTGTTCAGAGAAGTTTGTTGCTGGTGAAGAAATGTTGCACAAACCATGCAGGAACTGGGATATCTCACACGACCTGGTAATCTTCTCCAGCTCCTGCCTCCTTTAATGAACCATAGTCCCTATATATGAATATAGCACTTTAACCCTGAGGTGCTCTTAGAACTCCCTGTAGAAATGTACCTTGATTTGGACTTTGAAGTCATTACAAAATAATTGTTGAGATGCTTTAAATAGATCTCATTAAGGCTGGTATATAGCTCTGTGCCTTCCTGTCATGCCTGTGGTAGTGAAGGATGGTTTTAGATGTATAATTAAAGTTATTCCAGAAAGCATGATGAATCAGTCACCAATTTTATTAGAATTTCAACTTGGACATAAACCTTTCTTTGCCTTCTTCCTGCTGCCACTCCAATAAAATTTATTTTTTCTTGAATATTTTACTGGCGAAACTTGTTGAAGATTCTACATTTTGTCCATTCGATGTACTATTATAGCAAGATTGCCATGGCAAAATGCCCCTCCCTCTCTTTAGAGTAGTTATCGTTTAGCTTTTGCCAATGGCTTGGAATAGAAGATTGAATAATTATTAATCTTTGTCTCCCAAGTTGACATTGTCCCTATGAATTTAGCTATTCCTGAATAAAATCCTGCATGACAAGTGAAAGAAGATACTCCTTGTGTCTCCTACAAAAATAAAAAGTCCAAAGTATCAAAGTAAAATATTTCATGTTTCCAGGAAATGCTGACTACTTCTGGTTTTCTGTCCCTGGATTTTTATAATACTGAACACCCAGTATCTTTTCTCTTCTGTTCAAATTTCTTTCCTTGCCTTATCTATCCATTTTGAACACTCTGGATCAGCTGTGACCAGTATTTCCCGTTTCATGTGTCAGGGCGGTAATAAGTGCCTATATCATACTCCTCCACCCAAAATGTGGACTTTCTGCTCAGAGGGACAAGCAAGCATAATGATATCCATCTGGGAGGGAGCTTAAAATAGTGCCCATGCGTCATTTTGCAGTTAGGAATCTGGATATGGCTAATGGGGTGTTATCAATCAGGAGATAAAATTAAAATCCTACATTAGGAACTGTTCCTGCCAGAAAGAGTGGATTTTGTAACAGCTGTTTTCTATTAGATGCTATTGTGTTCTTTAGCAGCAAATTACATAGATAGAAATGTACTGTTAACAGTTTCCCCAAGTGAGGTTGTAAACGAGCCTGTGTCCTCTGAACAAAGATATTGCGGAAGGAGAGGAAGCTCTGAGCAAAATCTTGGTGGACTTAATGGGGCAGTTTTCCGCTCCCCACTGAAGGCTAAATAGCTCTTTCAGAAGGGAATAAATATATTTTTGTGATCCTAGTGTAGAGAAGTGGCCTTTGAACTCAGATGATATTAAAGCTTTTACCTGGCTAGTGTCTCCTAACAACTCGCATTTGATTGGTTCCAGAATTCATTAAATCTTAAGGGGGAAAAATTAGCTGGGGGTGGGGTAGGGGGAGGAGAGAGAGGAAGGACTGTACCCAGCAAGCACCAAGTGTCTCAGCTCCAAATGAAGATAAGTTGTTTGAAATGAACAGCTAAGAGACAGTCGGTACATTCTCCTGCTTATTGCAGCTCAGTAAATTAAACTTAGTATGCTCAAAGGCTGACTCCATACTGATGTTCTTGCCTTATGGAAAATAACGTGCTTTCACCCCCACCCCCCCTTTTTCCTCTCTCTAACAGATGACAGTAATAATGAGAACTAAAATCACTCAAGTCAGCATATGAAAGGGAACTGTCGATTTAAAAAAAATAAAAAAGACATCTCTTGGTGCCATCTGCTAAGGTACAATAATGTTTTGTAACAGGTTTTGGAAAGCACATTAAAAGGCTTCATCTGTGCTTGTCCTTTCCAGTTAGTCAAGATATAGTTGTGTCTCTCCTGTCTGATGTGGATTCTTGAATCATGTAATTATTTCTAATTTATCTCTAAAATTAAGCATCTCAAATACAATTTTAATTGGGATTTCATTAGGTACTTATTATACCATGTGTCAAATGATAGTTGATTATTCTAAGCATGGATATAGAATCTGAAAAAGATAGTGGGAGAATGATGGGTACCTCTGAAAGCTGATGGTGCTCAATAAATATGTCTTAAAAATAATCAGTTGATATATAATTAACATAAGTAATTACTGCAATTAAACACTATTTATGGAACCCTGCTGTGTTGTTTCCCATCCTAAGCTTAAACATGATTGTTGTTCTTTTGCCCAAATAAAATTAATGTAATGAGAGAAAAGTAGATAAATGTAAGCTTAGATAACAGAAAGGAAAATGTTTTCCCTTTACTACAGAAGGATGGCATGAAGAGAAAAATTTACTTTCATAAGGAAAACGTGTATGAGGCTTTAAAAATATACTCTTTACCTAAATGAATTAGGCATATTCAATGCAGAGTGTGAAGTAATAGGACTAATAATAAATAGTAAAATTATATGGATCTTGATGAGAGAAGTGCAGAGAGATTGCTGCTCTGAAAGACTGGATGCTGAGAAACCAGGCTACAGACCTCCTTACCATATAGTTGCTGTTTTAATTTGTCTTTGTATCCTCAGCACTGGGCAGTGACTGGCTATAGTAAATACTCAAAAAAATACAATGTTCTGTGATTAAGACTGGGTTAAGTTTGTCTTGAGTGACAGTGAACATGCATGGTTTACAGGAGGGTGGCGGAGAAACAAATTCAGGGGGAAAAATCAACAGACTCAATTAAATGTGTTCCCAAGATTAAAATAAGCATTCTTAACTTCTGCTTCTGGGAAAGGTAGGCCAAGAGGTATTAGATTTACTCTCCTACCTGAATTAACTTGAAAAAATAACAGACAAAATGTATGGAACAATGGTTTCAAGGCACTGAATGTCAACCAATAAAGGACAATTTCGTGAGAGATGGGAAGCAGAGAAGGAGGGCCATATGATTATCCCAGTTTACTGTCTGGAGAGCGATTCCAGGTTATGGTGCATGAAGGAAAACCCAGATGGATCTGGGTAGTCTCCCTGAGTTAAGGAGACAGAGCTGGAAATCTGGGGGAGACCACAACAGCTCGAGTTTTCAGGGCAGGGAACCAAAGAAGAGAGATCTGTATAAGAACTTAAGAAATCTTCCAAGTCTCCCATGAAACTTCAGCTGAATAATTTTATGAGCACAAACTTCCTAAGGCCATGGAAAGCATCAACTGAAGAAATTAGAAGGAATAATCATCCAGACACACATAGGATGGGGATTAGTTCGAGTTCTTATCAGCTAGAATGGTTCATTATTACTCATTCCAGAAAAGATGAGACTATAAGATCATCAGGTAAAGTATTCGAGGAGTTTTAACTCAGTAATATGGCAATATTACCTGTAGACTGAACACTGTTCTGTTCCTACCTAATAAAGCTTAAAAGAAAGACCCAAGATGATCATGTGTTAATCCAGGCTGCTATAACAAAATACCAATAAACTGGGTGCCTAAACAACAAACATTTATTTCACAGTTCTGGAGACTGGAAAGTTTAAGATCAAGGTGCTGGAAGATTTGGTGTTTGGTAAGAGCTGTCTTTCTGTTTTTTTTTTTTGTTTGTTTGTTTGTTTGTTTTTTTAAAATTTTATTTATTTATTTGTCAGAGAGAGAGAGAGCACAAGCAGGCAGAGAGGCAGGCAGAGGCAGAGGGAGAAGCAGGCTCCCTGCAGAGTAAGGAGCCCGATGCGGGACTTGATCCCAGGACTGGGATCATGACCTGAACCGAAGGCAGCCGCTTAACCAACTGAGCCACCCAGGCATCCCATGTCTTTCTGGTTTGTAATGGCTGTCTTCTCTCTGTGTCTTCAATTGAGAGGCCTTTCTGGGGTCTCTTTTGTAAGGGCACAAATCCATTCATAGGGCTCCACCCTCATGACCTAATCACCTCCTAAAGGCTTTATCTCCTAATACCATCACTTTGGGCATTAGGATTTCAAAATATGAATTTTGAGGAACACAAACATTCAGTCCGTAGCATCAAATTGTTTCAGTGAAGTTAACTGTGTCCTAACAAAGCTCAAGCATATGTGAAATTCACAATGTATGGCATCCAATGAAAAATTACAAAGGATGTGAAGAAGCTGGAATATATGACCCATAATACACAGAAAAATCAGTTGAGAAGCCTAACTTCCTTTATTGCAGAGTGAGGAGGGAGGCAAGTTTTCTCCCTAAAAACAACTATAAAACTGGACGGTATTGTCAGAAACAAACATTCTGTGGCTCTTGAAATCAGCTGAAGGCAAAAAACAAATTGGGAAGCATTTATTCATGCAAAACTGCTGAACTTTGGTTAAAAGCATTGGGAACCAATTGAGTTCTTGCCTAGAGCTGCTCCCACATTTCCCAACTTGATTGGTATGGTAGTTTTGCTATGAGGAGCAGGCCATGAAGCCAGCAGCTTTCCTGCCAGAAGGGGCTCACCTAATTTTGTGTGGAAGGTAAAAAACCCACTCCCAACATTTTCAGTAAAAGCAATGATCTTGGAAGCAAGAAAATGAGGAAGGCCAGAAACTGCTCATTTGAAGTGTAGCCCTACCTGAGAGAGGCAATAGACCAACAGACCATCCAGAAATCAAACAGAGAGATCCTAAATGTGAGACAGCCATAGAGGGAATTGATAATATCACTATGCCTCTTGGCTGCATGCACATGCAAGACTGAAGAGAGTCCAATCTATCCAAATATCCATGGGTAATTGAGAGACTACACACCTGTGCAAAGTAGATGCAAGAGAACCTACCAGAAAATAAATGCTGGGGTAGGACAGAAGGTCCTTGAACTTTGAATGAACCCACACACAGATCCAACAATAAATAGTAGAAGACTTACTGACTTAAAGTGAGTAAAACCTCTGATGAATCATTGGCTAACTGTTGAACTATGCAGACATAGGGATGATCTTAAGAAAGCCAAACTTAAAAATAAAACAATTTTAAAAATTACAGAGAAGAGACATCAGAGGTTACACATGTCAGAGAAACCAAATCTACAGATTTATAGTAGGTAAGTTTGTAAAAGAAACAAACACACACAAAAAAATAGCAACAACTCTCAAGGAAAATATGAGAATCTAGAATTACTGTAATATGTTATCTCAAATGTCCAGTTTTCAACAAAAAGAATGAAACATTCAAAGAAACAGGAAAGGGTGACTCATACTTGGAAAAAAAGCAGTCAACAGGACCCGAGTGGGTCTAGATGTTATATTTAGCAAAGAAAGGTTTTCCAAGCAGCTATTATAAATATGTTCAAAGAATTAAAGGAAGTCATGCTTAAAAAATTAAAGGAAAGTATGATGACAATGATTTAATAATTAGAGAATATCAGTAAAAAGATACAGAGTATAAGAAAGGATGACAGGAATTTTGGAGTTGAAAATTATAACTGAAGAGAAGTTCGCTAGACCAGGTCAGCATTTTGAGAAGAATCAGCAGGTGTCAAGTAGATCAGCAGAAATTATCTGATCTAAAGAACTGAGAGAACAAAGATAAAAGAAGAATGAACAGAGCTTCAGAGACATACGGGTGAACAATAATGTTTACCAACATTAATATAATGTGACTTCTAGAAGGAAAGGAAAGAGAGAAAGGGGTGTAAAGAATGTTTTTAGAAATAATGCCAGAAAACTTCAAAAATTGGTAAAAAACATGACTCTAGAGATTCAGGAAGCACCACAAATCCCAAATAGTATAAACACACGAGACTAATTAATAACTAGTCATGTCATTGTCAAACTGTGGAAAGACAAAGACAGAGGAACTCTTGAAATCAACAAGAACAAAACGTACAAGTACAAGGGAACTCCAGTAAGATTAACAACTGACTTCTCATCAGAAATAATAAAGGTCAGAAGGCAGTTAAGTGATATATTTAAAGTGCTGAAAGAAAAAAAAAACCCCGCCAATCAAGAATTCTATTTATTTATGAAAACTCTCCAAGAATTCTCTATGAAAGTATTTCAGAAATGGAAGAGAAACAAAAAAAAAGACATTCTCACATAAACAAAAACTGAGAGAATGTGCCTTACAAGAAATACTGAAGGAAGGCTGTTAGAATGAAAGGAATGACATTAGATTTTAGATAACTGAAATCCACTAGAATGAAGAGCACGAAAAGTGGTTAAATATGTGGGTAGATATAAAAGACTGCATACAATTTTTCTTTTTTAAATTTTTAAAAAGAGGGGTGCCTGGGTGGCTCAGCTAGTTAAGTGTCTGCCTTCAGCTCAGGTCATGATCCTAGGTCCTGGGATTGAGCCACATGTGGGGCTCCCTACTCAGCTGGGAGCCTGCTGCTTCCTCTCCCTCTGGCCCTCCTCCCTGCTTGTACACACTCTCTCTCTCTCTCTCACTCTCTCTCAAATAAATAAATAAAATCTTTAAAAAATTTTTTTTTAAAAGACTGAGTTATGAAACAAAAGTTCTAACTATTACTGGGTTTATAATATACATAGATGTAATATATCATAATAGTAGCACAAATGGAGGATTCAGCAAAGTTTCTGTATTTTACCAGAATTAAGTTAGTATTGGTTTGAAGTAGATTCTTGATGAGTTAAGATGCATTTTGCAATCCCTAGATCACTAAGAAAAGAACTAAAAATATATAGTAAAAAAATCAACTGAGAGATTTCTGCTTCTGCAAAAGATAATGGAGAAACAAACCAGATTTACCCTGTCACCTGAAGTAACCAAGAAAAAAACCCACCCAGTCGAAATTATGAAACAGTGATTTTGAAGACACTGACCATCAGGAAGGAACAATTACAAAGGAGTGTGAGGAAACTTGAGGGTAATGGATATGTTTTTTATCCTGATTGTGGCGATGGTTTCACTTGTGTGTACGTATTCTAAATCTTATCAAACTGTGTACACTTTATATTTAATATTTGTCAAAAATATCTAAATAAAACTATTAAAAGCATTTTAGTAAGTCATGAATCCATAAACTTAAAACGTATATGTATAAACATGCACAATGCGCACACACCTTTTTTGAGGAGAGGTTATAGAAGTAATTCATGTTAACTTGTAGTTTTCCTTATAGATCACGTTTCCATAATTTGGACATAATTTTGAAAGTATTTGGGCAGTGGTAATTTGAAAGACGCAGAAAAGTAGATGCTGTTTATACCAAGATATATTTAGCCTTTAAATCTCTTTTATCACAGAATAATATGTGGAAGAAGAGGGAAGGGCTGGCCTATTGCAATATATTGCAGGTAAGAGTGAATACCGGTTATAGTGATTAAGGTGAGGGGATAGATTAAAGAAGGATTTGAAGAAAAAGAATTTCCATGGCATGGTAACTAATTATAGTTCTGAAGGTTAAGGAAAAGGAGGCAAAAGGTTTCTGAGGTCTCTATCTTAGATGACTGGGTAGGTGTGTTTTCAGGAGGTGAGATAGGAATTATCAGAGTACCAGGAGCTTTAGGGAGGAAAGAAATAATGATTTTGGTCTTAAGCATAACATAGGGATTTTCTTTTGCATTAACGTTTGAGAAATATATAGGCACCAGTTTCTCAGATCTTTCCCGCGAAGATATTCATTCATTTAAGAAAGACTTTATACCTTTATGCCTTTTGCCAGATCCTGAAAATGGTGGCTTTCTTCTATAGCAATAATGGAGGTTAAACTCTGGGATGAACTTTCTGTGGGCTTTAGTAATTAATCAGTCAACAGATATTTATTGAGACTTTCTCTATGCCAGAAATAGTGCCAGGTTCAGAAAAATGAGCAAGATAAACAAACAGTGTTGTTGCCTTCATGAGCCTTTTTCCTGGGGACCTGGGAAATTGTAGAGGGATTATCCTGAAAGTCAAATGGAACATTTCAGCCCTTCTTTTTACAGTCACTATTGGGGATGGAGACAAGTGGATCCAGAAATATAGAATTGACATACTTCATGTGATCAAGGATCTAACTCACTGGGGCATGTGACCGTACTGATACTGCTTCACTCAGCCTCAGGCTTTGCTTCGTTAAACTCAGGAAAATGCCTAGAATTTCCCGATTGCAGAAGGCAGAGGAGAGTGTGTGGGAATTCTGGGTACGTTGAGCCTTTTCTTTAGAATGAAATTATGGCATAAGTGCTACCACAAAACCAGGGTATAGTTACAGCAATTACAGTGACAGTTCTTTGAAAAGCAGAATGAATGTGGTACTCTCCAGTTCTCTGCAATAAGATAATCCCTCCACGTTACTGACTTGATATGTGTTTGATATGAATGGTATCAGTGTTAAACTTGTGCTAGAAAAACAATTTGAATTTGTGAGATAGTGCTAAAATGGCTTTTTTCCTGTGACCTTTTGAATTTCGTTTATTAAACATTCACCCATGCTCCTTCTTCTGGGGGAAGAAAGGTGGTGTCATTATTTTAAATAATGTAACACTCATTGCTCTCTTGGTAGATTTAATAGCACTGGGGCTATTGTGACAGCATTACTTTTGCACATTTTTGACTCAATAATTTGAAGAGTAAACTATTAAATTGCTTTACATAGGTTTCGTCTAACATTTATATTAGATAAAGCAGATTTTGTTTATTTAGTAAGTGCTAGCTAATGATTTCAAACATATTTTGGTTGCTTTTAAGAATGGTGTATGATTGTTAAAAATCAGTCAACCCACACCGAATGTTGAAAACAATGTATTAGCCTTTGAATTTATTAATGCTTTTTATAGCTATTCTGAATTTAAAGGCATTTAAATAAATGAGATTTTGTGACAGATTTTGAATACTTCAAGACCCTACCGACTTTTGGCAGCAGTGAGAGGGTCACATAGAGCTATAACTGAGAGTAGGTTTAGTATAAGCTTTGAGGTTTAGGTCACAAGTTTAAGCCAAGGTCAACTTCATAATAACCAATGTTTATTACCATCAGAGAGCTACTTGGTGCTTGAAATGATTGGAAGGTTTTGAAGTAACTATTCTATTTCTTACTGTGTTTTTAGTAAAATATTCTGTCTGAAAATGTTACAGAGTGACTTAATTTTTTTTCATGGTTTAAAGATCACAGCTGTAACTTGGAGAAAGATGGAATAAATAAGAATTGTTTATTTGTTCTCACTTGAGAAAGAATTTTAAGTACTATAATTATTGAGGCCCAACTTTTAAAGTTTGTGGGATTTATTTTCTTATCTTTTAGTTAGAGGAAGATTATACCAATAAAATCTATTTTAGAGAGGAGAAATACACCCAGAATTACCCAGGAAATGTTATAATTTTATCTCTTTGGAATTTAAAGGTGTAAGGGTGCATGAGTATGGCCTTGAAACCCAGTGCTTGGCCTTTTAAAGTGTTAACCATTATTTAAACCAGAGTTGGCACCTGCAAAGTTTAGAACTTGACTCTTTATTGACAGGGGGAAGAATTGTTTGCATATCTATCCCAAGCAGGGTAACCACTTCTAGCTTCATAGATTGTTCATTGAACAACTTCAGATGAGCTATTCACACAGACTGGGAATGGCACTCCTTGGAATTGTTAACTGCTATCCAGTGTTCAGCCTCTACAAAGTCTGTCCAGTGGCTTCAACAACATTTTCATCTTACATGTTAATTCATTTCTGTTTAGATTTTTATGCCTTAATTTATTCAGAGATTCATAATCCTATTATTTAGTGTTATTACATATTAGGTAGTGATTTGTATCCCCACTGCTTCATGAGATATGAAGGATCCGATTACAGTTTTTTACACAATGCTACAGGTATTGAAAATACCCTTTGCCTTCCAACATGGCATGTGCTTGTGTGCCCACACAGAGACACACACATACACACAGAAACAGTCATGTGCAAGTATAAGAAAAGCAGTGTTAGCGTGGGGGGACAAATGTTAACATTTAAAGCAGTGCTTCATTTCCAGGAATTGTTTTTGTTTTCTTCCTTCTATATTATTTTTCTCTCTTCTAGTGTTATAGAAGCTTATGGCAACTAAATAAATATTGATTTGAAACAATTATGTTATATTTTACAAATAAAATCATAGGAAAGAGAATTTAAGAAATGTTAACCTACACCTAACCCTTTTTCCCCTCAATGTGCTTATATTTCTAATGTTTAAAGTCACAGCTCCCCAAGTTAGCATATGACGTTTCATCTGGAGTTTCTCCTAAGACTGATGGTTTTTAAAGATTCTCCCATATTAAAACATCTTTATAAGTATATACTTTGTTTGCTTCCAAGTTAGGAATAATTTGTGTTCATAGTGGTATTTGTTACATGTGCAGTTGTGAGAGATACAGACCTATAAGAAAGTATATGGAACCCTTTGTTGTCAATTTTAGTCAGTTCTCAGTACTTGAAACCACTCAGAGTATCTATCTTTTTGCACTTTCCTAGTGCCAATTTTCTGTATAGCTTCCTCCCTTAAACTGTGACTTTTGTTGTTCTCATAATGATTGGTTTAGGTTTATATGCTATAATTTCAGTTATTCCTTTTTCCCATTTGTCTAGGGTTGTAGATAGTACTTTGCTTCTGGGTTTTCTTGGCTGTAAGTTACATGTTTACCTGTTGAGACTTAGGAGAAATCGCACCTGTGTTCTTTTTCAATCTTCTTTAAATACATTCACACTGCTTTTATGTTTTATGAGTCATTCACCATTGCTTCCAATTGATATTAATCCAATTCAGCAAAACCATTCTCTTAGCTTTGCTGCATCTTTGGATTTATGCTTTTACCAACTCAGAGAAGCTGAGCAAGTCAATTGTGAATGTAGTGCTTGATCTGTATGGAATTGCATCAAGCCTTCTGAAAATGCAGTTTTTAGAAATTGTATGTGGGTGTGTGGTTCATTGAGGCAAATCAATAATAATCACAACGAAGACATAAAGTGCAGCATGAGATCTGAGAAGACATTATTACTGCAATCCAGGTCAGCTATCATATTTACTATATCATTACTGTGAAATTTACTGGTATAGAATATATTTAAGAGAAATTCACAGGCCTGTACTATATGTTCCCATAATATAACAAGGGAAGAATTTGAGTAAGTTAAGGGAGGATAATCATATTTGAGCAGGAGTGTGGCTTGCCATTCCAGCTCTAGTCACACCAATACTTTCTTTCTAATTCTTTCTTCTCTCTTTTGAATATTCCTATTGGGAGCTAACTGTTGTTGGGAATAGTTAGGGCTGTGGCAGCTGGACTAGTCTAAGTGAAGGCAACAGGCTAATTTAGGGGAAGTTGAAGGTTGTACTTTTGCAAACCATTGTCTCTCACAAAGCTCTATATCTAGTACTAACATTTCTTTCTTAATCCTCTATCTTCAGCTGCTACCTTGGTACCTCTGCATAGATAAATGCCATCTCAAATTAAACATATTGAAAATAACTCACTGTGTTCTTCCCCCAATCAACTTCGTTTCTGTAAATAATATAATAATCTTTTCCACACACTGAGAATTAAAACTTGTCACATGTAACTCCTCTTTCTTTTTCAATCACCCTTTCCAATGTATTGAAAGTCCTACAGATTCTCTTAGAACATTCCTTACATTGCATACTTCACATTTCATCTGCCAGCCCTTTATTTCAAGCTCTTAATACTTTTCACATATCCTTTCAATAGTTAAGTAAGGAATATCAGCCCTCACTTGCCTATTTCTCTTCTAATTTATAACATACAAATAGGGAAATTAATTTTCTTTACTAAATCATGGCTATTGTGATATCACCTCTTTGTTCAAAAACATTTAATGACTCACAATTGCCTAACAAATTAATAGTTCTCCAGTCTTGCATTTTAAATCTCCAAAGTAATACCACAACTTATCAATTTAGTTCTATCTTACCTTTTTTCCCTGTAGCAGTCCTATATTTCAGCTAAAACAGCCACTTGGGAGTGGTTAGGAGGTTGATTATGTGGGAACAGGAAGGAGATGGCTGGTGAGGAAATGGAGGCAGTGGCTAGCACTAAGGTATAATCAGAATCATATATATATATATATATATATATATATACACACACATATATACACATATATATGTGTGTGTGTATATATATATATATATATATATATCAGATGCGCACATTTTTATTTACCATCTACTAAGTATAAGACACGACGTGCTAGAAGATACGATGTGGTAAGAGAATATAAAGGATATAAGATGGATTCTGTGTGCATGAAGAATTTATATTTTAATCTGTAAGATCACATGGAATGTTAAATAATAATAAAATACTTATATTGACAAGAAGAGATGTCATAATGCAAAACATAATTGCTTGCATGATGAATTTTATAATTTCTATAAATTTTAAAAGACATAGAGATCAGTTTAAACTGAATGAGCTTTATGGAACAGATGGGATTTGAATGTTTCAGAAGCAGCATATTTTGATTTGAGTGGAGGATGAGAGTAAGGGATTGATTAAATAAAGAAGGAGAGGAAGGTAGGAATTCTTAGAATAACATGGTTACGTGGTCATGGAGGGGCATACAAGTTGGGGACCAGGACCTGCCCAGGGGAGGAGTACCCAAGTAGGCTCCTGGAGGTGATTTGCTAAGGAGATATAATTAGAGGCTCACTGGGGAAACTCTAAAGCAAACAGATTAGAGAAAGAACTGAAATCAGGACCTTGACATTTGCCTTTACATGCCACAGTGAGTCCTTCACCAAATCCTATTGGCTTTTTCTTCAAAATATGTCCCAAACCCTTTCTCTCTTACCATCTGGTCCAGGTCAACATCCTTTCTCACATAGGCTATTTTGATAGACCTCATCTGTCCTCTCCTTTTATTCTTATATCCCTCCCCATTCCCATTAAGCCATGTATGTTAATTACACAGTAAACTCAGTTTCCTTTCAAAAAGTAAGTGATCATTTTACTCTAGTATCCTCCAGGTGGTTCAGCATCTCACAAAGAATAAGAGCCCAAGTTTTAACCATGCTCTACAGAGCACCACCTGATGTGGTCCTCTGCTACTCTTACCTCATTTCCTCATTCACTCTCTGCCTACCATGCTTACGTTCTTGTTTCTTGAACACACCAATTCTGTTCCTCCTTACAACCTTGGCATGTGACAGCTCTGCCTGGCATGCTTTTCTCCAGTAGCTATGTGGCTCCCTTCCTCAAACCTTCAGGTTACCTCCCCAGAAAGATGATTGTTGATCCCCCACCAAGCATTCATATTCACCAGCCCATCACTTTCTGTCCCCTTACCTACTTTATTTTCTTCCTGTGGCACTTATTTGTCCTATATGGTATGTATTTATTTATTTGTTTATCATCTACCCATTTCCACAAAAATGTAACTCCATAAGGGCAGAGATTCTTTTTCCTTTGCTGTAACCCAAGGACCTAGAACAGTTGCCAGATGCATACTAGGTTCTCAATAAATATTAAATAAGCTGAGGGTAATACCGATGAAACAGAAGAACCAGAGTAAGTAACAGTGATGATGCTTCTCAAAGGGGTCAGAAGTGGAGATTTTAGATGGTGGGAATACAATGTCCTGTTCTCATTCTCTTGGAAAAACACAGACAATAAACAAGTAAACAAATGTGATAAGGGATAAGCCCTATGAAGAAAATCTTAAAAAATGCAAAGCAATAGAAAGGGATAGGACTAGAGTGTAGAGCACTAGATGGGGCAGTTAGAGACTCCTTCTCTGAGGGGTTGATAGTCGAGCTGAGACCTGAATGATAAAGTTCCAGCCAAGCAATCGATTAGGGGATGGGAATTCTTTATACTAAGAAGAACAAGCCAAGGGACCCAGAGTTCCCTTATGGTGCTGTCCCAGGGCAGTATTTTCTTGCCATAAATGACCCTTGCCCATTGGTGAATATCCTAGGGAGGAGGGGCAAGGGGAGTGGGGACTCCAGGGACTTTGTCTTGCTATTGTGGGAATAGTAGCTGTACCTTTTCAGATTTGTGAGTTGTCTTTGATTACGTCTTCTTGGGATTTACTGAAGACTCTGTTGGGGAGCCATTATGTGTATAACTCTTCAGTGGACCTAGAAAAATACTGTA
>CM052892.1:61190021-61319315 GCA_028534135.1 Potos flavus | reverse complement strand
AGAAGGGTTAATAGGAAATTCCGATTTATTCATTCACAAATATTCACTGAATGTCCACTGTATGTCGGGGAATCTTTAAGGCCCTACTTTCAGGGTCATCAATAGCCTGGAAGGTTATTTTTGTAAGAATTAGCTTCCTTGTGAGATTTTATTTACATCTTTTGGGAAATTGTCATAATGTCCTGATTATTTTAAAAGATTCATTTATTTATTTATTTGAGGGAGAGAGAGAGACAGAGAGTAACAGAGGGAGGAACAGCGGAAGAGGGAGAGAGAATCCCTAGCAGACTCCTTGCTGTGTGCGGAGCCCAAGGTGGACCCAATCCTAGACCCTGAGATTATGACCAAAACCAAGAGTCAGACGCTTAACTGGCTGAGCCACCCACACCTCTATAATATTCACATTTTATTGAGAAAAGGTATTATACTGCCTGTGCTGGATAAGTTTGGTAGTAAACCTGCAAATCTATGTCTGCAAATTGAATCACATCCTCTCCAATATGGTGCCATTGTGCAGTGCTTTATCTGCACATGCAAATAGAGCAGTCATGGAAACAGCAGTGAATGAGATAGTCAAGGATTCTGCTCTCATGGGGCTTACCTTCTGCCAGGGAAAGAGAGTTGATGCCAGCACAACGAACTTGTAGGACTCATAGAGTGTATTCTAAATATCATCTTCATTTTTGTCTCCTGCTGTCTCTTTAAATCTACTTAGTGAAGTCATTCTTTTTCTGACTTCACTTTTGCATGAACACTTTGGCAGTCCTATGGTCTTTCTTGTTACTCTCAGGTAATATTTTAGTCATTGAAGCTAAAAGCACAGTCTCAATTTGGCTTACATTTTCTCCCCTTCCATAGGTGAAAGCCTGTCTGAGAAAGAGTGCGGCTGGCTTCCTCTGTTCTCTTCATCGTTGACCTTCACTTCCGCTCATTAGTTAGCTGCTGTTCTGGCTCCTCCAACTTTGGAGCACTGAGATGGAGGAAAGGAAGTGGGGTCAGAAAATACTTACTAGACTGATGCTATTGTGAGACAGCTTATTTTCTTGCCTGTAGCCCATTTCTCACACACCTTTTTTGGTGACAAACTCTTTGGGGTTTGGGCTGAATCTAACAGAGCACCTAGCAGCCAGCTCTTTAACCTATTATGCTTCTCAGTTGGGAGTCAGACTCAGTCCACTCTCCACTCAAAATCTAAGGGTCACATAGAAATTCTAAGAGGTCTGCTTGAAATCTTTTGTACTAGGCTTGGGAGGGATCATTTCCCTCCATACACATCTCTTCCATATGGGGGGTCCAGGAGAAGGGGTAATCACAGTTCAGCTCTCAACAAAGTAAATTTCCTCACAGAAACCTTTTCTCTCTCCATTCTTCCATCTTTTTTATTTAGTCGTATATAAAGCTATCATCTAATCTCTTGCTGCTCAAAATATGGGCCATGAAGGAGCTTATTAGAAATTCAGAATCTTGTGTCCATCCCAGACCTGCTGAATCAGAATTTGCATTTTAACAAAATCCCTACGTGATTTATATGCACATTCAAGTTTGAGAAGCACTGATCTAATCTATTCTTAGCTTCTTATTTTAAAGTTTCTACTGGTCATCTTCCTCATCTGTTATATCTTGGTGCCTCAATGGAAACTTCCGGTTTAGCATCTTGTTACACAAACAATAAACAAAAATTTTTTTTTATAAAAATCAGATTGAGATACCTTTTATGAAGAAAATATAATTGTTATGAATTGAATTGTGTCCCCCTCGCCCTCAATTCATATATTGAAATCCTTGTCCCCACTACCTCAGAGTGTAATCTTATTTGGAAATAGGGTCATTGCAGATATAATTAGCTAAGTTAAGATGAGCTCATACTGGAGTAGGGTGGGCTCCCAATCCAATATGACTGGTGTCCTTATAAAAAGGGGAAGATTTGGACACAGACATGTACATAGTGAGTATATCATTGAAGGTGAAAGCAGAGATTGGGGTGTTGCTTCTATATGCCAAGGAATGCCAAAGATTGCCAACAAACTGCCAGCTGCTAGGCGAATGGGATGGAACAGATTTTTTTCTCACAGCCCCCAGAAGGGACCAACCCAGCTTACTCCTCAATCTCAGACTTCTAGCCTTCCAAACTTAGGCAATAAATTTCCATTATTTAAGCCACCTGGTTTGTGATAGTTTGTTATGGCAGCCCTGGCATACCATGTGACTAGGACCTCAGGGAGTTAGAGCTAAGAGAGAACACAGGAGATTATTATAGTTTACAGATGAAGGTCAAGGAATATGGTGGCTTAAATCAAGAGTCGCTCAAAAGAGCAGGAGAACCAAGAGTAGAACCCACTTTTAATCCCTAATTACCTGTAGTTTCTGCTGGTTCTGCTGCAGCCTCCTTCAGAACCTTTGTGGTTAGTGAATACATATCTGTTGATGTGACAACATCAAAACAGTGTCTTGGTTGGAAAATGTAAAGTGAGGGGAAAAAGGCAGTTTCTGGTAAATGGAAGTAATTCTTGGCAGACTGAATTCTTACCCAGTTAGCGCTAAGGAATTTTGTTCATGTAGTGAGAATGAAAACATATTGAAACAAATAACCAAAGTTTTCCGTTGCAGTTCCAGAAGATGAGGATTTGGCTCATTATTAATATTCTCCGCTTGATTGCTCCTTTCTGTTGCACTGGAGATGAAAGCGCCCTCTGGTCCTACTCAAGCAGCTGTTCATTAATCTGCAGAGAGGGGTGGAGAGAAAGTGATGCGATGCATAGCCTAGCAGGCTGGGGACACGTGGGCATTGGTGGGAAGCCCAGGAACATGCCAGGAAAAGTGTGAGGCAAGCAAAGTTCCCTTTCCATGCCCTCTTTGTTCCCTTTTCTGCAAACACCTCATTCTTTTAAGGAGGGAATTTGTTTTTAGTTATTGCCCTGTATATTCACATTGAATTTCTGCAACACAACTTGAAGTCAGTATTTTTATCTGTACTTTTCTAAATCAGCCCTTGGAGCTCAGAGGTTATTTTATGGGACATCATAAGTAAACACAGTTCGTTGAGGATGTGGATTATTTGAACCTGTCTGCCCAGGTTCAAATTCCACCATCACCTCTTAGAAGCTGTAGGACCTTGGGCAATTGCTTAAACTTTTCTGTTACCTCCATTTTCCCATTTTAAAATGGAGGTAATAATTCTTATCTCCTAGAGTTGTTGAGAGGATTAAATTGGGTCACTATGTCTAGTATTTGAAACATTACCCAACATATGAGGATGAGGTAGGAGGGAATGGACCCAAGTCTGTTTGACCGTAAGACCAGTGGTCTTTGCACTGTGAACAAGCTACCGTCTGTCACTCCCAGCTGCCCTCATGACACTTGGCCATTCTTTTCTTTTTTTTTTAAATATTTTATTTATTTATTTGACAGAGAGAGAGATCACAAGTAGGCAGAGAGGCAGAGAGAGAGGGGGAAGCAGGCTTTCTGCTCAGCAGAGCCCCCCAATGCGGGGCTCGATCCCAGGACTCTGAGATCATGACCTGAGCTGAAGGCAGAGGCTTTAACCCACTGAGCCACCCAGGTGCCCCGACACTTGACCATTCTTGAGACCTTTCTCTCCTTTTTCTCTCACTACAACTTACCTCCTGTGAGCTCTAGTTCTCGGGAACTGTCAGGTATTTGGATTAGTTAACCTGGCAAATCTTTGTAGCCTCAGGTATTAATGAGTATTGCTGGCTTGATGGTATTCTTTTTAGTATGGTGGCAGTTTGAATGGTCCAGACTCAAAATGGGCTGTCTTAGAAAATAAAGATTGGACAGTCACTGGTAGAGGAACATGAGCTAGGGAAGGGTTGGCTCCAGTTTTCTATGCACAGGGAAGGCAAATGGGGGAAGTGCGGTCATTACTTCGGACTCTGGAAAACAGACCTTTGTGCATTCAGGCCTTTGTTTACCTCGCAAATCTCACCATTCATTAGAGATCTTTTTCACTTGCACACAGGCCAGCAAATCACCTGAATAAAAGCTAGTCAATTCAGAATCTTTGTAGAAACTGAATTGCTATTTCCATAGTCTTTTGTTATTTTATACATTTAAGGTTTTCTTCCATTCATAGAATAACATTTTTGGAGGTGGTTTTAACTCAAGCCAAATGGATTACTTTTTAAAATTTATTTTAAAATTTATCTTAGTCTATTCCTCAGAGTAGATGCTTGAATTGTGTTGCCAAGTAAACAATTCCTTGTTCAAGAGGTTGTTTCTTGCCTAAAACGTACCAGGCGAGAGGAGGTTTTGAATGCACATACAGTCTGGCCTCCTAAAGGTGCGAAGAGAGTGTGCTGGAAAGAGAAAAAAAATTTGGCAGAAATCAGAAAAGAAACAAACTGACTTAGTGACATCTGCTGCTGCTACAAACTGAACGAAAGAGGGGAGTGAGCTAAAGGGCCACAGATCTTTAAAGAAAACAAAGCGTGTGCATGCGCACACGTGCACGCGTGTGTGTATGTGTGTGTGTGTGCACACGCGCGCTTTATTTCTGTTGACAGATGGGTCTTAGCTACCAAACTTGGAAGAAATGTAGGCAGTAAATCAGTTTTCCCATTTCATGACAGACTTTATCATGAAAGATGATTCTAAATGTAAACACAGTGGGTAAAATGCCACTTAGAGGGAATTTAATAAACATACTAATTTAGACCTCAGCAAGAGAGCACCTAAATATCAAACATAATGATATGCCACAAATTAAATATTCAGGATATCTATTTTAATCTACAAGGAAACAGAACTCTTTATTCTAATCTTGCTGTAAAGCCTTTGGCTTCCTAAAGTATGTGATCTTGTTAAATTAAAGGATTAAAGTGAATGCATCCTTACTTTGGTATGTACTTACAACTAAATAAATAACATGCTTGTTATGACTGCAAACAAAATGAATTAAGTGAAACAAGACAGACAGCATGGACTTGCTGATGTCTTTGTTTTTGACAGACTCTAATCCTGGAAACAGGAAGATATTGAGATGAATAAACATTGCTTGCCTATGTGAGCTCCCAAGTGGTTAAGTCAATGCACAGATTCGTGCTAAGAAGTTCAGAAACTGAAGCATCTGGAGACCTTGCATATGCATAAAGGAAATCTCTCCCTTCCATTGTCTTCGCAGTTTCCTGCTTATCTGAAAACCCATTAATGCTTCAGCATTTGACGCCTTCAAATAGAGTAAGGATGGTGGGCATAGAAAAGATGAATTCCTCATTTGATAATTTTGAAGAATTGTCCCCCTTCAACAGCTGTCCCAGTTTAGTCTCCATTGGTTGTCACTAAACTTTCCAAAGAAAGACCTGGTGCTTTCAATGGAACCACATTTCCCCCAACATTTAACCCAGGGGCCACAGATGTGTCCCCTTTCTTCATGGAATGCTGTCCTGAACCAAATATGCTAGCAGTTAAACAGCCCACGAACACACCACAAATATTTGTTTATTGGGAATCAAAATGTGGAGTGGGCTACAAAACTGGGGGCTGGATTATTAAGAACAGATTGGAGAGTGCTGTGGTAGTGCTTGGGTAAATATCACTAGTGGTACAATATTGAAAAGATTGGGAAGTCATCAACCAGCCCTTCAGAACTGAAGCACATGATTTAACCACAAGCTGTACTTTATGAAATCTTAAACTGTAACACGAAGAGTGACCTAATTTAATCCATGTGGGCTCCATGTTTGATGTCAACAGACTTTTCTTTTTAAACCATTGAGGGAATGCAACAGAGTCTTTTAGTTTTTAATAAAATACAGGCTGTTTCCCGCTAAGTCACTCATCTTGAGGGATTAATTATTTTTACATTATGATCGATATTCCATAGATTCTGTGGGTTTTCCTGTACCTTTTTGTGCATATCCTTTTTGCAAGGGACAATTAACCATAAGTCTTAAAACATTAGTCTCCCACAGGTGTAATGGATGTGGAAGTAGATCCTGAGGCAGACAGTGCTTCTCTCCCTGAGGGGCTTGTAAGAGACAGAATGAAGACAGTAGTTGCTGTCAGACGTCATATAATGATACTTGCTTCATAAGAGTCTGCTTATGGGCTTAACATGACAGGTGTGCACATATTATAGAAAAGTGCCTCCTAAGCAACTCTTCTTAAAGCAGTTTGGGACAATATTTGAGGACTGGAGCTTTCCCGTATATTAGGTTCACATGTTTTTTCCCTGGGATAAGAGTGTATCAACAGGATTACAAATTCTTTTTTTTTTTCTACCAGAAGGAAAACTAGTTAACCGCCACCAGCTCCTACCCCCTGCTTTTTTTCAATATTGTGACCATTAATTGAAAATACCAGATGGGTGCATTTTACATGTGTGTCCTTTTAAAGTCTCAGTGTGACTAAAATTTCTGAGAAGATAGTCTCAGTCCAGACTGGAATACTTGAAAATAGTATAGTGTCCACTCTCAAGTAGCCCTGAAGACTGCTAGGTTGATAAAAGCAGGGTTAATGTAACCAGAGTTTTTTAAAAAGGTAAGCAATTAAGAACTCAGACCTTTTCCCCATCCTTACTTATGCTTAATTCTTTATAGCTTCCTTATTCAACGTGTGATGGTCCATAGAACACAGCATCAATACCACCTGAGGTTTTGTTATAAATGCAGACAGAATCAAGGGCCCTTCCCCAGTCCTACTGAATCAGAATATGCATTTTAAGAGGAACCCTAGGTGATTCAGAGGCACATTTAGATTTGAGAAGCACTGCCTTAGAGAGCTTTGGGGCAAGACTATAGGAGGCCTCTAATAGCTGAGCTAATCCTTTAGAAAGTACCCCATAGAAGGAAAATTTCATTTGCCGAATGTAGCCCTGAAACATCCAAACTAATGAACTAGTTATCAGGTTTTTATGTACATAAAAAGCCATATTTCTAAGTAGTGTAGGACGGTGTCAGGTACCAAACTTAAATAAGAAGAGCCATTTATTCATCCCTGTGTAAAAGCCTGAGGCCAAGTAGAGTAAGAAAGAGGAGCCTAAAGAGGCAGAGAGAAATGTTCATGTTTTGTTTTTGTGTTTTTCACTTTATACCTCCATACTTTGATTTTTTTGCCCTTTATGTTTATTTTTAATAACGATGAACACTGGGCATTATACGCAACTAATGAATCATTGAACACTACCTCAAAAACTAATGATGTACTACTATATGCTGGCTAACTGAACATCATAAAAAATATATATATTTGGAGTGGGACAAGCCAGTCTTGTCCAGAAAGGAAGTAGGCTGGGGACATTCTTGTCTTGGTTTTACAACAATTTTAAAATTGAACTCTGATCTTCAACTTTGAGTTTGAACATTCAAATACTCTGGACCAAAACGTTCTTCAGAATTTCAAGAATTTCAAGGTTTTTTTCTCTAAAAGCAGATAGATAGGAAAGGTCCTTTTTCTTGATTCCAGGCTTTTAACACCTTAAAAATAAATACTTTGGTTCATAGTATGTAAAAAAAAAGTACATTCTATGTATTGATGAAATTTAGTGTTCAATCCATGTTCTAAAATACTATCATTTATACTAATTTTTTTTCATTTATACAAATTTTGACATTTGTTTTGTGTAATAATAGGGAATATATTCTCATCAGATGCTTTTCTTTTCTTTTTTTAAGATCTTGGAATTTCTGGACAAGACAATGATATAGTTTCATCTAATATCCCATCTATTTCAATTTATCAGTTGATCCAATAATGCCTTTTTTTTAGCATTTGTTTTCTTCCAATATGGGATCAAGTATAGGATCAGGAATTACATTTGATTGTCATGTCTTTTTAGTTTCCTTTAATCTGGAACATTGCCACAGCATTCCTTTGTCTTTCTTGACAATGGCATTTTGGATAATACAGCTACTGCTTCCCCCATTCTTCAACTTCTAAATAGAAAATAGAAAATTCCTTTTTATGAATTTGTCTGTTCTTTCCTCTGGATTCGATTTAGACTGTGTATTCCTGGCATGTGTACTATATAAGCAACACTGTGTCCTTTTCAGGATATTGCATCTGCAAACACACACTGTTCTCTAGTTAGTTTTGATCACCCCATCCATGAAGGGCTTATCTAATTTCTCTACAGTATAGTTGCTGTTTCTTCTTTTGCAATTAATAAGCAATTTGTGAGGATATATATAAGATCAAGCAAGCCTGTTGCTCATCAAAATTTCCCCCTAAGGTTTTAAGATTCATTGGCCATTCTTGCCTTAAAAAATCTTTAATATGCATTTACCTGCACCAGCTCCTGGCTATGCCCCTGACTTCTGGTCCTCTTTGACCTGAGAGTATGAGGCAAATTCAGTAGAGCATCATGTACTTATTGCTGAGTTTGATTTGGTAACTTTTTTGAGGGTTTTTGGGTCTATGTTTATTAAAGATACTGATGTGGAGCTTTATTTTGATGTTTTTGTTTTGTTAGTGTGATGCTTGCCTCATAAATGAGCTGGGAAGTGTTCCTTTCTTTTCTATTTTTTTGGAAGAGGTTGTGTAGGATTAGTATTATTTATTTATTAAATGTTTGCTAAAATTCACCAGTGAAACCATTTGGGCCTGGAGTTTTCTTTTTTGGAAGATTTAAACTATGAATATAATTTTAATAACTATAGAACTATTCAATTATCTGTATAACCCTGAGTGAATTTTTTGGTGTGTCTGATTAATGCTTTGATTATTATTTTTTTAAATTTTGTTGATTTCTGCTCTTATCTCTATAATTTTCTCCCTTCAGCGTGTTTTGAGTTCACTTTGCTCTTCTTTTTCTAGTTCTTAAGGTGGAATTAAGGTAGATTATTGATTTGAGAACTTTTTTTTTTAAGATTTCTTTATTTGAGAGCACAAGAGTGCATGAACACGTGAGTGGGGGGAGGGGCAGAGGGAAAGAGTGTGAATCTTTTTTTCTTTTTTTTTTTTTAGAGATTTTATTTATGTGACAGAGAGAGACACATCAAGAGAGGGAACACAAGCAGGGGGAGTGGGAGAGGGAGAAGCAGGCCTCCCACTGGGCAGGGAGCCCAATATGGGGCTCGATCCCAGGACCCTGGGATCATGACCTGAGCTGAAGGCAGACACTTAAGAACTGAGCCACCTAGGCGCCCCTAGAGAGTGTGGATCCTTAAGCAGACTCCTCGCTGAGAGTGGAGCCCGTGAGGCTCCATCCTCAGACCCTGAGATCACGACCTGAGCTGAAACCAAGAGTCTACCACTTAACTGACTTAGCCACCCAGGTGCCCCCTACCCCCCCTTTTTTTAGAGAGGCGGGAGGAGGTGCAGGGGTACAGGGAGACAGAGAATCCTAAGCAGGTTCCATCCCCACAATGAGTTCTATGTGAGGCTCAATCTCACAACCCTGAGATCATGACCTGAGCAGAAACCAAGAGTTGGACACTTAACTGACTGAGCCATCCAGACACTCCTGAGAACTTTTTTTAATGTAAGAACTTAATGCTATAAAATTTCCTCTAAGTATTGTGTTAGCTACATCCTACAAATTTTGACATTAAATTTTAATTTCATACAGTTGAATATATTCTTTCAATTTGCTTTGATAGTTTCTTTTTGATCCAAGGGTTATTTATAAATGTGCTGTTTAATTTTCAAATAATTTGAACTTTCCCAGATAACTTTCTGTTCTGTATTTTTAATTTAATTGATTTATGGTCAGAGAACATACTTTCTATGATTGATACTGCTTTCAGTTTGATATGTTTTATTTTTTATGGCTCAGAATATGATTTATATTTGTCAGTGTTCTTTGTGTACTTGAAGAGAATGTATATTGCACTGTTGTTTGGTGGAATATTCTCTAAATATCAATTAGATTAAGTTGGTGATAACATTGTTCAGATCATCTAGATTCTTACTGATTTTCTACCCTCTTTTTATATCAGTTATTAAGAGGAATGTTGAAGTCTCCAATTATAATTGTGAGGTTTTTTTTGGTTTCACCTTCAGTTCTGTTGTCTTTTGTTTGATGTATTTTGAAGCTCTTATTATTTTGTGCACAATTGAGAATTGTCATATCTTCCTGGAGAATTGACTCCTTTATTCTTACGTGATGTCTCTCTTTTTCCTTGATTATATTCCCTGTTCTGAAATCTGCTTTGTCTGATATTACTATTCCAGTTTTCTTTTGGTTAGTGTTTATATCACGTGTTTCTTTCTATTCTTTTTATTTTACCTATAACTTCTTGTGTAAAATGGGTATCTTATAGATAGCATACATATGGGTATTGGTTTTTTAAACAATCTGAAAATCTCTTTTAATTAATGTGTTTAGACCATTTACATGCCGTATAATTATTAATATGGTTGGACTGAAATCTACCAGTTTGGAGGCTGTCTTCTATTTGTTCCATCTGTTATTTATTTCTTTTTTTCTTTTTCTCTCTTCTCTTAGGTTGGTCATTATTTTATTATTCCATTTTACTTCCCCTATTGAATTATTATTTATACCTCCTACACAACTTCTGGCAATTACCTTAAACTTTATGATAAATATCTATGGTTAATCAGAATCTACTTTTAATGTGTTTTTAAAGTATTTCATATGTTGTCTAAGAACCTTACAACAGTATATTTTCAGTTCTTCTTTCTTATCCTTTGTGGTACTGTTGTGCTACATTTTAAATTTACATATGCTATAAACACCTAATTCATTATTACTTTTTTTTTCTTTTCACAGTTATATTTTAGACCAATTAAAAGAGGAAAAGATGAATTTTAATTTACTTGCATTTGTTCTGTTTCAAGCACTAATACTTACTTCTTTGTATATATATAAATTTCTAGCTTGTATCATTCCTTCCTCTTTAATATTACTGTTTCCCCATCATTATTAAGATACAATCGATATATAACATTATGTAAGTACCATGTGATGATTTGATAACATATATGTTGTGAACTGATAACCTCAATAAGATTAGTTAACACATCCATAACCTTACATAAATACTATTTTTTTCCTGTAGTAAGAACATTTAAAATTTACTTTCTTAGCAACTATCGAGTATATATTACAGTATTGTTAACTATAGTTACTCCAGAACTTATTCATCTGGAAGTTTGTACGCTTTGCCCAATATCTCTAATATCTCTCCATTTTCTCATTCCCTCAGACTGGCAAAAATCATTCTACTCTTTGTTTCTGTGAGTTTGGCTTTTTAAAGATTCCATATATAAGTGATATTATACAGTATTTATCTTTCTCTGTCTGACTTATTTGACTTAGCATAATACCTTCAAGGTCTATCCATATTGTTACAAATGGCAGATTTCCTTCTTTTTTAAAGCTTAATAATATTCCATTGTGTATATATGTTTATGTGTGTGTGTACCACGTCTTCTTTATGCATTTATCTGCCAGTCGACACAGGTTGTTCCCATACCATGACTATTGAGAATAATGTTGCAATGAACATGGGGGTGCAGATACCTCTTTGAGGTAGTGTTTTCATTTCCTTCTAATATAGTCCCAGAAATGGGATTGCTAAATTGATTGTACAGTAGTTCTACATTTAACTTTTTGAGGAATGTTCATATTGTTTTCCATAGGCTGTATAATTGACATTCCCATCAATAGTGCATAAGAGTTCCCTTTTTCCACATCCTTGTCAATACTTATGTCTTGTATTTTGATAATAGCTGTTCTAACAAGTATGAGGTGATATGTCACTGTGATTTTGAGTTGCATTTCTCTGATGGTTAGTGATGTTAAGCTCTTTTTATATTCCCGTTGGCCATTTGCATGTTTTCTAGTGAGATCCTCTTCCCATTTTCAAAAAATCAGATTATTAGTCTTTTTGCTATTCAGCTATTTGAGTTCCATATATATTTTGGATATTAACCTCTTATCTGATTTATGGTTTGCAAATATTTTCTCCCATTGCACATGTTGCATCTTCAGTTTGTTGATTGTTTCTTTTGCTGTGCAAAAGCTTTTTGGTTTGATGTAGTCTCACTTGCTGATTTTTGTTTTTGTTTCTTGTGCTTTTGATGTCATATCTAAAAACTTTTTGCCAAGACCAATGTCAAAGACCTTTTTCTCTGGTTTCTTCTAGGAATTTCATCATTTCAGGTCATAGACTTAAGTCCTTAATCCTCTTCAAGGTAATTTTTTGTGAGTGGCAAAGATAAGGGTACAATTTCATTCTTTTGCATATGGATACCAGTTTTTCCCAACATTATTTAATTGGAAAAGTCTGCTTTTTCCCCACTGAGTTTTCATGGCTCCCTGTCAAATATCAGTTGACCATTTATAATGGGTTTATTTCTGGGCATTTGAATCTATTTCAATGGTCTGTATGTCTGTTTTTATTACAGAATCATACTGTTTTGCTTGCTTTATCCTTGTAGTATAGTTTTTCTGTTTTTCTTTATCAAGAATCCTTTGGCTCTTTGAGGTCTTCTGTGGTTCCATACAAATCTTAGGATTTGGTTTTTCTTTTTTTTTTTAGAAATATGCCATTGGAATTCTGATAGGAATTGCATTAAGTTTATAGATGGCTTTAAGAAATATGAACATTTTAATAGCATTAATTCTTCAACTCCATGAACATGGGATATGTTTACATTTATTGTGTCTTCTTTAATTTCTTTCATCAGTTTCTTATAGTTTTCAGTGTACATGTTAATGCACATGTCTTTCCCTTTTTTGGTTAAATGTATTCCTAGGTATGTTATATTTTTTGATCCTATTTTATTTTTTTGAGATTTTATTTGTTTATAAATTTTTTAAGAGAGAGTGCAAGTGGGGGAAGTGGCAGAGAGAGAGGGAGAGGCAGAGAATCTCAAGCAGACTCTGTGCTGAGCACAGAGCCCAACACAGGGCTTGATCTCATGACATTGAGATCATGACCTGAGCCAAAACCACAAGTCAGATGCTTAATCAGCTGAGCCACCCAGGTACACCCTTGATCCTATTTTAAATGAGATTGTTTCTTAATTTCTTTTTCAGGTAGTTTGTTGTTAGTGTGTAAAAATGCAACTGAATTTTGTATATTGATTTTGTATCCTATAATTTTACTGAATTTATGATTCTATCAGTGTTTTGGTTGTCTTTAGGGTATTCTATATATAAGATCATGACATGGCAAACAAAGACAATCTTACTTTTTTTCTTTCTGATTTGGATGCCTTTATTTGTTTTTCTTACATAATTGCTCTGGGTAAGACTTTCACTACTATTTGAATAAAAGAGGCTAGGGTGGGTACCCTTGTTTTATTCCTCATTTTAAAGGAAAAGCTTTCAACTTTTTATTGTTGAATATGATGTTAGCTGTGGTTTTGTGATGTATGGCTTTTATTATGTTGCACTATATTCTTTCTATACCCAATTTGTTGAGAATTTTTATCATGAAAGGGTGTTGAATTTTGTCAAACAGATTTTCTGCATCTATTGAAATGATATGCTTTTTATCCTTCATTCTATGAATGTGGCATTTCACATTGATCGATTTGTACATTCTATACCATCCTTTCATCCCAGAGATAACATGGGTTGGTTTTAATGTGCTGTTGAATTTGACTTGCTAGTAATTTGTTGAGAATTTTTGCATCTATATTCATCAGGGATATTGGCCTGTGGTTTTCTTTTCTTGTAATGTCCTTATCTGGCTTCAGTATTAGGATACTGCTGGCCTTGTAAAATGAATTTAGGAGTGTTTCCTACTCTTCCATTTTTTGGAAGAGTTTGAGAATAATTGGTATTTATTCTTTAGATGTCTGGTAGAATTCATTGAAGAAAGCTTCTGGTCCTGGACTTTTTGTCGAGGGGTTTAAGATTACTGATTTAATCTCCTTAGTTGTTACTGGTCTGTTTTAATTTTCTATTTCTTCATAATTCACTCTTGGGAGGGTGTGTGTTTCAAGGAATTTATCTATTTTTCTCCAAGTAATCCAATCTGTTGATGTATAATTGTTCATGGTAGCCTCTTATAGTTCTTTGTATTTCTATGGTTATCAGTTATAATATTTCCTCTTTCATTTATAATTTTGTTCATTTGACTCCTCTTTCTTTTTTTCTTGCTAAGCCCAGCTAATGGTTTGTCTATTTTGTCATGTCTTTTCAGAAACCGATTCTTTGTTTCACTGGTTTTTTCTGTTGTCTTTATTTCTGCTTGAATCTTTAGTGTTTTCTTTCTTCTGCTAACTTTGCTATTAGATTTTTCTTCTTCTCTAAAATTCCTTGAAGTCTTAAATTAGGTTGTTTATTTCAGATCTTTCTTTTCTCTTAATGTAGGGATTTATTACTATAAATTTCCCTCTTAGAACTTCTTTTGCTGCATCTTATAATTTTTGGTATATTTTATTTTTGTTTTCATTTGTTTCAAGATTCTTTATAATTTCCTTTTAGATTTCTTCTTTGAGCAATTGATTGTTGAGAAGATCATTTTTTAATTTAAACATATTTGTGAAATTTTCCATTTTCCTATGATTATTGATTCCTAGTTTCATACCATTGTGTTCAGGAAGATATTTGATATGTTTACAATCTTCTTAAACTCATTAAGTCTTGCTTCATGCTTCAGCATACATTCTGTCCTGGAGAATGTTCCATGTGTGTTTGAGAAGATATGTATTTTGGAGCTGTAGAATGGAATGTTTTGTATGTCTTTTGGGTCTCTTTGGTCTATAGTGTTATTAGGTCCACTGTTTCCTTATTCCTTATTCCATATTCTATATTATTATTAATTATTATTATTCCTTATTCCATATTCCAATATTCCATATTCCTTATGTTTAGAGATTCACACAATGTCAAAATGGTGAATCAAAATACCCTGCTATTACTTTATTGTTGTCTACTTCTCCCTTCAATTCTGTTGATATTTTCTTTAAATATTGAGGTGCTCCAATGTTGAATGTATATGTATTTATAATTCTGATATCCTCTTGTTGAATTGACCCCTTTATCAGTATACAGTGACCTTCTTTGTCTGTTATGACCCATTTTGACTGAAAATCTACTTTATTTGATATGAGTGTACATATTCCTGGGTTTTATTGGTTACCATTTGTACGAAGTATCTTTTTCCAACCCTTCACTTTCAGCCTATGTATGTCCTTAAACTAAAGTTTGTCTGTTGGAGGCAGCATATTTTTGGATCTTATTTTTTTTCCAACCATTCAGCCACCGTTTTGTTGTGTGTGTGGTTTTTTTTTTTTTTCCAAGATTTTATTTATTTATTTGACAGAGAGACAGAGAGAGAACACAAGCAGGGGGAGCTGCAGGCAGAGGGAGAAGCAGGCTGCTGAGCAGAAAGCCCAATGTGGGGCTTGATCCCAGGACCCTAGGATCATGACCTGAACAGAAGGCAGATGCTTAACCAACTGAGCCACCCAGGCACCCACCACTGTGTGTTTTATTTGGAGAATTTGTTCAGTTATTGTTTAAAGGAATTATTGGTAGGTAGGGACTTACTGTTGCCATTTTGTTAACTGATTTCTGCTTTTTGAATTCTTTTGTTCCTTTCTTCTTCTCATTCTGTCTTCAATTATGATTTATTTATTTACTTATTTTTTGTAATAGTTGCTTTAATTCCTTTCTTTTTTTATATTTTTGTGCATCCACTGTAGGTGTTCCCTTTGTAGTTACCATGAGGCTTAAATAAGATATCTTGTAGATATAACAGTATATTTAAAACTGATAACAAAAAAAATAAAATAAAATAAAATAAAACTGATAACAATTTACCTTCAAACTCCTACAAAAGACCCTTTTATTTCTCCTTCCTCATGTTTTATGCTATTGATGTCACACTTTATCTTTTTATATTGTGCAGCCATTAATAAATTATTGTAGTTGTAGTTATTTTTAATGTTACTGTTTTTTAACTTCTATACTAGAAATAAAAACACTTTACACACCATCATTTCTGTATTAGGGTATTCTGAGTTTGATTATGTAATTATTTTAACTAATGATTTTTGTATTTTTTTATGTTGTTACTTAGTGTCCTTCATTTCAACTTAAATGACTTTCTTTAGCATTTCTTTAAAGGTAGGTCTCGTGGTGATGAACTCCCTTAGGTTTTGTTTACCTGGGGATGTCTTTCCCTTTACTTCATTTCCAAAGGACAGTTTTGCCAGGTATAATCTTTGTTGGCAGTTTTGTTCTGTTTTGTTTTGTTTTTCCTTTTGAGCACTTCGAATATGTTATCCCCCTTGCTTCTAGGTTCCTGCACAGAAATATGCTCATAACTTTATTGGGGGGAGGGGTCCCTTGTATGTGATAAATCATTTTCATTTTTCTCTTGCTACTTTCAAAATTTTCTATTTATTTTGACTTTTAACATTTTGATGATAAGGTGTCTTGGAGTAACATTCTTTAGGTTGATCTTGCTTGAAATCCTTTGATGTTACTGTACTTGATTGTTCACATCTCTCCCAAGATTTAGAATGTTTTCAGCTATTATCTATTTAAATAAGCTTTCTGCCCTTTTCTTTTTCTTTTCTTCTGGTACTCCCATGATGGGAATGATTGTTCTCTTGATTGTGTTCCATATTTCACATAGGCTTTCTTCATTCTTTTTCATTCTTTTTTTCCTTTTTGTTCAACTCTGACTAATTTCAAGCAATCTGCGTTTAAGTTGCTGATTCTTTTTTCTGTATGATTGAGTCTGTTGTCAAAACTATATTGAATTGTTCAGTTCTCTTATTTTCTTTAGCTCCAGGATTTCTGCTTGTTTCTTATGGCTTCCATATTTTATTAAACTTCACAGTTGTTCAGGTATTCTTTTCCTAATTTTGTCTATTTGTGTTCTTTTGCATTTCATTGAGATTCTTTAAGAATATTATTTTGAATTCTTTGTTAGGCAAATCATAAATCTTCATTTCTTTGGAGTCTGTTAATAGATCTTTATTAGTTACCTTTAATGTCATATTTAAAATTCTTCAGTATCTATATGGCCTCTCATTGGTGTTTGTGTATTTGAACAAGCAAACACTTCTTCCAGTCTTTATGTCCTTTACACATCTGTTGGTTCCTGAGGCTAATGGTATTATCTCCAGAATCACAATTGTGCTGGGCTGGAGCTGGTTATGAGGCTGTCGCTGGGTTTTCATTTGGCCCTGTAGTTGGTGGGCTTGTTACCAGGGGCCTGGGTAGATGTGGAGCCTGTTTCTCGGGTGGATTAGACTGGCTTCATTGCCTTGTTCAGTGGGGCGGTGCTGTGACAATGGTCTGCTTTAGGATCCACAGTTGAGGTCTTAAGTCAGTGGGCCTATTAGCAGGTGCATGGACAGGTATGGATCCTGCTAGATTCCTGGGTGGGTTACTGCCTTATCATTGAATGGACACCTGTGTGGACAGGACTGGGCCTGAACTATGACTGAAAGGTACTGGAATTGAGCCCTGGGGCTGTTTCAGGTTCTACAGCCAAGATTGAGGTCGTTAGACCTGGCTCTGGAGACATGAATGAGTGTGTCTCGCCACCAGGTTCTTGAGTGGGCCTTACAAGCTCCCTGAGCATGGCTAAAGGGGCTGGATCCCACAATAGGCACATTTCTGGATCTCCTGAGGTGCGGTCTTGAGAGCCTCCCACCGGGTTCCTGTGATGGCAGGACCTCTTATAGACAGTGACGGAGAGGGGCTAGAACTGAATATAGGGCCATTTTTCAGATCTCAGAGGACACAGATAGTCTCTTGCTGATATCCTGGGATTTCAGGACTGCTAGAAGACTGTGGCTGAGAGGGGGCTGGAACCAAAGGCCTTTTAAGAATTTCTGGGGATACAGATGGCACTATTTCCTGCCAGGCACTGTTTCAGTAGTACTGGTTGTAGACTGTGACTGGGGTAAGCTGGAGCCCAATTACACAGAGCCCTTTCAGAATCTACAGACTGACCAACTCTGGTGGACTTTCTTCTAGGGCTCATGGACTCAAGCTCAGAAGGGCTGGAACAGTTCACAAGCTACTTCCAGGTCTACTGCTGGGATCAAATTCTGTATGCCTATTACTCAATGCACAGGTGGGTGTGACTCCTCTGAGTACCTTGGTGTATGACAGTTGTGATAGGACCAAGCCAAATGGGGCTGTAGCTGAGTCCTCAGGGGTACAGAGATTTTTTCCCAGGTCTGTAGCTGAGTCCATGGTCAGCTAGTTAGCTGTCTGGGTGTGAATCTGCCTTCTCAAAATGGCTCTCCTCAGTCTAACCTCAGTTAGAATGCACTGAGGTTTCACAGATTCCTGCTGGGATCCCGCCTCTTCCACAAAGGCACTGTTATCAGTGAATGGACACCAAGTTGTTCAGAGGGGTTATGAGAGAGGGATGTCTTATTTGGCCATTTTTCTGATGTCACTCCCAGTATTTCTTGTATAATAAGTAGATTGGCAATAAATTCCATCAGTTTGTATGTGCTTTAAAAATTTTTTATTTCTTCTTTATTTTTGAAAGTAATTTTTGCTGAGGATTGAATTTTGGGTTGATAATTTCATCTTTCAGTATTTTAAAGATAATACTCCATTATCTTTTGTTTGCATAGTTTCTGAAGAGACATCCATTATTTAAATCTTGTTTTCTTTGCATGTAATATATCTTTTTCTTCATGTTGCCTTTAAAGTTTACTCTTTGTGTTTTGTTTTTAGTTATTTAAATAAGATTTGCATATGTGTCTTTTTTTTCTTCCCTTATGTTTCTTGGCTCTGTGGTTTGGTGTCTATCATATTAATTTTAAAAAATTCTTGGTTATTATTTTTCATATATTTCCTCTGTCCTATTCTATATCTCTTTCCTTTTTGGGACTCCAGCTACATGTGGTTATACTGTTTGATATTGGGCCACAGCTCTTGTATGTTCTGGAGTTTTTTCCCTCTTTTTGTCTCTTTATACTTCAGTTTTGATAATCTTTTTTTTTTGACATATTTTCTAGTCCACCTTTAGTCACCTGTGTTGACTCTACTTATAAGCTCATTAAAGGCATTTTTCTTCTCTGTTACTATGGTTTTGATTTCTAGCATTTCCATTTCATTCTTTCTTATACTTTCCATCTATGTGCTAGAATTATTCCATCTGATCTTAAGTGTTGTGTGGTTATTCCATAAGATCCTTTAATATATTAATCATAGTTATTTTAAATTTTATGTCAGACATTTAACATCTTTGTCATAGCTAACTAGGGTTATTATCACTTTGTCCTTTGGGAGTGTGTTTTTTCATTGCTTTTTAAAAGTCCTGTCCTTTTTTGTTAAAAGCTGAACATCTCGTGTAGGACATTAGAGATTTGAGGTAAATAATTTTTGTCCTGAAAAATGGGCATACATTTCCTTCAACCAAGTCCTTAGTACCAGGATTTATGTTAATCCAATTAAGAGTTAGACTAGGTTTGAGGCTTATTGTTGCTATAATTACCCTGAGTACATTATGGACTTTAAATTCCCCTAGGGTTATTTTTGTTTAGGGTAGGAATTCATTTGAAAGATGAATTATTTTTCAATGATTGCTCTATCCTCAGGTTTAAGTCTTTGCTTTGTGTTGTGCCTCAGAGAGGTTTATCTCTTGTGTCGTTACTTGTGACTCAGTGGTTATTAGCCTGACTGTGGGGATGAGGGGTGAGGTGGGTTTTCTCCCTTGTTTTATTTAAGCAGCAGTGTTGGACAGTCACTGGGGTCCCAGACATCCTGCCTCTCCCCCCATGATGTTCTGAATTTTGCATAAATCCCTGCTCCTCCCTCCGAGGTCCAGGTTTATTTCTTGTTCTTTTTCCTGAGATGGAATGGGATTTTACTAATGTCCTAAGTGTGATAGTGTTTTCTCTCTTTTCCCAAAGATTAAAGCTTTTTGTTTTTGTTGATGTTTTATTTTTTGTGGGGTTTTTTTGTTTGTATTTGTTTTTGTTTTGGGGAGGTTTTTTTTTTGTAGGTAAGAGGAGAGAGAATGGTCTGGGCAAATTTCTTGCCCTTCTTCCAGTGACTGCTGTTTCCATTTCCAGTTCTGCACCAGAAGGGAAACTTTTCAGAATTCTCCCAGTTGTTTCTGTGACTGTCCCATGGGGTTTGTGAAAGAAAAGTAAAAGGCTTGCTTGTGAAAGGAAAAGAAAATACTTGCCTCCAGTTAAGACTTCACCCTCTTACCAGTGTACTGTTGGCCTCTAGAAATGTGTCTATCTCCCTAGCTGAACTTTTCTTGCTGGTGTTTGCTTTTAGATTTCTCCTTTTGTCAAATTATATTAATTTCTTACTGGCATTTGACCTAAGTAAGTTACTGCTTATACCCTGTCTCTCCCCGGAGGTGCCTATTTCCCCCTAGATTCTGGTCCAGTTGGTCGCCCTATAACATTAGTACAGTTCTAGGTTCAAGAAAAGTTATGATGTTTCTCCAGCTTTTATTTTTCCACCAAAATATTGGGAGTGATGATGTTCTTTCCAGCTTTCCACATCTCCAAACAGAGATTGGATGTTACTATTGTTTAAAAATTATAATAATGGATATGTATTTTTACAAAGAAGCAAAAGAGGACAAACTATATTCTGAAAGCAACTTTTCACTGTCAGTAAGAGCTGAAGTAGAGAATGAGGGAAGCAGATAGTGAGTTTAATCCCATTCATGTAGGATTACAAAGCTTGGATAGTGTGTTCTAAAGTATCAAGAAAAAATATAGATGCAGCATTAATTCTTCCTTTGATAGCTATTTGTAAAACTTCTTAGAAATTAATATTTTACAACCATGTAGACAGATGTCAGAAAGGAAGCAAGATTTCATCACAGGATTCCCATTCTATATCACTTATGATTCAGTGCTTTCCTGCTTTATTTCTTGATCTATAAATTATCATTAAACTCTATAAATAATAGCTTCTATTTACTTTTGTTCATGAAATAACTAATTTGTCTTTTAATATCTTGCATTGACCCTCCAACAAAATGTTACCATAATCAAGCATAATGTTAATGAAGAGAGAAAGAGCCCAGGGCACAGAAGCAGTAGGAAGAGGGAAAGAAGATTCATTCAGAAATACATATTTTTTAAACAAAAAGAATACTTCTCAAACACTGAGAACATATGAACTATTCATAACTAAGAAACTGGTGGATTAGTGGCTAGTGGAGAAAGGACTGGCCTAGAACCAGGGAACTAGAGTTTTCTTCTCTGTGTAGCTTTAAGCCAAGTTAGTTATTATTTCTAGATCTCAGTTATCCCAAATGCCAAGTAAGAGGTGAGGTGGGTTGGATGAAGAGATCTTTAACATTCCTCCTACATCAGTGATGGTTGGAGTATAGATTGTGTTTTCTGATATTTTTCCAAAGCATGCCTGGATACCCATTATAGGTCATTATCTACAATTCATCGTATGGCTCCAGGAGCTCTGCCAGACCCTGCGCTCACCCACGTTGGCAGCTTCTACCTCATGACTTACCTGAATTCTTTATAATTTGGAGAGCCTTCTTCTAGTGGGATTAAAAATGCAATGGAATTACTTCACTACCAAGTCTTTGGGATAAAAAGACTATGGAGTGCACATGCTCACATGACATAAGAGTTTCTGGGTACCCAAATCAATCGTGTAGAATCTTACAAAGAAACCTTAATTAAGCACTTTCAAAAGAAAATATAGTCTCCTTCCATGTTCTGAAACGAAACAGCTTAATCTTAATTATAGAAACACAAGAACTAGATCATATTATTTGTGGACCCAAAAGAAACTAATAGATGCTATGCAAATTAAATAGGTGCACGCTAAACTTGAGAGAAGTGAGTGCTGCACACAGGAAGACGTGAGAGGAACAGGTATGTCTGTGGAGAAAGAGGAGTCAGTTTTTCTGTAGATACTCACAGTAGAATCAGGAGCACTTATAGGACAATAGAAAAGTAGCATCCTGTTAAGAGGCAAAGGGAAACTGATTCATGGAACCAGTGTACAAGTTTCAAAGCTTTTGCCCAATTTGTATAGAAATATAGGCTCCCTTGAAAGAAAATATGGATAAGTGGTGACATTCTAGTCAGACTTGGAGAAAGTATTATTTCATGTACCTTATTTGTATTGGGGCTGCTAGAAGGTCCTGTTGAATAGGTTTGAGAGGCTCTCTTTGGGCTTAATGTGAAAATGTTGTGATCAATTAGTAATGCCTGCTATGAGCCTAGGACAGAGGCTTTGATTCCTAGGCCACTGATTGTCTCCAAGAGTGTTGCATTTCTTTATTTAAGGTAACTTTGGTACACTGGTTATAAACCAGATAAGGATGAAAAATCTATTTTAGGAAATCTTAAGTCGTCAGAGATCTGATTTCACCTATACCCTTGAATTTTTCAGTGCTCAGGTTTATTTTACCTCCCTGCTGTCTGATAGCTTTTAAAATAAGTACTTTTCCCACCACCACACAATTTTAAAATGTACTTTCCCTTCTTAGTCTTCTATAGTCTTGAACGTAGATAGCTTTATAAAATACTCACTTGACACAGCCTTCTCTTACTTTTTTAGCTGCTCTACTAATTTGACTATGGGCTCCTCATTCGCCTGGGTAATTTAAAACTCTGTATTCCCAGAGAAAAAGGTGATAACTAGACTTAGCAGAAAATAGCAGAGAAATAGGTTACTTACCTGGATGGCGTAGGATGCATCAAGCCAAAAATAGAGCCAGGGCCACACCTGTTGTTTTGAAGTTAAGAGGGAGATTGTTGTTTTAACCACTTGGACCACTTCCCTGAGTAATGTGCAGTGGTTAGGGACAACCTGAGGTTTGGAGAAAATGATGTTGGCATCTCAAAAATATTTTTGCTGTCACAAGAGCCAGCCGTACAGTGCCTTACAGCAATTCTCCCAGACATCTCAATCTATCTTTTTCTCTGAGATTCTGCCGTCACTTTTTTATCCTGCCCATTTGCCACTGCCAGTTTCACCCATTTGATCTTTCATTTGCCTCATCATTCCTAGTGGTCTATTTGCTTATTTTTCTTTCTTTGGGCATTAAATTCCCCCTCGTAGATATTTACAGTCTAATAATTGCATATGACCACTTGACCTGCCAGGATATTTTTTTGTAATGTTTATCCAATTGCCTATCCTAACCTGGCTTCTCATTTTCCTTCCCTAATTTGATTCCTTTATTGCCATAATTCTTAACCTTTAGTGTACAGAAAAATTCACCAGAGATGCTTATCAAACTACGGGTTTCCAGGCCTTTTCCTTCAGAGTTTCTAATGTCCTAGGTCTGATGGAGAGCTCAAGAGTCTGTTCTCTTAACAAATCACACAAGTAATTCTGATGCAAGTAGACCAGAACTCCGGCATTAGACTCTGAGAAATACTGTTCTTCAATGTGTAAATTATTTTGGAATACTTATATTTTACCTTTGTTTTTTTTTTTAATTTTGTTTTTTGTTTTTTTGTTTTTTTTTGTTTAGCCCAAATAAAACCATTACAACCACCTTAGTTCAGTGTAAAAACTCTAAGTACAAAACTTTGACTGCACTCCAGTTCTGCCATCCCAGTGCACCCTATTGTGTCTAGAACGCCAAATGTCAATGCCTTCTTCTATCCCAGCTAACATTATGCAGCCTGTCTTACGATTCTATTTCATTGCTGTAAATGGTTAAGCCAATTTCAGCTCTGCAGTTTTTCTTAAAATTACTTTCTTGCTCTGTGAAATAGTACTTTGGGATCTGATTTCAAAAACACTGCTTCTAATACATTTCAGTGTTAGTAAATAACAATATTAAAAAAAAAGAATGTTTTTCCAAAAACCGTCCTCTTTGTCCTCCCAAAATGTTTGTTACCCTTATGAAAGTCCTAAAGGTGGGAAAGGTTTAATTCAGAAAGCAGGCCAGTGGTGGGTCTGGCAAGAACTGCAGACTTCAGTGTAAAGAGTACCTGAGGTAAGTTCCCCTACTGCTGTGTTCTCTCAGCATGGTAGATAGGTAAAGTGAGGAAAAGTGCGTCATTAGGGAAGAATCTAAGGGACAGAATTCTAAGTCAATAATCAAATCTCAGCTTTTCCCTGCCATTTGGATTCATCTTTTGAAGAAATTTAATGTTCTCTATTTCTCCTTCTATTTCACAAACAGAGCAAAGAATACTCTGGGTAGGGATATGACTCTCTAGTAATTTGATATTTAATAGAAAGATATGAAAGATAGCAATAATGACAGCAGTAAAAATAGTCATCATTAGTTTTATTAGAAAATAAATTATCAACACTACTTGCCAGTTTTGAAACTATTTCTGCAATTGTCTTTTAAAGCTATATTTTAGTTTGTTTGTTTATTTATTTATTAAAGCTTTTATTTATTTATTTATTAAAGATTTTATTTATTTATTTGACAGAGAGAAAGAGATCACAAGTAGGCAGAGAGGCAGGCAGAGGAAGAGGGGGGAAGCAGGCTCCCCGCTGAGCAGAGAGCCCATGTGGGGCTGGATACCAGGACCCTGAGATCGAGACCTGAGCTGAAGGCAGAGGCTTTAACCCATTGAGCCACCCAGGCGCCCCATAAAGCTATATTTTAGTTTAAAACTATGTTTAAAACTGTGTGTTAAGCAGATGAATTTTGATTATTTAAAGGGCAGCATAGCATAGAGTAAAAAACTTAGAAGCTGCATTTCTCATAAGTCCCCTAGGAACAATTTTATTATGATGATACCAATAGACTCTTTTTTTTTTTTATTTTAAGATTTTATTTGTTTATTTGACAGAGAGACACAACAAACAGCGAGAGAGGGAACACAAGCAGGGGGAGTGGGAGAGGGAGAAGCAGGCTTCCTGCTAAGCAAGGAACCCGATGCGGGGCTCGATCCCAGGATCCTGGGATCATGACCTGAGCCGAAGGCAGCCACTTAACGGCTGAGCCACCCAGGCGCCCTGATACCAATAGACCCTTGATTTTAACAGGTATTGAACTCAGTATTTATTTAATCAACATGATCAGCCTATTAGTAAAATATTGGCACTGTGCTTATGTGCCCCAATCATCATTTTGGGGTAGCATTGTTTTAGAATTGATCCTGGAAATAAAATAAGAAAGGGTGCTGTAAGAAATTGGGGTACAACAACTAAAAATGAGTAAATATATAAAATTAATTCAGTAAGGCAAATTAAAAATGATATTAGATGGTTTTTATGCACCAGAAATGGTAATCCTTGACTGTACTGTGAACTACTCTGTCTTATCCCCCATAGCACTTATCTCAAGAAGATTATAATCATTTGTTTACAGCAAGTTCCCTGAGGGCGGGCATCATGCCTTATTCATCTGGACCTCTTAGCAACTACTGCAATGTATAGCATATAGTAGACAGTCAATAAGTCTTTATTGATAGATAAATGGATCTATGGGCACAGTGAAGAGTGAATATAAAATAAGTTTAGGGATTAAGGTATGAAGTGAAAAAGATTAGATTGACAACAAGAACTTTCTCAAAATCAAAAGAAATAAAGAATTCTCAAAATCCTATATTTTAGAAGCTGAGTATGTAAAGGTTCTGAAATTTCCAGGAAACGCAAAGGTTTGTATGACAGAGACAATTTTTTTAATGTGATATGATTACTTTTCTTTTATATTATCGCATGATAATTTGACTGCTGGTAGATTTTAATCTGAAAATAATTTTTCCTCAGAAATGTGTTATTATACCATATGCCGTTTTGGATATTTTGTTCTGATTCCAATCTGATTCTCATTCCTCTGTAAGTTACATTTTCTCTTAGGAAACCTTAAATTTCTTCTCCTTATTCTTAAGTTTGGACGTGTCATAGTGACATGTCCCAGTGGACATCTTTGGTTGTACTGACCACTGCTGTGAGGCCTTGAGTCCTTAAGTTCTAGAAAAACATCTCAGTTGAGTTCTTCCTTGATTTTCCCACTTTCATTTTCTCTATACTCTCATTCTATGACTCCTACCATTTGAACTTTGGACTCTTGGACTATAAACTCTGATGTGTTTAGATTTTCAGTTTTTTGGGCCTAAATTCCGAGTGATTTTTTTACTCTATTAATATATTTGGCAGTCATATTCTTTATTTTTAAGAGTTTGTTCTTTGGTGTGCCTGGATGGCTCAGCTGGTTAAGTATCTGCCTTCAGCTCAAGTCATGATCGCTGGGTGCTGAGATTGAGCCCCACATCGAGCTCCCTGCTCAGAAATGAGCAACTTTTGATGGTGAACACTATTTAGGAAAAAACACACTCCTGTGTATCTCCTCTACTGTCAGTACCCTATTACAACACTACTTTGCTTCTGACACCAGATGTTTGGGTTTTCCACACACCAAGTAATTCTGCCACATCAGCTAGGTGTTCTATAATCTAAGTCAATTTTGACACTATCTACTTGGAGATAGCATCAGATCCCACAGATTAAGTGTTCAGTCCCACAGGACTCCCCTCCACCCCACTTCAGATGAAAATCAAAAGTCCAGGTTGTTACCCGTTTGTCTAATCCACCAGCTTTACTAACCATAAATCAGAGCTTCCTATGACTCCCTCCTCAGGTTCAATTAATTTGCTAAAGCAGCTCACAGAACTCAGGAAAACAGTTTACTTACTAGCTTACTGGGTTATTATAAAAGATATTGAAGGATCCAAATGAATAGCTAGACAAAGAGTTACCTGGAATGGGATCTAAAAGAGTCCTAAACCACAGAACCATCTTTCTGTCCCAATGGAGCTTGAGGTGTGTTACTCTCCCAACACATGGATGAGTCCTTGTTCATCAACCTGGAAGCTCTCCAAGTCCCATAGTTTAACGGTTTTTATGGAGACTTCATTATGTAGGCACAATTGATTAAATCATTGCCTACTGGTTTTGATTTGAACTCAAGTCTCCTCCTCTTCCTGGAGGTTGGGGCAGGAGGAGTGCAAGGGAGTTAGGGAAGTTTCAACTCTGATTATGGCTAGTTCCTCTAGCAACCAGCTTCAATTCTTAGGATACCCAGGGGCTTTCCAAAAGTTACCTTATTAGCATATACTTAGATATGGCTGAAAAGAGCTTGTTAGAAATAGCCTAAGGCTGCTCTAGTCCCCTAGGAAATTCCAAGAGTGCCTAAAACAGATAGGAGGATCAAATATGTATTTCTCATTATAAATCACAATATCATGAACTCCAATCTATATTGTATGTGGGAATGAGAGAGATGGGGCTGTTGATTATTTCACATAGCAACTTTTTCTTTTCTTTTCTTTTTTCTTTTCTTTCCTTTCCTTTTCTTTTCTTTTCTTTTCTTTTCTTTTCTTTTCTTTTCTTTTCTTTTCTTTTCTTTTAGAAAGAGAGAGAAAAACAGCACATGGGAGGTGCAGAGGGAGAGGGAGAAAAGAGAATCTTAAGCAGGCTCCACGCTCAGCACAGAGTCTGAGATCATGGCCTGAACCGAAATCAAGAGTTGGACACTTAAGTGACTAAATCATCCAGGTGCCCCTCATATAGAAACTTCCAATTAATCTTCTGTTCTGATCTCTGCATCTCACGTCTAAGCTTTCTCATTTCTCTCCCACAACATAGTATTTGTATTTCTGAGACCAGAGCCTCTTTGTGGTTCTCTTGGATCATGGACAGAATTCACTGGATTGTTCTTCATACATTGTTCAGCTTGTGGCTTCTCTTATCCTCTTCCTTTATTCCTGAAGCTGCTTTGATTATGTTCCACAAATTTATTTTGAACTCCTAACTCTTGGCTTTTCTATTTTCTTTGCATTGAGAGTTTAACCTTACTTTTCTTTCTTTTATAATAATTTATATGAACTTTCAGGGTGGAGAGGATATAAACATTTGTTGTACATCCCCATCATCTTTAACTAGAATGACAGAGTTTCTAGATAAATATGCTTGATAAAATTTGGAAGTGCTATGTGCTGTGGACTGTTCTTCGTTGGGATATTTATAAAGTACATTAGCATATCAGTAGGGAGGAGAAATCCTGCCAGAAATAAACATGTATAGCCATGACTACCCCAATGTTTCCCAAACTTATTTTTGCCATGGAATGCTTTTTGCGAATAAAGCCTATTAAAACCTTGCTGAACACAACTTTCCACAAATTACATTTCAAGAAATAATGTTCTAGCTAACTAAATGATTATCAATAAGAAAAATATAATTTAAATAACTAGAAAAAAATAATTTTAGAGCTAGAAGGGATTATAGAGAACACCCTTATGGAGGTGTTATATATAGAACATCCACCATTCTTCTTTCTAACAAATGAGAAAATTATGTTTATGAAGTATTGCTGCTTGCCTAATGTAATGACTTACTTTATTCTGTCACATGAGTCTCTTTCCTCTCTCTGAACAAGACCATGCTTTGATTATTTGATAGCAATGATTCATAAGCTATAGCACAGCATGAGATAGACCCAGTTAATACCCATGCATTGCTAATCATTCTGCTCTCCACCTGAATTTGGAATCGTTCACTCAGACTATCCCAGAGCCCTGGTTCTGGTTTAGAGTGAGCTTAGTTGGCAATGGGGCAGGTAGCAAAATGTCCTATTCATGGCTTTCTTCCTAGCCCCTACAGGGCCATCAGATAACTGTTTAGGGTGGTTTCAAAGAAGAGTATTTCTGTCTGTCATCAGTTGCCTCATCTTCTTCCTCTTCCTCCCCTCTTTATCTTCTTCCTCATTTTCCCTCTATTTCCCCTCCTCCTCTTCCTTCTTTCCCTCTTCTCTTCCCCACCTACCTCCTTCTCCCTTTGAATACTCCTTTCTTTCTCCTCCTCCTTTATAGGGGACACCGATGGAAAACATTTCTTCACGGTCTTTCATGGAAACTTATAAAGCAATCAAGTAAGATTTTTAAGGGTATAAAGTGCTATTTGATGGAGGATTTGCAGGCATTACCTGTAGCCTTTTTCTTGGAAGGGATGCAGAGATCTTAGCATAGTTTGGTTAAAACAATAGTCATTATCTATTAATTCGGTGTGTTTTTCTTAAGAAGGAAAATCATTATGTGGACATATTGGGCTTTTATATAAAAGGAGATTTTCCTGAGGTTCTCCATATGTACATCAGGGTCATAAAAGCATGTTTGAATCCCAGTCAAGATGTTCACCCGTTTCCTAAATCTCAGTCCAATTTTCTTTCTCTGCCTTATATTGCTTTTTGTATTTCTTAAATTCCTAGTAAATTAAAGCATACTTAACCCAAATTAACCAAGCAATATAATATGTTCTTTGTTTTAACTTAGGTTGAGTGTTAGGCTAAGTCTACTGCTTTAATCTTCTTGGAATTCTATATTTGTCAACAATGGATAAAGAAATATCCTAATTGTGCATTCATTATTACCTTCATTAAAAATGTTTATCAAGAAGGCATTCTTCTAGGTATTGGTATTATAGTAATGAACAAAACAAAGAATAATTTCCTATCTTCAAGGAGTTTATATTCTGGGGAGTGAATGATAGAGATACAATGAATAAATATACAAATACTATATGTAATATAGTGTCATGAATCGACATGTTTTATGATGGAAAATAAGTCAGGATGAGGGAATAAATATTAATGGATATGCTGGAGGGTATGATTAGACTTGTTATAGTACCTGTATGATATTGCCAAATATGGCTGTTATTTTGGATAAGATGGATAGAAAAGATCTTTTTACTGAAGCGAAATTTAAGCAGAGACTTGAATAGGAGAATGAGCCATGCTATTTCTGAAGAAGGAAGGTTCTAGGTAAAAAGGATTACTTTGCAAAGGCCCTGAGGTGGGAATTTGCTTTGATATGTTTGGCCAATAGCAAAGAACGTAGTGTGAACTGTAATGGAATATACAAAAGAAATGATAGGAAATGGGCCTAGGAGATAGAAGGTATAAAGCTCATATTAGGCCTTGAAGGGTAAAGTGAACTCTTTGGAGTTTTTTTCCCCCCACTTGAAGGAAAGTGAGAAGCCACTAGAATGTTTGAGCATAACAATGCTATGATCAAATTCATTTTTAAAGTATCCCTCCAGGGGCGCCTGGGTGGCTCAGTGGGCTAAAGCCTCTGCCTTCTGCTCAGGTCATGATCTCAGGGCCGTGGGATCGAGCCCCGCATCCGGCTCTCTACTCGGCAGGGAGCCTGCTTCCCTCTCTCTCTCTGCCTGCCTCTCTGCCTACTTGTGATCTCTCTCCTGTCAAACAAATAAATAAAAAATCTTAAAAAAAAAAAAATTTAAAGTGTCCCTCCAGCTCCTATGAGAAGACCAGAATGTAGAGGAGCAGGAATGAAAGTAGACCAATTTGGAGGCTGTTACAATAATCTAGGTGAGGGTGAGGGTGACTTGGCCAGGTCATCAAGGAAGAGTTCCATATTTGGGACACATTTTAAAGGTAGAGCCAATAGCATTTGCTAATATTCTGGATCTGTGTTTTTATAGAAAGAGAGGAATCAAGGTTGCCTGCAGAATGTTTTGTTTGAGCTACTAGATGAACTTATTGAGATAAGTAAAACAAAAAGTCAGTTCTTAACTGACTGAGATGGCTGTTTATTCCTCAAGTGGAGATATTTAGAAGGCATTTGGATACAGAATTCTGGAGTTTAGAATGGCAAGAGGTCAGTGGTAGAAATACACATTTGGAAGTATTCAGAGTATTGATGATGTGTAAAGTTATGAAACTGAATGAGATCATCTACAGAATGAAAGTGGATTAGGTGGAGAGGTTGTGTAAGACTGGGCTGGGGCACTGAAGCATTTTAAGGTCAAATAGATGAGGAAGAACCAGGAGAATCAAAGAAAGAAGGGCCAATGAGGTAAAAGGGAACCAGGAGGGGGGGGGTCATCTCCAAGAAATCAGGTAAACTTGACTTTTCTCTGAGTGACCTTTGGCACAATTGGTGTACTCCTTTCTTTGCTGTAAATACCACCTTGTGTTTAATTGTTAATTTAGTGGCCCCTAAAATGAACCATGTCCCCTGGCATTTAAGACCTTGTATAGTCCTCTCCCCCACAGACTTTGGGGTTAGCTAATCTGAATTAGCAAGTGTCATGCAAGCTTGATAAACACATTTACATTGGAAGTTTATCCTTTTGGAATTCTTGCTCTGAGAATCTGAAGTTGTCCCAGCCAAGGCACTATACATAAGAGTGAAGCCATTTTGGCTGTTCCAGCTGTAGTTACCATTTGACTGGCACTGCATGAAAGACCCTGCAAGACCTGCTGAAGAATCTTCCAGCTGAGCCCCAGTTACTCCACAAAATTTTCAGCTATTACAATGATTGTTTTTTAAGCCACCAACTTGTGGGTTTTTTGATATGCAACAATAGGAAAATGAAACAGCATGTAAGTAAATGTTAATTTAGTGTTTTCAGCAACACTGATATATCTGAATATGATTATATATGTTCCTAATCTTATATTCCTAAAGCATTATGTCCAGAGAACTTGGACTGTATATATTTAACTGCCCTATTTAACCTCTACCCTTGTGTCATCTATATAAATATGCATTAAGATATAAGATTTAGTGTGATTGGCTCTAGAAAAATATTGGGTGTTGGTTGGATGCTGAATATAATATATAATATAACTGCTGAATTATATAACTGCTGAAATAATAGGCTTTCTTCTCCCCCGCCCCTCACTGATTCCCTTCTCCTAATCCCTCTGCCACTCGAGTCATACCTTCTAATCTTGGCTCTCTCACCGAAGAACTCTGTCATCTTAGAGGTCATTTCATCCTGGTTTTTAGTTCATTGTACGAAGAACAAGAATTAAAAAAAGAAAACCTATTTCACTTACCTGACATCTATTTTTTGACATTAAAATGAAATATGGGCTGCTTGCAAATAACTTACTTTTTTTTTTTAAAGATTTTATTTATTTATTTGACAGAGAGAGAGAGATCACAAGTAGGCAGAGAGGCAGGCAGAGAGAGAGGGGGAAGCAGGCTCCCTGCTGAGCAGAGAGCCCGATGTGGGGCTCGATTCCAGGGCCCTGAGATCATGACCTGAGCAGAAGGCAGAGACTTTAACCTACTGAGACACCCAGGTGCCCCTCAAATAACTTACTTTTTAAAAGTGAACGTGTAAATCAGTTTTTGAAAACCTAGACTACCTTTCTTATAGAAACAATGCTGTAATTTTGGTGTGTACTGGATGAAATTTATTTACCATTGGTGGGTGATTACGTTGACCATTCATTCATTTGCTCATCTAACGTATTTTGAGATGTCCTACTTTCTTGGTGCTATGCAAAGTACTGGTGAAGCAGAGGTGAATAAGAGAGATATGGTCCCTGCCCTTGTGAAATCTCAAGAGCAGCAGACATCAGCCAGCTAACTGATTACAGAATTAGTTACTTGAGAACAGTGTACCATGAAATAGGAGCTCAGAATGCTGTGAATGAATGCATAGGAGCTCAGAATGCATAGTAGTGAAACTTACCTGCTCTGGAGTCTCGGAGTTGCCATTCTAGGATGTTGTAACTGAGATTTAAAAAATGAATGGGGCAAGAAAATTCAGAGTTGAAAGTTTTATGAGGGTGAGGCTCTGGACACCTGCAGGGATATAAGACAATGACAGCAGAGAGGCAGGGGTATTTTAAACAGTACTGTATGGTTGTCTAAGATTTAATAGTCTTCCATATTCATCTAAAGATAAAAATAAGATTAGAATTACTTTTTCATTGCTTGTTGCTTCCTTGGATGTGAATCCCTTCCTTTTTTAGGATACCTGAGTCCTCAACCAACATTAAAAATGCTTGTATGCACACTGAGGTTTTCTAGAACAGTCTATGAGAAATGGCAAGCAGTAGTTATTTCTGTTTGATGGAATTTGGGCTGAGATTTGGGATCTCTGCACGTTTGGAATTTTGAAGTGCTTCTCTTGACCATGTATTACTTTTATAATTATTTTTAAAGACGATCTCTATTGAGAAAGTGTTCGAAAATGAACTTGGGGAGTTTTCTTAGGAGACTTTTATTCCAAGAATGATAGCTTAGACTAAGAAGTGGAGAAAGAACAATGAATGGTATTGTTGAGGAATGTTTAGGAAGTAAAATCCACGAAGGACTGGCGGGAGTGGCAGCAGGAGAAACACACCAGAGATTAAGTGGTATGTTCCTGGCATGCACAGTTGGATGAATGGTGGTGTTCATCACAGAAATGGAGAAGGCTGGATAGGGTAGAGAGAGCAGAGACAGTTGAGTTCAGCTCCTCCATTATTGGCATTTCTGTTCTTGGTCATGAGATGAATAGGGTTCTCGTAACCTCTCATCCCTTATCTTCCAAGTGGCTTTCATTGTATAAGGGAGCATGACAGGTAAATTAAATGAACCGAGGAATAAATGAGGGGTGAGGAACTAATGTAAAATACTATAACAGCCAGCCTGACACTTTCAAGTAGGAACATTGTGTCATGGTGTTGGAGTTTTTAAAGTGGACATTTCGGTGCAGACATACATATTTTCTTCAAAGTTTGATTGCTTATGTGCATAGCTATAGCTGCATTGGGGGATTTATAACATAACTTTAACTAAATTTTAATCTTCTTGACAAGAATCTTGTTTTAGTCATCCATATATAGTGGTATCTTGTCCCAAAGAAAGTAGTAGTCATTCCAGAAAAACTCACTTAAAAATTAGATTGAACAAATGAAAAAAATCTGTGAGGAATAATGTGAGAAACAAAGGCAGAAGAAAAATTATTAAATTCCCTTACCACCTACAGCCCATTGACAAGTCCTTGAAACAGGCAAAGTGACATTCCTCTAGGGACTCAACTGCCTCAATGTTAATACTTTGTTAAGGGCAAAAGACTTTCCTAGACCGACCCCACCACCAGGATCCTGTAAGTCTACTTTAACATTTAAAAATTCACTTAGAAATTTCCTTTATCTCTAACCCCCCTCCCCCAAGATACGTGTTGGTAGTCATCCCCCAAGCATATGTCCCACCGATATACATCCAAAGGGTTTCATGACTAAGGCTTTATTAGACAGTAATAAATGATCATTTCTCAATAATAACTAGACCCCTGAAGGTCCCGGAAACCTTGCTTCCAAAATTCCTTAGAGACTTAGGCCATCCCTAACCCACTCCGAACTTGAAAGTATATAATGAGCCATTTCTCATGACCCCATTGCAGCTCTTTCTGCCCACGGTCCTGTCCCCGTGCTTCAATGAAATCACCTTTTTGTATCAAAGACATCTCAAGAATTCTTTCTTGGCCTTCAGCTTCGAACCTTAACTTCTTTCCTACATCAAGGAATTATATCATGTGAGATAATATTGAGAAAGAGATGGGGTTCCTTATGAACTTTTAGGGGGGATTAAAGGTTGGTTCTTTACAGAGTCATTGTCTAAAAAGGACCTCAATTCTGATACCCATTTAAGTTAGGAAGTGTCTATAATTTAGGTGGAATTTCACTCAAAGAATCTGGATTCAACACCTACCACCTTAAATACGACATTTTAACACATAAAGGAATAGAAAAATGTACCAAAGTTTTATTATGTTTGCTCTACATTTCTGGGAAAAACACTCATATAAGATAGCTCTAGTTTCTGTAGAACATGAGCCTATATTCTCCAGTCCAGACTGACATAAATCCATGTAGAGAGAGAATCTTTGTGATTTTACTTCTGGATCTGAAGCTAGGAAGGAGAACTTTCCTCATTTGTTCATGTGTCACTGTATTAAACACTGGCATGCCTTATGTAGATAAGTCTCAGCCAAAGTTACACTCCGGAATGCTAAGGAGGGATAGAGAAGGATACCTGTAGTTGTTAAAATTCATCTTATTTTGAACTGGCTGTCTAAATGTGCTGTGACTTTGTTTTGACCATCAATGATAGAAGTTTCCTACTCTTTTTGAGCATTTGTTCCTTCCATTCTGGTGTTGTTTATACTTAGAACTCAAGAAATGTGAAAGGACACTTTTCTTCTGTTTTTGGTTGTAGAATGGTATGTTACACACTCCGCAGCGACTGCAAAGGAAATCATAGAGGTTTCAAACAAGAGGAACTTCAAATGTAGTGAGAATAAAAGAAATGGAAAAGAAAGAGTTGGTATTAATAATGAGGCATATCTGGAAAGGTCTCCTACTAGCATTGTATCTGTATCTACGTAATGAAAGAAGATGAAATAATATAGTAGCATTAATTTTTTTTAAATTTAAAACTTAAAAGAGGCAATTATTTTTTAATTATAAAGGTTATACATGCTCAAGGTAAAAAAAAATCCAACTATTAGATGAATTTTAGGTGAAAATAAAAAATTCTTACTCTAGGTTCATATTCTAGGTAACAGTCTAGAATTTCTTATGTTTAGTTATGTTCAATGCAAATATACCTATATTCATTTATTTGGGAGTCTATCAGAAGTATTCAACAATGAAATTGATAAAGGGCTTAAATTAAAAAAATATTTACCCGTTTAATAATAGAAGAATGTTAACCTCTTGTTTGCTAATATTATCTTATAATGTAGTGGTATACTGGATCTTGATCATCTATCAGTAATACCAGAGACCCCAAGCTATGAGAAGCAGGTCACATGGAATGCATCACAGGAGAGAAGCTTATAGCAATTCTAGCAACCTTGCTTATTGCATGAATTGTCCCACTTTTCAGTCATTTATGTATGTTGGTAGGTAAGTCAAACTGCAGTTCCATCAATACATATAAGCAGGGTTGCAATCTCTCTTCTCACATTCTGAGGTCAGTTTTATACTGTAGTTAAGGAAATTTTCAGATTTAAAAAAAGGTAATACAGTATATACATCAACATCATGTATTTTGTAACATCCACAGAGAAGTTAGGCAACATCATATAATCAAATACATTAATATTTCTTTAGTTCAGTGTAGGAATAGTCAGATTCTGCTGTCAAATTATGAAGAACTTTCAAGTTTCAGAACCTTTCAGGTTTCAGAATTGTGGACTGGTGGGATAACTTTCTTCTTTAATCTCGATAATGAAAAGAAAAATCAAGAGAACAAATCCAGAAGATATTAGCATTAGATTGAATTTTTTTTTTTTCAGATAGTGTGCTCTTATGGAATTAAGAAATATGTAACTCTAGAAATATCATTTTCTAGAGTATATTAGTCATGCAGGTAAATTACTGTATGAATATACAAAATAAAAGATAAAAATAAATGGGTGCATTCAGAAGCTTGTAGTGAATGAGTGTCCCAGTTGGGACTTCGGAGCAGCACAGAGGAAGGTCTTTTTTAAACAACAAAATCTAATTCTGATGGAGTAGCTTGAGGTAGTATTTGGAAATTAAAGAAGTTCCTTCTATGAGGCTTTTGACTAAGAACACTAAAGTTCTTAATGAAGAATTTTCTTAATTCATGCTTTTATGACTTAGACCAAGGGTGGTACATGTTTAAATGAAATGTCTCCTATAAAACTGTAGCTTGCTTTTACAATTCAAGTAGCTATTTAGATACCTGGTCTCTATTGTGCGATCCTCTGATTTGAACATAGTTTGTCTTTCATTTCCATCCAGTTTCCATGGCTAAAACCCTTAGGTTAGGCCAGAATGTGGTAATGGAGGCAATTATGCCATTGAGCATGCAGGCCTAGCTCTCAGATTAAGGTTTTGCACCTGGGTATCATTATTCTTTCCCGTATTAATTTATTATTTAAAGGCTTATTATTTGAAAGCCCTTATAGCACATAAGCAATTAGAGTAGCTGAGTGTCTCTCTGTTAAATGTATTTATTTTGCTTTCCTAGCTTTTTATGCCAGAATAATTAAATCCTCTTCTAATGTGTCAGTAGCAGACTGTTTTGAAATTGACAGTACTCTCTTCTCCTCTTCAGTAAGAAAAAAAAACAAGAGACCTACAGATAAATAACAAACTTTAAAAAAGAAAAAAGGAAAGAGGGTAAACCCACTGGCCAAGAGGATATGCCCCCACCTAAAATCAGCAACTTTTACTGAATATGTTTGATTTAAATATAATTATTTTTTGTCTCAACAGAGTTTACAAATGCTGTTTTGTTGACTGTGTAAGAGACAACTTGCCCCTTGGAAATGAATATTCCGTGTAGTAAATTTGTCCAACACGGTGTGTGAGTAACAAGACATTACACTGAGTATCTAAAATTAAGTGACCTAGGGCACCTGAGTGGCTCAGTGGATTAAGCTTCTCCCTTTGGCTCAGGTCATGATCTCAGGGTCCTGGGATCGAGCCCTGCATCGGGCTCTCTCTGCTTAGCGGGGAGCCTGCTTCCCCTTCTCCCTCTGCCTGCCTCTCTGCCTACTTGTGATCTCTTTCCCTCTGTCAAATAAATAAATAAAATCTTTAATAAATAAATAAATAAATACAATTAAGTGACCTGTTGCAGAGGACACTTTTGGAAGAAGAAAATGGATTGGCTTAACCTCACGGGAATATTATTTTGCATATGCTTTGGATGCAATGAACACTTTGCAAGTTTTGAATTTTACCATGTGGCTGTTGTAGCAGAATAGCTGGTCTCTTTTCTAAAGAGTATATTTGCATATGATAGTTTAACAGCTTTTCCCTTTTGTTCCTAGAAGATTAAGTCTCAGTCCTAGGAGAAAATAAATTAAAGGTGATTCCTTACAATTTGAAAAAAAGTATAATTTGAAGATAAGAGCAAACCCTGAAAAGCAGCTTTTATTTCCAAAAGCTCAGGCTAAGAAATACTGTTTTTCTCTATATGTGCTAGCAGAGCTGTCCCTGATTCTTGGTGGCAGATGTGTCACCAGAAGCCCTGTGAAGTTGAAATACCTCATCAAAATCTTCTACATCTATTGTTTGTCTACCTAGAGAAATCCAGCCTTCAGCATTTTACTCCTTTGGTTCAGGTTTGGACCTTTTCTTTAAAATTCAAATTTTCTTGGTGGGCGGATGGAGGAAGCACAGAGATGAGTGCTTTCTGAACAACAGTGATTACCTCAACTGGGAAAAAGGCTCTGGGGCTTAAAAAAAGATTAGGCAACTGCAAAGCCCACACCTTTGGAGGGTCACAGTACACATTAGCATATTAAAAGACCCTTGGAGAAAATCATTTAAATTTTTTCTAGGTGTTTCTAATTTTTGACCTTGGTATCCCTTCTCCCCCTACTTCCCCCCCCCCCCCCACCAATACCTATTAGAGTCTGTGGAACTAGTATCTCCTGAAATACATTTTGGGGTGTTATGTAATTTCCTGGATATTATCTTGGAATTGTTTATGGCTCACTCAAGAATATTCATTTCAACTTCACGAGAATACAATTTCCTTGGGATTCTTCATATTCCTAGTTCCCATTAGACTGTGGCCAGTGGAGACCATAGAGTTCTCTGTCTCACTGCAAGGTAGCAAATAGATGGGATGTGAAGCCACTGGTTTGTTTCTTGAAGAGTCTTAGGGTCAGTAATCAGTAAGCTGGCTGACTGACAGTTTTAGCTTTGCTTAAACTTTGACAAATGTTATATAGAAAAACCTTTGCTAAGCTTTTATCAGAATCTATATTCCATTGGAGCTCTGTCAGTTCTTTGGGGTGACATTGTTCTTTACCAAACTTTGTCTCCTTCAGTATTCAGAGGGATGAAATGAGGTTTCAAAATAGCATGCAAAAGTGGAAGGACTGGATTTTAAAAATCTCTATTAGGTTTTCTTATGTAGATATTTGTGATTATTCTTCTATTGAAGTTGATTCAGCTGTTTATTTTTCTGTTTAATTTTTTTTTTCCTTTTAAATTCTGAAAAAGAAGCTAAGTAACACTGAAGCAATTTTCAGGTTTAAATAAAAGAGACCTTGTAAAGTTCACCTATATTTTGTACTTTGTTTGCAAAGATACTTCTAAAAATAATTTCTTTTCCTAGCTCTTGCTAAAATAGGTCTTTAGTGAACACAGAGTCCTTCTACAACAACAGATTAAACAATATTTCACTTTTGAATGAAATTAGGAAATTAAAGACTTGAATTGGCAACATAACAGAAGTCTGTTATCTCTGAGGAAATGCGTGCTATTGATTGTAAGTGAAAATAAAAATAGTACGCTATGATACACTAGAAGAACAGTTTAAAAAACCGTTGGGATGATGGTGGTGGTGATACAGATTTACTCATGATACAAAATAACAGAGTATAATACTTCTTTTTTTTTTAATGCATTTCTTTCCTTTAAAAAAAAAAAGATTTTATTTATTTATTTAAGAGAGAGAGAGTGAGCATGCACGAGCAGAGGGAGGGGCAGAGGGAGAAGGAGAAGAGGACTCCCAGCTGAGTGCAGAGCCCACCGCTGGCTCTTCGCAGGGCTAACTGACTGAGCCACCCAGGTGCCTCTAGACTGTAATATTATGGAAACACCTGTGATCTGTTCTTAAATATTTTAGTTGAAAACCATCTTTGATAAGACTGTTGTTCTCTGAACAAATTATTTATTGTGCTGTTTAAGTATAATACACTTTGTGGCATGCTCTTGAGGAGCCTATTCCAAAAACCCCAAATTATACCTAGTTTTTTTCTAGCACATGTCTGATAGTTAACTTCTATACTTCTTTAACTGGTAAAATTAGATTAAGTCATGTAGGTCAAATGACACAGAATCACATGAACCGAATATTTAAACAGTGCTATCCTCCCCTACCCATCACTTTTAAAGGAATGTATAAAGCATTTCAAGAAAAATAATGTTGATCACATCAGCAGTGTTTCCTTTAGATCCAAAATATGTTTATAGAATGCCAGGCATCTATGATAATTTAAAATGTGGTTATATATCTAGATATTTGAAATCATTAGCCCTATTAGAACAGATATAAAGTCCAATTTTGCTCACTATTTTATTCCCAGCATTTCAGCAGTGTGCCTGGTAGTTGGCACTTCACTAATAAATGTTTACGAGATGGATAGGGCAATGAATAAATGAATGACATATTTAAATATCTTTGATTTTTATCCTGATATTTCACATCGCATAAACAATAAGAGTAAGCTTTCAAACCAATTGGTTGGTAGTATGGGGTACCTGCTGACCTAAAAAGTAACTCTGCTGACTAATGAAGTCTTTTTAATTTGCAAAAAAAACCCCACAAAAAAACCCCACGAAACAATAACAACACCAAAACAACCCACAAAACACACAGAGAAAACTAAACGATAGGGTTGCAACTAAAATACAGGAGTTCCTTACACTGAAACATTCATTGCTGATCTAAAATTCAAATTTAACTAGGCATCCTGTTTTTTCTTTGCTAATTATAGCAATTATGCATAGAAAGAATAATGTTGCTAGTGTCCACAGTTGGTTTCTGTAGAACTCTCTGTTGGGGTCCCATTCAGATCCCCTTGAATCACTCTGTGTACCCATCCCTCAGCTTTTTCAGGTTTTACTACTAACTGCTAGCACCTTCAACTTAGTCAAGAGGTTTGCTAATGGGCAATGGAGCCTCCTGGCCCTTTAGAATGAACTCTCCCTCCTGGATCAGGGTGAGTGTTAGGCTTGATAAGAAAGGAAATCCCAGCCTTGATTGTCTTTTTCCTCTTTTTGTCCTCCTTCTCCCACTCCCTTACCACCTTCTCCTGGGAGCTTCTGCCTTGAGGATTCAACCGATGGTGTGTCTGTGAGTGTTGTTTCCAGAAGAATTAGTAGAATCAGTAGACTGAGTAAAGAAGATGACCCTCACCAATGCAGGTGGGCACTGTCCAATCTGTTGAGGGTCCAAATACAACAGAAATAGTAGAAGGGTGAATTCTCTCTTTTTCTTCTTGAGCTAAGACAGGCTTGGATCTTCTTTTAAGAGACCTGATCTTAGACAGTTTACCTCTTTATAGAAAGAAGGTCTGCTACCAAAACTAAGGAGTTTAGGTCTTTAAAAAAATTTTTTTCTATTAGAAATCTTTCATTTTCACTAAGCTTTAAATAGTAAGTACTCTATAGCATATGGTCCTAAAGAGTAGTAGCAGAACTTCCCTACCTGTGGTAAGGACACAATGGCCTACAAAAACTCTCTTTGTCATGGCAGACTTAGAATTATAGCAAAAATGGAATTGGGCTAACTTAACAGGGCTGTTGTATGGATTTTCCAATGAAGACAAGAAATAGAATGCATTAGGTGAGTTCATTTATGGAAACTTTTCTCTGGTATGATATGTTTTACAAACATCCACTTTAGTCTTACATTTTTTTGTCTGGAAAGATTTGTGGGTTATGGTTGGATCATCTTGTTCCCAGATTAAAAACCTGGGTTGCTGTCTAATTCACATAGCTCAGAGGATTTTGACTTGGTATACCCTGGTGAAGAACTGTATTCATTATCTTTTCTGCATGGTAAATTATTATAAAATTTAGCAGCTTAAAACAACAAACATTTATTATCTCACATATTTTCTCATAGTCAGGAATCTGAGAGTTGTTTAGCGGGGTGGTTCTGGCTCAGGGTCTTTTGTGTGGTTGCAGTTAAGTTGTCAGCCAGGGCTGTAGTCTCTCTGAAGACTATGTCAGACCTGAAGGATCCGTTTCTAAGCATGCACATGGCTCTTGATAGGAGGCTTCAGTTCCTTATTATGGGAGCCTCTCATAAGGCTGCCCACCACATGACTTCTCCCAAAGGGAGTGATCTAAGAGAAAAAGTGAGAGAGAGCAAGAGAGCATGCACACTGGCATCCAAAATGCAAGCCGCATGTTTTATAACCTAGTCTGAAAAGTGACAAGCCATTATTTATACCATATTCTGTTCATTAGAAATGAATCACTAAATCCAGATCATACTCAAGGGGAGGAGAGTTATTTTTTACTTTTTGAAGGGAGGAGTGTCAAAAAATGCATGGATACATATTTAAAACCATCACCAGCTGTGCCCCACAGTAACATTACTTGAATGGATTCTTTTCATTCAATAGATGTGTAAAGAACACGTATTATGTACTAGTCTAAGTAACTGAAATAAAAAAATGAATAAGACAAAACTTTTTAAGATATTCATGGTCCACTGGAAGAATGAGCCATGTATCATCACATTACTGCAATGGAAACACACTTTAGAGAAGAGGTTCTCTACCCTGGCTACATAGTAGAATCCTGTCAAGAGCATTTTAAATATACTGATAGTTGGCCCCACCGAGACCACTGAATCAAAATCTTTGTGAGTGGGACCCAAACATCAAAATTAAAAAAAATTTTTCTGGGTAATTATTATATGGAACCAAATTGAAAATTCTGTTTAAAATATAAGTTTAAAATTCACCAGACACTAATTACAGTCTGACTTAGTTTGAGTTCTTCCAAAAACTGACCTTATAATAAGGATTTTAATATAGGTAATTTATTGGGAAATGATTCTAAAAAGCCTTGCCAAAGGATTGGGGAAGTGAGATAGGCTAGGCAAGGAAGCCAGTACAAGTGCATTAGCAAACAGGTTACGACCATCAGAGGGAACTTTGGAGAGAGTATACAACACTCTTAAGCATCTAGCCCACCTTTCCTACACCACAGGCATAAGACACAAAGAGTATCTGCTATGTGTGTCAATTTTTAAATCTGTAGACTGTGTTTACTGATACCTCCTTTTTGAGGTAATGAGGTAATTAACCTGTATGACGTAGTTAGCACAGTGGCTAGGACGTAATAGGACTCCAGTGTTGGAGTAGTGAATAAGATTTTCTGTGCTGCTTAGAAGTTTTATGAGCACACATATATAAGGATGAATTAGGACACTTAAGTGAAGTGCTAATCTTGTATAGCTTAAGCTTAAGGTAGATCAGGAATTAAGTGAATTCGAACACTCGTAAATGCCAAATAACAAGGATATAGAGTTATGTTTGGGACAGAATTTTGGCTTTAGATATAGGCAGGTCTGGATTCAAAACTTGACACCACTGCTTTTTAGCAATTTTTACCTGGGAAGTCACTTAATCTTTCTGAGCCTCATTTGTAAAGTGGGAATAATACTAATAGCTACCCTAGAGAATTGCTATTGGAAAGATATGAAATAAAATCTGTAAAGAGATGCTTGATATATTATTATACACCACTGTGCTTGGTATATTATTAATATTTAGTGTCCCAGAGATCCCCATCCTGTGCTTGGAGTCTTATTAACATCAATACCACTTTCTTGCTAACTCTTTAAGTTTTCACTCATGTAGAAAATGCAGCAACTTGCAGAGTTCTATTGTCAAAGCATTTCTAGGAATCCCCAGAATAGCAACTTATATGTGCCCATTAGTAGTCTCATTCCTATTATGGCCAGATAAGCAGGGACTCCCTGACACTGACCCTGACTTACCAGTAAAATTGTGTTCCTGTGTCAAGTCACTAGAATTAAATTCTGTCACTCCTTGGTGGTGGTGGAACTGTGCCCTTGCATAATAACATTTATTGAGTATTTACTGTGTTTTCATCACTCTTCTAAGTGTTTCACTAAATTTCATCTAATCCTCAGAGAAAACAGTGTTACTATATCTAATTTACAGATAAAAATGTTAAAGCACATAGAGTTGAAGCAACTTTATTGTTTGTTTGTCTCCCTCCCCACTCTTCCTCTTCCCTCCTATTTTCTATTTTCTGAGATTGGATCTGTGATTTAGTATCTGTCATTATTTTTGGAAAACTCTTGACTGTTATTTCTTCAAATATTTTTTTTGCCTTAATCTCTTTTCTTTTTGAGATTTTAATTATATTTATATTAAACAGTTTAATATAGTCCTGCAGCTCTTAGATCCTCTGAATTTTTTTTCCTACTTTTTTCTCTGTGTATTTCAGTTTAGGTAGTTTCTATTGACTTATCTTCCAATAAATTGATTCTTTGCCCACATGACTACTTCAAATCTACTGATGAAATGCATTCTTCATCTTTGTGTTTTTGATTTCTAGCATTTCTTTTTTTTTATTTGAATTCTGTTAGCCAACATATAATACATCATTAGATTTTGATGTAACGTTCAGTGGTTCGTTAGCTGCGTATAACACCCAGGGCTCATCAAGTCACATGTCCACCTAATGCCCATCACCCAGTTACATCATCTTCCTACCCACTTCCTTTTCCACAACCCTCAGTTTGTTTCCCAGAGACAAAAGTCTCTTATTGTTTGTCTCCCTCTTTGATTTCTTCCCATTCAGTTTTCCCTCTCTTTCCCTATGATCCTCTGCGCTATTCCTTATATTCCACATATGAGTGAAACCATATGATAATTGTCTTTCTCTGATTGACTTATTTCACTTAGCATAACACCCTCCAGTTCCATCCAGGTTGATGTAAATGGTAGGTATTCATCCTTTCTGATGGCTGAGTAATATTCCTTTGTATATATGAACCACATCTTCTTTATCTATTCATCTTTTGAAGGACATCTTGGCTCCTTCCACAGTTTGGTTATTGTGGACATTGCTGCTAGGAATTTTGGGGTATATGTGCTGCTTCTTTTCACTACATCTATATCTTTGGGGTAAATACCCAGTAGTGCAATCGCTGGGTTGTAAGATAGCTCTATTTTTAACTTCTTGAGGAATCTCCATGCTGGTTTCCAGAGTGGCTGCACCAGCTTGCATTCCCACCAACAGTGTAAGACGGTTCCCCTTTCTCCACGTCCTCATCAACATTTGTTGTTCCCTGTCTTGTTGATTTTAGCCATTCTAACTGGTGTAAGGTGGTATCTCATTGTGATTTGGACTTGTAGTTCTCTGATGGCAAGTGATGTGGAGCATTTTTTCATGTGTCTGTTGGCCATTTGTATGTCTTCTTTGGAGAAGTGTGTGTCTGTTCATGTCTTCTGCCCATTTCTTAACTGGATTATTTGTTTTTTGGTTGTTGAGTTTGATAAGTTCTTTATAGATCTTGGATACCAGCCCTTTATCTATAATGTCATTTGCAAATATTTTCTCCCATTCTGTAGGTCGCTTTTTAGTTTTTTTGACTGTATCCTTTGCCATGTGGAAGTTTTTTATCTTCATGAAGTCCCAATAGTTCTATTTTGCTTTTGCTTCCCTTGCCTTTAGAGACTTGTCTTGCCAGAAGTTGCTGCAGCCGAGGTCAGAGTTACTGCTTGTGTTCTCCCCTAGGTTTTCGATGGATTCCTGTCTCACATTTAGATCTTTCAACCATTTTGAGTTTATCTTTGTGTATGGTGTAAGAAAGTGGTCCAGTTTCATTCTTTGGATGTGGGTGTCCAGTTTTCCCAGCATGATTTATTGAAGAGACTATCTTTTTTCCTTTGCATATTCTTTCCTGCTTTGTTGAAGATTAGTTGACCATAGAGTTGAACATCCATTTCTGGGCTCTCTATTCTATTCTGTTCATCATATGTCTGTTTTTGTGCCACTACCGTGCTGTCTTGATGATCACAGCTTTGTAATATAGCTTGAAGTCAGGAATTATGATGCCCCAAGCTTTGGTTTTCTTTTTCAACATTTCCATTTCTAGCATTTTTTTTTTTTAAAGATTTTATTTATTTACTTGACAGAGAGAAACAGAGCAAGAGAGTGAACACAAGCAGGGCGAGTGGGAGAAGGAGAAGCAGGCTTCCTGCTGAGCAGGGAGGCTGATACAGGGCTCCATCCCAGGACCCTGGGATCCTGACCTGAGCCAAAGGCAGATGCTTAACAACTGAGCCACCCAGGAGCCCCCCATTTCTAGCATTTCTATTTGATTTTTTTTTTTCCTGATTGTTTCCATTTCTCTGTTAAAATTACTTACCTGATCTTGCATTTTGTTCACCTTTTCTGGTAGACCCCTTAACAACTTAATTATAGTTATTTTAAATTTCTTGTCTAATAATTCTAATATCTCTTTATATCTGTATCTGATTATGTTAATTTCTTTGTTTTTTGATAGTATGTTGTTTTTATTCTTGCTTTTTTGTATGCCTTACAACTTTTGTTGTTGTTGAAAGCCAAAAATCTTATGTAACACAGTAGAAACAGGTAATTTTTATGCTTAGAAATGGGAATATCTTTTATCCCCCGTTAGTGTGGGGATGCGAGTTAATCAAGTCAGGTTTGGGATTTGTTCTTGCTATGATTACTTTTGGTGTACCACAGGCTACAAATTTCTCTGGCATTACCTTGTGTTTAGGGTAGGGACTAGCTTGCCAGAGCTTTTCTCAGTATCTGTTCCATTCTTAGTTTTAGGTGTGTCCTTTGTGCTATGTCTCAGAGAAGTCCTCTTTTCATGTTCTTGCCCCTCTTACTTGTCTCAGAGAAGTCCTCTCTTCATGTTCTTGCCCCTCTTACTTGTCTTGCACCAGGGTTACTTGTTATTTAATACCTATTAGCCTGGTTCAGGGGGAGGGAAGGAGAGGGTCATTATCTGTGTTTGCGATTAAGCCTCAGTGGTAGGCAGGTACTAGGTGTCTGAGTCTCAGAGATATGGCTCTCTCAGGAATGTACCCCAGTCCCAGCCAGAGGTGTGGGCACAGCATATATTCTTGTCCCTTAACCTAGCTGAAATGGGTTTTCATCAGGGTCCCAAGGGTGACAGCGTTTATTTTGCTTCCCATAGCAACCTAAGGCTTCGATTCTGTAGGGGAGACTGGGAAAGTGGAAAATAATCTGAGTGACTGCTATTGCTTTCCCCTAGTCTGCATCATGAGGAATTCTTTCTTCAGCCTCTCTCTAATGTTTTGATTAGTTATGTGGCAAAGAACCTATAAGTGGGTGTAAAATTCCCTATGTCTGGAGTCCCTAGGGGTCTGTATTCTCTCCTGAGCCCATACTTAGCCTTTACCAACTTGTTGAGAGTTTTTGTTGAATTCTTCTTAGTGTCTGGGTGCATCTGCCTTAGGTAGGAAGTGTCCTGGCTTTTCTTGAAGGTACCTGTCTTTCCTTAAATTTCCAGTTAGTTTATTGCTCAGAATTCTCAGCTCTCTGATGAGTTCAAGAAAAGTTAGGTATTTTCAGATTTTCTGGTATTTTTTGTTTTGGTTTTGTAAGGGTGGGAGCATGTCTTTCTCAGTTTTCTTTATCCCAAACAGAAGCTGGAAGTCCCATATGTCACACAGGTTAACTTTTTAGCTTGTTAATAAGAAGTGGAACCAGGGGGTGCCTGAGTGGCTCAGTGGGTTAAAGCCTCTGCCTTCGGCTCAGGTCATGATCTCAGGGTCCTGGGATCAAGCCCCGCATCGGGCTCTCTGCTCAGCAGGGAGCCTGCTCCCTCCTCTCTCTCTGCCTGCCTCTCTGCCTACTTGTGATCTCTCTCTCTCTGTCTCTCTCTCTGTCAAATAAATAAATAAAATCTTAAAAAAAAAAAAAAAAAAGAAGTAGAACCAGGATATGAGTCAGACAGTTGATTCCAGGCTTCATATTCTTAACTACTGAGCAACTGAGTTGCTTTATCTTGGTAACAATGAAATTTCACAGGCATTTTGCTGCTGGCCAGTGATGCTTTTAGTCTACACTGTCTAGGACAGTAGACACTAGCTAGCTACACGTGACTATTTAAATTTACATTTAAGTTAAATAAAATTAAATAAAGTTAAAAATTCATTTCCTCTGTCACACTAGCCATATTTCAAATGCTAATTAGCCACATGTTCTAGTGGCAGCCCTCTTGGACAGCACAAATTAGAACATTTTCATCACTGCAGAAAGTTCTATGGAACTTTCAGGAACAGGATCTTCCTAACAACATCAGGAACAGGATCCTCCTGACAGCATGACAGTCCCCTAACATGAGAGGAAAAACCCAGTTTTCCTACTTCTGAGCAGTGTTATGCTTGTGCCCAAATGTGTAACAGAATCTTTGCTCTTAAATCTACTCACCCCTTATAAGATTAGGCCTCTTGGGCACACTGCGATTTTTCTGCCTTCAACATGATTTCTCTCTCAGGAGACTATACTTGACTGAAATTTGGCTTTCTTCAGGTTTTCTGTAGTCAGTCAGACACATGGATATACACATCTGTTTTTCATATATGCACATGAAACACATCTTTATTGATCTGTATTGCAACTGTGCTCTGAACTCAAGTAATTTCCCAACAGCCTCCTTAGCTCACATGCAAATCAGTGGACCCAGACAGAACATAAGGGTCTGCCACATAACCCCACCCAGGTACCAGAACTAGTACTGTCATTAGATACTATCTAAAATTGTAGCACAAAGTTTGTTTACTTAAGTTTTCTTGGCTAAGATTTTATTTGGGGATATTAAGACACATGCAACTTTAATTTCACCTCTGAAAGTTAGAAAGCAACACCAAATGTACAGTATCCATCAAATACTTTAATCACTACCCAATTGTTAAGAATTTCAACTGATCTAAAAACTTGTTTAGTTTTCTTTCACTTTGTACTCATCTGCTTTAGGCATTTTTCTTTTTCCCAAAGCCTCCATATTTGGAGGGCAAAATAATAATAATGATAATAATAGCAAATATGTGGATGGCATTCAGCATATTCTAGGCACATACCCATTTATTCTTCACCACAATCCTGTGAGAGAGGTACAGTTAATACCACTGAGGTTCATAGATGAGGAAAACTGATGCACTGAGAGGTAATATATGCTAATATAGTAGAACAGGGATTTGAATCAAGATAGTCTGGTTTCCGAGGTCAGGCATTTAACCTGAATGTTAATTATTTAAAGTGACTAATTACCTACTTAACATTTCTCTATTTTTCTTCAAAATTCTCTGAATATCCTCCCTACTAGAGATATGTACTGGTCATGTTTTCCAATCTAGGGAGCTCCTGGCTTGTTAGCCAATTATCTCACTTTTGCCCTGACCACTTAGTTTTCACATATTGCCTAGATAATCCATTCCCGAAGTTCATCCTCTGAATCTCCCTTCTGACTGCTCTGACCCATATGTGTGTTATTGGGTTTTCCTTTAGTTATTTGTTTAAAGAAATCAATGCCTTCTATCTCCAACACAAACTTTTTTCTTAATACCTTAAATTCTCAAGCTAGGGTTTTTCAAAGTAGGGTAGGTATAATTTTTTTCATATAAATTAAAAGGTAAAGATGTAACTATGTAATTAAAGTCATATTAGTTTTTATATCTTTGCTAGAAAACATGAATGCCATGATTGAGGGAAAATTATTAAGCCATGCCATTCATTCAGAGACCCATTATATGATTCTTTTTTTCTACTTGCCATTATCCGTCTCTCCCTTCCACCACTTCCAGTTTTTCTACATCACACACTTTGGTTGTATCAGCCTTTAGAGATTATTTTTAATGAAAATGGTTAAGTGCAATATTTATCATGTTAATATAATGTATAACAGTGTGACCTGATGAAGAAAAATAGCACACATAAGCTGTATTTATATATTGCTTTTAAAATGTATAAATGTTAAGAAAATTGAGGTACTAAGCATGCTCAGTTTATATGTACTGAGTATATGCACTTGGTGACATTCCCTTCTAATACATATTGAAGCTAGATTAGTTACTGTGCTGTGTCGTTTATCTAAACACGATTTGTGACCTTAAATTTCCTATTTTTTCTCATCTAAGCTCACCGAAAAGCCAAGTTTAATACGTTTTTTCCCTAGTACTAGTGCTTACAGAAACCCATATTCCCTGACATTTAGAAAACAGTGTTGCCCACAAAAGCCATTAACATCTAAAGAGATTAAATTAAAATTCATTTAAAGGCCTCACACATCCCCTGAACATTCTTATCCTTATTTTTATTTTAAGGCTTCAGTGTAAGTTGAACTTTTCCCAAATTCCAGATAATAAGTTTTTATCTTATAATAGTTAAACTCATCTAAACTCAGTGTCTCTCCCTCTCTTCCTAATAGATGCCAAAATAACAGTCTGTTGGGAAATTTGACTAATTGTACAGAAAGGCATCCTGATATATACATTCTCTTATTCATCTAAATACAGCTGGGAAACTAGTTTCTCTTCTCTTGTCTTCTATTGCTGAGAGGAAGTAAGACATGGAGCTAAGAACCATAATATCCTAAGTATTAATCTACTTGCTTATCTTTTTATTCTGAATGTGTTATATATTTACATATGCCAAATATTTCCTTTATGATTTGTCTAGGCTATTAAAATGTCAGAAGAGATATAAACTACCAAAACAGGAGATCAAATTATTTATATTGTCCTTATTAATATAGCAGTGGGCCTAAGAGCATATTTGAAGAATGTAATAATTATATGAACTAAAACCAATAAGAGGTAGAAGAAGAAATTTAGATTAGACCAGATAGAGAGATCATTTGGGTGGAACTTGTAAGGTTAATGTTATATCCTAGGATCAGAATGGGAGTGTGAAATATATGCAATAAACAATCTGGCTAGAAATGCAAAGTTTCTGCCACAAACATATAAATAGCTCTCTTGCTCTGGGGGTCAGAGGGTTGGAATGAGAAAACTTTTTTTTTCTTTTTTTCTAAAGGTCATCTAGTTTTAATTCAAAAGATTTTAAGATGAAAATATGGACTCTGTAATCAGACCTGCATTTAATTTCCATCTCTCTAAGTGTGTGACATTGAGTAAGTTCTTTATGACTTCAGTTTCATCTGTGAAATGGGGGTAAAAACAGTAGCCACTTTATATGGCTATTTGTAGAGTGCTTCACATATTGCCTGGTACATGGCAAACACACCATAATGGTCACCACTGCAATAACAACATTATTAATAATATTAGCAATCATAATAATGGTAATACATATAATTATTAAACCCTGGTGTGAAAAGACTGTTCCTTTTCTCTTTTAAAGTGCATCAACTTGCTTTCTTCATCCTCTAACTTTGCAGAATTCTAATCAACTGGAGTCCATTGCAGAGCTAGGATAGTTCTACCATAATTAACCAAGATTGAGTTGAATGAGGGTTTCCCTTGAGATATGTCTGTATTGGGCCATCATCATCTCCTAAATTGGTACCCTGTAATACCATTTCTGGCATTGCAAAGTAGTAAACTGCCTGCCTGTGCAGATTTTTAGAAAGACACACACTACCAAAACTGACTCAAGGATAAGGATAAATAGAAACAATGAACAGACCTATAACAAGCGAAGTGATTTAATTGGTAATTAAAACAAAACAAAACAAAATCTTCCCACAAAGGAAAGCCCTGGCTCAGATGACTTCACTGGTAAATTAACACCAGTTCTTACAAACTCTTCCAAAGAATAGAATAGGCGGTCATAGTTTCTATTTATTCTGTAAGCCAGCATTATCCTTATACCCAAATCAGAAAAATACTTGCCAAGAAAAATACAGACCAGTATCTCTTAAAATAGAGTTATAAAAAATCCCCAATAAAATACTAGCTATGGAACCCAACAGCATATTTAAAAAGTTATATATCATTCATTACCAAGTGGTAATTACCTCAGGAATGCAGAGTTGGTTCAGTTTATGAAAATCAGTGTAGTACACACTATTAATAGAATAAAGGGAAAACTCCTTATGATAATTTCAATAGATACAGGAAAAGCACTTGACAAAATTCAGCATCCTTTCATGATAAAACAGTTTTAAAAACTAGGACTAGAAGGCAACTTCCTTAAGTAATAAAAAGCATCTATAAAAAATCCAAAGCTAATATCATACTTAACAGTGAAAGACTTAAAGTATTCCCGCTAATGTCAGGAACAAAGCAAGGATATTTACTTGTACTACTTTTATGCAACATTTTGCCTGAGTTTCTAGCCAGGAAAATTAGGTAAAGAAAAGTAATAACAATCTTTACTCACAAATGACATATCTTAACATCTAGAAGATCTTAAGGAATCCACAAGAAAACTATTAGTGCTAATGAATACATACAGGAAAGTTATAGGATGTGAGATCAATATGCAAAAGTTATTTATATTTTTATACACTGAGTGATCTGAAAATGAAATTATAAAGCAATTCTATTTATAACATCAAAAAGAATGAAATATTTAGTAATAAAGGTAACAAAAAAAGCATAATACTTGTATCTCAAAAACCTGTAAAGCATCATTTTAAAAAATCAAAGAAAGACATAAATAAATGAAATCTATGTTCCTGGATTAGAAGACTTAATATTTCTAAGATGGAAATAGTTTTGAAATTAATCTATAGACAATGCAATCCCTGTCAAAATCCTTTTTTTTTTTTATGGAAATTGACAAGCAGAACTTAAATTTTATATGAAAATGCAAATGACCAAGTATAACTAACACAATCTGGAGAAAGAAGAACAAAGTTGGAGGACTCACACTTCTTGATTTCAAAATTCACTACAAAGCTACAGTAATGAAGATTAGGTAGTACTGGTATAAGGATAGACATATAGGTGAACAGAGTACAATTGCTAGTCCAGCAATAAACTCTTTACATTTGTGGTCACTTGATTTTTGACAAGGGTGCCATGACAATTCAATGCATAAAAAATACTCTTTTCAACAAATGGTACTGCAGAAAAATATGAAGTTGGATCCCTGTCTTATATTAGAAATAATCCTAAAATAGATCAAAGACTTAGGTATAAGAGCTAAAATTATAAGACTTTAGAGTAAAACACAGACATAAATATTTCTCAATTTGGATTAGATAGTGGTTTCTTAGATGCGACAGCAAATATGCAAGCAACAAAAGAAAAAAATGATCAATTAGAGTTCATCAAAATTAGAAGTTTCAGACTTCAGTGGACATTATCAAGAAGGTAAAAAGATAGCCACAGAATGGGAGAAAATATTTTCAAATCATGTATCAGATAAGGGACTTGTATCCAGATTATACAAAGAATACTTAAAACTCAATAATAAAAAGATAAATAGCCCAATTAAAAAGTGGTCAAAGTAACTGAGTAGACATAATTTCAATGAACATATACAAATGACCAATAGTCACATGAAAAGATACTCAGCATTGTTATTCATATGGGAAATGCAAATCAAAACGATAGTGTGATATCATTACAGTCGCTGGGATGGTTATAATAAGAAAGACTGATAACAACAAGTGTTGGCAAGGATATGGAGAAATTGAAGCCCTTATATGTTGCTAGTAGGAATGTAAAATGGTACACCTGCTTTGGAAAACAGTCTGGTAATTCATGAAAATGTTAAACATAAAGTTACTATATGACCCAGTAATTCCACTTTAGATATGGAGCCCTCCTGTTTTGCTTGTGGGGATATAAAATGATGTAACCACTTTGGAAAACAGTTGGAAATTTCTTAAAATTTTGAACTTAAGAGTTACTATATGATTCAGTAATTCCACACATAGGTATATACCCAAGTTGATCGAAAACCTATGTCTACACAAATTCTTGTACATGAATGTTCATGGCAACTTTGTTATAATAGTTAATAAGTGCAGAGAACCCCCAGTTGTCCAATCACTGAAGAACAGGCAAGTAAATGTGGTTTATTCATATACTGAAGTATTATTCAGCCATTAAAAGAAATGAAGTACTGATACTTGCTACAACTGGATGAATCTTGAAAATACTATGCTAAGTGAAAGAAGCCAGGCACAAAGTCCACATATATGATTCCTTTTACATTAAATGTCCAAGAATTCACATTCATACAGACAGACAGAAAGTAAATTTACAGTTTTCAGGGCTGGGAGTAGGGAATGAGTAAAGACTGCTAATGCTTACAGAAGTTTGTTTTTTGGTTTTTTTGGTTTTTTTTTTTTTTGGAGCAATGAAAAATACGTGATGACTGCACAACTTTATAAATATACTAAAACTCACTGAATTGTAGACCTTAACAGGTTGGATTTTTTGGTATATGGATTATATTTCAACAATAACAACAACCAAGACAAAATCACTTTAAAGACACAAACTTCTGCTGGCATAAGTTTGAAGCCATCAGGTTATATCTGTCTAAGTAAAACTCTGGATTCCAGTCTGTGTGTGAAGTTCTCAGCATAACTGACTGCAGTGAAATAGTTCACTAATAATATTCTTTTGGGTGGCCATGTGCCCTAAGTGTCCAGCACAGTTGAGGTGTATTCTTTCAGTAGGTTGTCAGAAGACAGTACAGAGCACTGATACTATGGTTAAGGTTTTTTTGTTTTTCTTTTTGTTTTTTTGAGGGGATTGAAACTGTTGAATGACAGTCATGGCATTTCTGAAATCTCTTGTTCAAAGGTGTGAGCATAAAAAATGATTGAGTTCGTCCAGTGAATGTCTTTCTAAATAATTGCCGTCTCTAACAGTTTTAGAATTTTCTTTGGAAAGTACACCAAGGCAGGTGGGAAATCACACAGAACTTAATTTGAGGAGCTTAAATTTTTATATGCATTTGGTAAAAGTTTTTGTTAAAAAACTAAATCCAACTGAGTAAATTTGAAGATCTAATGGGCTTTATTAACTGATTTATGAATTGGTAGCATCCCATCTATCAAGTACAATGATCCTCAGAAGAGTTGTACAAAATGGAAGGTTTTTATAGTAAGGAGGGTGGGGTGAGAAGTTATTACCAAAATAAAAGATTATTTCAGGCAATGTCATTTTTCCCGAGGAGGAAGAACAGAGAGTCTTGTCATGTAGATTACCTCACTTTCCTTTGGGAGATTGAGAGGGCCCACAGGTACCTCATTGGTGCTGACCAGAAAATTCCTGACCTTTGGTTGGTGGGGGGGAGGTTGAAACTGCAATTATGTTAAGTGTTAAGCCCCAGTTCGGTGAATCGCCTAAGTACCTACATTCTGGGCCTGTGGTTTTCTTTTTGACAGTTTGCCACATTATGAACTGTTGAAACATATTTGCTTTTAGCTTTATTTAGAGAATTAAGAGCTTTTCTGACGAGCTAATCAACAGAACCACCAGGTACCTAATAAGTAAGATTCTGGAGGGAGCACATGTAACATCTAAAATGGAACTCAGAGTCCGGGTCTACCAACTCAGTTACCTATTTTAAAATAATATCTGTTAAGCCCTCCACCAAAAAGCAATTATATTATAATAGGTAATTATTTTTTAATACATAGCAGGGGCCACTCTAAAAGAAAAAATATCCACTAGAAATATCACTTAGATTCAATGTTATATAAATTACATATTACCTAGCAATTATAAGATGAATGGTCTTAACGGTAAATTTGTTATATAGGACATCCTTAAGTGTTTGCCTGTATTGCATTTTTTGATGTTTCCAAATCCTAGATTTTATGCAATTTGAGAAGTAGTGTAGATCTACTTATTGCTAGTTTTTTTAGTCTCTTTAAAAAAAAACAATCTTAGTTGAATTTCATTTGTAAATGTAAAACTAAGGGAAACACTAGTCTAGGATTTCAGATCGAAAATGATCTTGAAACCCTAGGCTGCACAAATAAATAGGGATAGCATTAATGGGTGATTTCTGGCCAGGAATCTCTGTCATTTCTTGAGAAATTCAAGACAACAAATGCCAGTTTCTCTAAATGGAGCTCATTCATTTCAGCCTACAAAAAGCCCCTCTGATAAAGTCAGGCTTTTTATCCTTAAAATTAAAAAATATATTTCCCCAAAGGAAAGAAAAAAAAATGTGGCTGTAAAAGCATTTTAAATATCCATTCGAACTGTTGCATGTAGTGTCTTTCAGTTTATCATTTAACTGCATTTTTTTCACCAAATGATAGTTTTAGGTAATAGCTTAGATTCAACTCACCTGATTTTATTAGTGCTGTGTGAAGCTGTAGAATCAGAAAACAAATCTAAGAATCTAAGGATTTGAGGGAATCAAGTCATATTCCAATGATGACTTAAGGGTTGACCAAAAAATGGGAAAATTTTGGGTTTTCTCTTTGAAGAATTACCTAAAATAAATTCAATTTATGATCCTTTGAATTTTTTTTTGTGAAAACTGTCTTAAGGCCTAAAACAATTTTTATAACCATTATCATTCAAACTAGGTGGAAATAGCCCTCAAAATGCAGAGAAATTACTGTTCCTGACTCTCTCTATGCTATGAGAAATCAGATGTCAGTAGTTAGTTGCATTATCATGTTAAGTATTTGTTTTTTATTATTGTCACATTCTAAAAGACTTTAGTACAATGCAGTAAGAACTAATAAAACAGGAAATCAGAATAGCCAAAGCAATGAAAGTCAGAGTGAGGCAAACCAAGTTGTTGAAAAACAAAATAAAATTCATAAATGGGAAAAAGAAGCTTTTGCCATGAGTCACTTAAAGGGCTTTCTGACATATATTTGCTATTTTCTCTAAAATTGTGTTTCTAGGTTTTCCCACCATGTAAATACTCACCTTTGCTTAAATTACTGTGCCATTGGAAATATTTAAAAAAAAATTTTTTTTTTTAATTTGCAAGAGAGAGAGCACAAGCAGGGGGGGAGGTGGCAGAGGGACAGGGAGGGAGAGAGTCTTAAGCAGGCTCCAGGCCCAGTGCAGAGCCCAACACAGGACTCGATCTCCTGACCCTGAGATCATGACCTGAGCCCACATCAAGAGTTAGACACTTAATGGACTGACCCATCCAGGTGCCCCGAATATTTTTTAATCTTGAAGAGAAATTTTCTTTAATTTCTAGATTATGGTATTGTTCTTGTCAATACAAATGTCAGGATCAAATCAGAATGGATCAAACTTGGGATGTTCAAACAAATGATAGCCTTGACATATTCTTCCCCGAGAAGACAGATAGCAAAACCTGGAGCTTATTTCTTACCCCTCTGTTCTCACCTCACTAACTTTCTTCCTTTTTTAGGATTTTTTGGGGGGTGTTTTTCTTTCACACTGAAATTTCTGCCATAGAAATTTACCATTTCTTCAGTGTTATTATCTATTAAAATCATCTCAATGCTGTGTTCTCATTAACACTGTGGAATAGATATTATTTTCATTTTGTAGATTAGAAACTGAGACCTAAAAGGTTAATTGCATTGCTCAGGGCCACATGGTAAATATCATCTTAGGGATTTAATTCTTCAGACATGATACTGACTGACCTGGAATGTTGCCTCTAGTGTAGATCTTTGCAGTTTTCAAGCAGCAATATTGTCTTTTGGTTCCTGTGTTATTTTTTCTCTTTTTTTCTTGTCCAATTTCTTTGAACTCTCAGCTTTTACCCATGTTCATATTTTTTATTTATTGCTTCTTCTGCTTCTCTCATTAAACAGATTCCTCTATTGCTTATACTCTGCCCTGGCAGTTTGGCTTCCATAATTTCTGTACAGAATTTTAGCTAAGTAAGCCTCAGAGTTTGAGTTTGGTCGAATTCACTGCTTTCTGTTTTCATCCTTTCTGAAATCCTCGTTGCTCATCTACTGAGTTTCCTCGAAATCTTGTGACTTTTTGCTTTCATACCATGGTGTTAGCTTCTACTCCTGGCATAGCATGTAGTGGTGTCCCTTGTGAAAAGGATGCACCTTTTAGAATTCTGCTCTGGGCCTGTCCGGAGAGGCCACACTGCTTACAACAGGTCCCTCCCCATTCCTCATCTCAGATAATACTTCTCCTGCCCTGCTGCTGTAAAAAGGAGTCTCTCTCAGGGCGCCTAGGTGGCTCAGTGGGTTAAGCCTCTACCCTTGACTCAGGTCCTGATCTCAGGGTCCTGGGATCGAGCCCCATATTGGGCTCTCTGCTCGGCAGGGAGCCTGCTTCCTCCTCTCTCTCTGCCTGCCTCTCTGCCTGCTTGTGATCTCTCTCTGTCAAATAAATAAAAAAATAAAATCTTAAAAAAAAAAAAAAAAAAGGGAGTTTCTCTCTATTCTCCCTCCAGGCTACCTAGCTTTTTTAAAGATTTTATTTATTTATTTATTTATTTATTTATTTATTTATTTATTTGATTGAGAGAGAGAGAGAGTGAGTGAGAGCTAGAGAGCATGAGCATTGGGGGGTTAGGGAGAAGCAGACTCCCCACTGAGCAGGGAGCCTAACATGGGGCTCCATCCTGGGACTCTGGGATCATGACCTGAGCCGAAGGCAGATGTTTAACCGACTGAGCCACCCAGGCACCCCCAGGCTACCTAGCTTTTGAAATATATTTAAAATTTTAATTTTTTACCAGAGTAATAAGCACACACTTTTTAAAGCAAATATTTTTAAAAGACTTATAAAGAGAAACAAACAAAAAAAGAAACAAATAGTTCTTACTTTCATCCGTTTCTACCCCTTCAATAACTGTTTCTTTTTTTCTTTATTTAGATATTTCTAAATAATTGATACATACTGCTATTTCCTGAATTATTAACATTGGGTATTGTATGTTAATTTTTTTATATAATATTTATTTCTTTTCATTATTCTTCTAATTTCTGTCCTTTTTATCCTTGTATAGTCTTCTACCTCAATTTTTGGTTAAATCAGCTGTTAGTGTTTATAATATTATTACCTTGTAAATATTGTGCATTGCAGACCCAAGTAACATATTGTGACTTCTTTTATTTTGGGGTATATTTTTTCTGTAGTTAAAAATTTCCTCTAATATTTGTTTAGCTATCTGTGAATCTATTGCTTTTTTTTTTTTTTTCAAAATAGTCCAATTGTTCTGTTCTAATCCTTAAAATATTTCTACACACCAAAACACCAATTAATATATTGTTTTATTTTTTTCCCCAGTAACCCTTGTAGAGACCAAGGGCAAGGCAGTCCCAAGATGGGCCACTTTGGCATCAACATTATTTCGAGTTAAAAGCATTCCGAATCCTGCAGTTTCAGAAAAATCTACCGCCCCCCGCCCCAACTGCCTGCTTATACCAGGAAAAGACTTACTAACAGAGATTCCTCTTTACCTAAGAAACTTACTTAAGTCATAGGGCAATATTTGTTGTCCAAACATCTCCTTTCACCTTCCTGCTAATGGTCTTTCTCCTCTTGTATCCTCATACCTCTTTCCTTCTCCTTAGTTCATGTAAGCATCATGTTGCCTCACTGTTTTGGAATTTCCATGTCTGTGTGGATTTCCCTTAAGTAGGCTATTAAATTTGATATTCTCCTGCTAATTGTCTCTCGCCAATTTGATTCTTAGTCTAGGTAGAAGGACTATGAAAGATAGAGTAAATTCTTCCTCCACAATACCCTCCTTTGACATGTCTCCAATTTACCCTAGACTTTCACTTTCTCCTTCTGCCAGAAGAAGAGATGTCATTCTGGGACTTTCTTTCTTTTTTTTTTTTTTACCTTCCTGTGTTGCAATCCTTATTTCCGGATTTCATGTAGATAACTTTCTCATTCTATAAAACATCCTTTCATGATGATGTACTTTGATACTTTTTCCATTCATAGTTCTGGGCTTTCAGTGGACCTGTGTGATTTGAAATGCATATCCTTCAGTTCTTGGAAATTTTCTTATATTATTTGATAGATACCAGCCCTTTCTTTTCCCTTTTCTCTCTTTTTGGAACTCTTCTCAATGAGAAGGTAAAACTCCTGAATTAATTCTCTAATTTCTGTTATTTTTCTCACTTTTTCCTGCTCTATTGTTTTATCATTTTATTTTTTCTCGACTTTCTCTTCCAACATTTATAAAGTTGACATGTTTATTTTTTTAGCATATTATACTTACTCTTTCTTGTTCTTTCAATGTTTCTGCTTTTCTGTTTTACATAGCATGTGGTGGTTATTGTTTTATAGACATAACATTTCCTTTTATTACTCTGAATATTTGAAAAATTTTAGAAGTGTCTCTCTTTTTTATTTATTTTTAAAGATTTTGTTTATTTATTTGACAGAAACAGAGAGATCACAAGTAGGCAGAGAGGCAGGCAGAGAGAGGGGGGGAAGCAGGGTCCCTGCTGAGCAGAGAGCCCGATGTGGGGCTCGATCCCAGGACCCTGAGATCATGACTTGAGCCGAAGGCAGAGGCTTTAACCCACTGAGCCACCCAGGCGCCCCTCTTTTTTTAATCTTACATTCATGTTGGAGCTTTTTGTCAGTTCCCTGGTGACTCATAGGTATCAGTGAATAAGAGGCATCAGAAAATAAAATTGATAGGCTACTATATTTTTTCCTTTGTCAGAATTGACATTTGTCATTTACAGAAACTCAATTTAAACTAGCTTTGGAAAAAAAAAACTAGCTTTGGAAAAAGGGAACTCTTCATACACAAAACAGAGTAGTCTTCAAATATGGCTGGATTCAGGAGCTGATACAGTGTTGTCACTGTGATCTCTATTTTGTGATGAGGTCACTTCCTTTTCTACAACATGAAATAAGTGGAAGAAAAGAGGAAAGAGGAGTTCTGTTATCAAAAGAAGATTGTAAGGAACAGGAATACTTAAAAGAGAAAATCCATAGCTATTCCCTAAAGCCCCTTAGGATGGTAGCATGTGAGACTCAGGATCCTAAAACATAAGTTTATTTTATAGTTGAGTTATTGCTCTTAATAAAGCAAAATCTATTCCCTTCCAGGACTGTGATGTGTTATTCTCTCACATACCTACTTCTCTCCCCTACCCAAATGTTTTTGAGATGTACCCTTCTGAAAGACAGCATAGTCTTGACCCAGAAATTCTTTAAGACAGTGGTTCTCAATCTTCAACAAGCATACAAATTCTTAGGGTTCTTGTTCAAATTCAGATGCTGATTCAGCATGTTCTTGGTGGGGTATGAAACTTCTGGTTTTTTTGAAAGATGGCAGTTAATATTGAAGCCACTGGTTCTTAGATCACTCTTTGAATGGCAAGGCTTAAAGCATTTGGTTTAGCTTCTCAAGTTGCCACTGATTAGAAACTTTTCCAGAAAATCTGAAACCTGACTTTGGCTACAGTATCTTACTTTCACAAACTTTAGGATCAAACCAAGTCCTTCATGATTTAGTAGGTAGGCTGACATTTCCTGGATGAGTAACTTCCAATGGCCAGAGTAAAAAAAACAAAACAAAACAAAACAAATGATGAAAAAAAAAAACCCAAAAGATTTTCTGAGAAGGATTTACATTTTCTGAATCTCCAGTACCTTAGGCTCTCTGTACTTCTGTGTGAGCACAGACCTTGGAGGAAGTCTCTAGTTTATAAATGTGACTACAAATGGATGTGAGATTGGCCAAAATCAATCCCCTACCTAACAGATGCTAACTGGTTATTTTTACACAATCTGAAATCCATGAAGTAATTAGGAAAGCAGATAAGAATTAAATCAAAGGCTCAATAACTGGTTAGTGAATTGTCCCATCATTAGGGCATGTGTATTCACAAGTAGTAGGAAATACATGTCATCCTGTAGCAATGGTCCCCAATTGATATACTTCTTTTGTTATTTAATAGTCGTACTTCTGTTCCACAGTACTATCACTCTCAAATTTAGCTATGCATGTTTCTCTACGATAAGAATAGAAACTTGAATAATGGCAGCATATATTTTTCACTGAAGTCCCCTGAGTCTTTTCTATATCCTTTTATATCTCTTAGAACTCATATTTAATCATTCCTCGCATCCCTGAAATCTTTAAATAATAAAAAATGAAAGCACTGCTGAGCGTAATCTGGCACCAGGAACAATCCTGGCTTATGGCTGAGCGGTGTGGAGTGAGCACAGGCTTGGGGACAGGGGCACACCTGTGTGCTAAACCTGGCTCTGACATTACTTCTTCAAAAACCTGGGGCAAGTGCTCAGCTCAATTGCCCCCAGCTGAAATGGGCAGGAGACTGATAACACTTAATCTTCCTTTCCCAGAGAGAATTAATTAACTGGCAGAGCAACTTTGTGTAGGGGTTGGGGGAAGAAGGCCTATAAAATACTCAAAATAGTACATATGAGTTCTGTGAGAATGTGTTCACTGGACCTCATCAACCACAAAAGTGGCTTGCAAGTTTCTGTGCGATTAGTAATTGCTAAAATCTTAAAGAGCAGTTGACACATTATATTGGAATCACAATAATGAGTATATTTATATTTTGCATACATATTTATATAAACCAGAGGGTTATTATGAATACCTGTGATATCCTTTCACAATCCATAGATTTATAGATGGAAAGAACCTTAAAAATTGACTAAGTAATTCCATCCATTTTGTAGGAAAAGAAGTGGAGGCACAAGGAGATTTACTTTAGCCAGAGTCATAGAGTGTGACTGCTTTTATGCCAGAGGCAAGACAAGAAAAAGAAGAAAAATGAGCATTTGTTGAGGGTCTCCTAAATGTCAGATATCCTGCTAAGATTCTTCATATAAATGAATCAATTTAATGCTCACAGCAAACCTTTAGGATGTTATCTGTATAGGTTTTCTTTTGTCTAACAGCACAATTAGCAAAAGTAAGAGGTGGAGTGTATGTCTTAGTGGTTGAAAGAGCATGTTTTGCTTCTTCGTTTCATTATACCTAACTACCTCTCTAGGATTGGCAGGGGTTGAAGATTCCAGGTTAGTGTGGCAGGAGGCCTGGGGAATCTGGAACCAGTCCTCCTAGACATTTTCTGGCACCTTGAATGGAGAGAGTTCCTTTTCCCATAACAGGTACCATGTTCTCCATTCCAGAAATAACACTAGTTCTGGTCTCCAAGTACAGTTTTGCAGCCTCCTGAGGCTCCCATTATCACCTATAATTCCTTAGCTTATCTGTTCTTTATCTATTAACTTCTCCCAAAATCATTTTTGAAACCGTCCAAAATATATCTTTGAACTTCTCTTTTTCTTGGACAGTGCTGAATCTTTCCCCAGGTTTTAGAGGCCCTCCTCCCCCAGAATACTGTAGAGTTTATTTTTTTAATTGGTAAAGAGTAACTATCACATGTTGTAGGATTATGCATGAGCCAAATATTCTACAGATGAGAGAACAAATGACCTATAATGACCTTCTGTTCTCCACAAACTATGTTGCAGTGTAGTCTATAGCCTACCGACATATCTATGAAAACTGGTATCAGAAAATTCAACCCAAATGCAGAGGCTTCCCTACTTGAAAACCTATAATCCATTAATGTCACATTTCACTAATTCTAACTGGTAACCTCTTAATCTTGCTGTAGACCCTTGTCAGTTTGTTATAGAAAATCAGTTTTCCGAAAAAAAAGAAAAAAGAAAATCAGTTTTCCGTATAAGAGCCTTTGGCTTATATTTACATGCTGAGAAAATTTTAATTTGCCTTCTGAATCTCTTCCAATGAAACTTCATATGTGAAGCACATGTACTCCATGGTTTTCTTGGCTGTATATATTTCCAGTCTTATTATTTAGAAAGTTGATAAAATTATGTGATCAATAGTCATGAAGTTGGGTCTCTTAAGAAAGACATGTTGGCAATGCTAAGCTTACTAAGAGCATAACACAGTCTTGAGAATGACGGAAAAAAAGCTAGAATCCAGGACTTTCATACACTTGGGACATGATATCTATTAATCCAATGATTAATGCATTAATCACTTTTTCATGAAAATTAACTTCTTAAAACTCCACTTGGATTTGCTATTTGTAATCCAAGGGAAAGTAGTTTGTGGGAACCTCAGTCAAGGTAGTGTCTTTACAGTTAGCTATTTCTATTAGTTTTTCTATGAATCTTCATCATGGAGCCTTTTTAATCAAGGTAAGTGAAGGTTTATTGTGAATTACTTGGTGAATCTTAGCTATTTTTTATAGTAATTCTGAATATTCAGAGAAATATCAAAATAGTCCAATTGGCTATTAAGACAATCAAGAAATTCAGAATTCTTTGAATGGACTATTAAGAAAGCCACATGTTGGGGCACCTGGTTGGCTCAGTGGGTTAAAGCCTCTGCCTTCTGCTCAGGTCATGATCTCAGAGTCCTGGGATCGAGCCCCGCATCGGGCTCTCTGCTCAGCAGCGAGCCTGCTTCCCCCTCTCTCTCTGTCTGCCTCTTTGCCTACTTGTGATCTCTCTCTCTGTCAAATAAATAAATAAAATTAAAAAAAATAAATAAATAAAGCCACATCTTCACAAGTTAAACGTATAGCTCATTCATTTCTTGCTTTGGTTATACTGATATAGCAAATGTTTGAAAATGATTGTTTGGGGTTTTTATACTTCTAGATTATTATATCATTTACCTATGGCTGTCTACCAGTCCATCCCAAAATAATGGTTTAAAACAACCACTTCTTTGTTTATGATTCTGTGGGTTGGCAACTAAGGCTGGGCTCAGCTGAGTTGGCTTGGCTCTGCAACATCAGATATTGGACTAGGCTCAATCTTATATTTGGGCCATGGCTGGGACAGCTCAGGCTGCTCTCTGCATGCTCTCTAATTCTCCGGTTTGCCTGGACTTTTCTGTTGTTCCAGAAGACCAAGCAGAAAAGATGAGTCCCAGTGCACAAGCCTTTGTGGATCTTTTGCTTGCATCATATTTGCTGATATATTATTGGCTAAACAAGTGACATGACTCAGCAAAGTCATTGTGGGAGAGGACTACTCAGGGAACAGATATAGAGAGGAATGATTCTCTGGAATCATACGGAAAGGAGTAACAACCATAGTTACTAACACAGAGATCCATGGAGTCCTTTCATCTTTTAGGAAATGAATATTAGATCAGATCAGGTGTGGGCAAACTATGGCCTATGGGACAAATTCAGCCTGCCACCTGTTTTTGTAAATAAAATTTTATGGAAACACAACCATGCTCATTCATTTATATATTGTCGATGGCTCTTTTGTGCCACACTGGGAGGATTGAGTAATTGTACAGAGACAGTAAGGCACAAAAAGCCTAAAATATTTACTCTCTGGACCTTTACAGAAAATGTTTGCCAGCCATGAATTGGATAATTGACCTTTTTCTCTATCTCTAAACTGTAAAGCAATGGAGTACTTTTTAATAACTGATTTCCAGAGGTTGATATTGAAGTGTCTTTTGGGGAATCAAAAACCAGGATGAAAAAGGCTGTATTACTAGACTATACCTGAAACAATAGTCCTTTCCCTATGAATAAAGGATATGTAAAAAGATTCTACCAAGACAGGCTGTGGGTAATTTGGGGAATAACATTAAACTACTAATCCTTTTCCTGTGTGTATATCAGTATGTGTATGTGTATATATTTTAAATCTTATTGACTAGCACAGCAAGTCAGTTCGTGAGAGAGTCAATCCTTTTCCCTGACACCCCATTTTGAAGAGTTTTCCAATGTTCACAAACTCACACTGGCATGGTTGAAGCTGATCGAGTAATATCACTATATTCTATTTCACACGATCAGAGAGCTGTGATAGAGAAGGTGAGAGAGATACACACACACATACACACAGGTGTTTGAATAATTAGATTTTTATTATTTTCTATGTTCTTAGTTCCAATTGGTCATATTTCACATGCAAGAGAAATAATTTTACATGTCTTTGCACCAACTATGATAATTTAATATCTGTAATATGTAATATATGATATAGTGTATAGAATAATATGAATAATATATACATAGGTAGATAGATAGATAGATAATACAGTAACATAATGTTACCTGACCATGAATATTTATTTCCCCAGCCCTTTTTTTGTTTATTTACTACCATGATTACCAATATATCTGATGATAGTCTATGAGAAAATAAAATCTAGTTTTCGTAATGGATACTCTATGTGTTGTTGAAAATTTCCATTGACTGTCACTTTAAGTGTCTTTGATTCAGCCTAATTTCTATCAAGCTTTGAGTCTTGAGCACCTCCAATTTGCTTGACACTATGTATGTATAGGTTAATATTCCATCCTGGACTAATGTTAACATTAGACTGAGGTACTGTTTAATAAATGAAGGGTCAACATAAATCAGAAAAGCAGAAAATGTATTCTTTAAGTGTGACCTTCAACTTATGACTGTTTTGTTAATCTTGAAAACTTAATGGTTACCAATTTAAATTTTTTACTGGTTTGATGTTGATGTTGTCAAGATTAAATTTGTTAGGCTATGTAGAGTGTTTGTAAGGGTGCCATGTACATAGTGTTTGCTGTTATTATTTAGTTTGATTGGACTTTAGTCTTGTTGGTTCATGTTGAGTATATTGAATACTACATATACATATATTCATTGAATTTAATATGTGTATACATAAATGAATGCATACCTCCTATAGAACTATAAAAAAGAGCAGTAAGGCTGAGAATTAAGTAAAAAACACAAAATAAGGTTAAAAAATGGAGAAACAGAGTATGGTTGGCATCTGGGAGAACTACAAGCAGGACAGAATATATGCAAGAACTAATGTAAATGTTGAATATAGTAGATCTCCCAATTCATCCCATATTATGGGTACTCTCTGGGAATGGACACGGTGGCTTAAAAACAGATTTGGCAAAGTTGAGCAAAGAATTTGTCTGTGTTAAAGAAGATTTCATTTTTTGGAGCAGTTTTAGGCTTACAGAAAAATTCCTCATAGAGGCTTGCCATATACCCCTTCCTACTTCTTCCCATCCCCACAGTTCCTCCTATTATCAATATGTTGCATTAGGGTGGTGCTTTTGTTATAATCGAACAACCAATATTGACATATTATTATTAACTGAAGCCTCTAATTTACATTAGAGCTCACTCTTGGTGTACATTTTAAGGTTTTGGCACATGTATAATGTCATATATCCACCATTACAGTATTATACTGAATAGTTTCTCTGTCCTAAAAATGCCCTGTACTCCACTAATTCATTCCTCCCCTTCCCTCTGAACCCCTTGGCAACTACTGATCATGTCTCCATAGTTTTGCCCTTTCTGGAATGTCATATAGTTGGAATCATTCAATAGATAGCCTTTTCAGACTGGCTTCTTTTACTTAGTAATATGCACTTAAGTTTCCTCCTTTTTTCATCCCATGGCTTGATAGTTCATTTGATTTTAGCACTGAATAATATTCCATTGTATGGATATACCACAGTTTGTTTATCTATTCACCCACGAAAGGACATCTGGTTGTTTGAAAGTTTTGGCAATTATGAATGAAGCTGCTATAAACATTAGGTGCAGGTTTTTGTGTGGAAATAAGTTTTCGATTCATGTAGGTAAACACCTAGGAGTGTGATTTCTGGAGCTTGTGGTAAGCCTGTATTTAGCCTTGTAGGAAACTGCCAAACTGTCTTCTAAGGTGGCTAAATTATTTTGCATTCTCACTGTCAATGAGTGAGAATCTCTGTTGTTTGATATCCTCACCAGCATTTGGTATTGTCAGTGTTTTGGATTTTAGCCATTCTAATGGGTTTAATTTGCAGTTCACAAATGAATATGATGTTGAGCTTCTTTCCATGTGCTTATTTGCCATGCGTAGATCTTCTTTGGTCAGATGACTTCAGATTTTTCTGATTTTTTAATTGTGTTACTGTTTTCCTACTGTTGAATTTTATGAGTTCTTTGTATATTTTGGACAAGTCCTTTTTCAGATATGTGTTTTGCAGATATTTTCATCCAGTCTGTGGCTTGTCTTTCACCTCTGTTAACAGTTTCTTTCACAGAGCGGGAGTTTTTAATTTTAAGAAGCCCAACTTACTGTGATTTTTTTTGTTTTAAGATCATGCTTTTGATGTTGTATCGGAAATGACATTGCCAAACTGATCACCTAGATTTACTTCTGTGTTTTTTCCTGGAGGTTTTCTACCAGTTTTTTAGGGAAATTATCCTCATAATGCAAAACTTTGTCTCCCTTAATGCTTTCCTTTCATCACATAATGCCTCCCCCTATCCTTGTCTTTACTTATCTAAAGAAATCCTAACCATTCTTCAGAGTCAGTTCAAGACTCACATCCCTAAAATTTGCCCTAACTACTTCAGACCATTTTGATCTCATTCTTTGAACTCCTAAAGCTATGTAATCTACACTACATTGTTCTGTACTGTATAATACTCTGTTTAGTGCCATTTAAAAATTATTTCCATTTGGTAATCATATCTTGCAGGCAAGAGCAATTAGAAATTATACATCCTTTATAACTACAAGCAACTGTGGGTTGGTCCCAGAGTAGATTCTCAAAAAAAATGCCTGGAATCAGGAAGCTGCAAAGTGAAATTGTTAAGGGTCTGAGTTTTAAAGTCATATTGACAAGGTTTTTATTTCACCTATACAGTGGATGCCTGGATAATCTTTGGCAAACTAGTTACTGAACCTCTCTCACTTGAGTATGTCTATCTATAAACAGAGGGATAAGAATAATATCTACCGATATGATTGATGTAGGTATCAACAAGAGATAAATGCATGCAAGGATCTTAGCATACATGCTGGCTCATGGCATGTGCTATTGTTCTTGTTGTTATTATTATTATTATTATTATATTATTCTTTCTATAAATAAAGTAAACTAGAGTATCAATGAATTAGATTAGTTATAATGAAGATGCAAATATGAAAATACTTTGTGACCCCATGTGTCATAATTATTATTAATATTATTATGTTTAAGAGTACATGTTGTATTGAAGAATATTAAAATGAACTAAGAATCCCAGATACCATATTTCAAATCCTGATTTCACTTTTGTGCTTCCAAATTGGATCCAGCTTTCATAACTGCTACTGAATATTCACTTTAGTGATCACAGTTACTAGCTCTACAATCCTGAGAAAGCTGTGCTCATTCTTCTGTTTTCTCCTTAAAAACATCAGTTTCCTTTTGTTAGAAACCTATTAAAAACTATCTCAGAATTGTTATAAGGGTTAAAAGATTATTATGTGGGAGTAGGATAGCATCTCACATCTTGTGGCTAGTCAATAAATATTACATTCTAGGGCGCCTGGATGGCTCAGTGGGTTTATGCCTCTGCCTTCAGCTCGGGTCATGATCTCAGGGTCCTGGGATCGAGCCCCGCCTCGGGCTCTCTGCTCAGCAGGGAACCTGCTTCCCCCTCTCTCTCTGCCTGCCTCTCTGCCTACTTGTGATCTCTCTCTCTCTGTTAAATAAAAAAATATATATATACATTACATTCTAAATTCCTCACAGTGAGTATCTTTTAAAATTCTGAACACAATTCTCCCTTATACGCCATCATCCACGCAACTTTCAGAATAGGCTACCAGAAGTGCCAACAGGCTGGGCTGCTTCTCTATACTTCATGGCTTCCTGCTACTGAGTGAGAGAGTCAAAGCTCCTTAGCACACCATTGGAGGCTTCAGATCTTCTCTTCCAGTGTGGACTCAATTTCTGCCTCTCTGTCTCATTTTAATAATATGATGTGTTGGTAATTTCTGCTTTCTGTGCTCCATTCTTCCTGCTTTTATACCTGGTTAGTTCTTTGAGGCTCAGTTGAATTATGTCACCCAGGAAGATTCTGAGCATATCTTTCCTGCCACTGGGCTGGTGTAAATCTTTGGTTTTTCTAGAGCTCCATTCTCTTTTTTGTAGGTCTTCTTCCCAGGACTATAAGCTCCTAGAAGGCTACAATGGTGTCCTTAGGATCTAGCACTTGATCGGTGCTGATTAACAAAGAATAAATCATTCTTCACTGAATTCCATTAAAAAATGGGCCCTAGTACAGTGTCATGTATGTTCCAGTCATCTTATAAATTTGGTGAGTGAACAAATGAGTAAATGTATGAATAAATACCCAAGGAAGAGTGAAGACGATGTTTTACCTGAGGACAGAATTCAAATGACTTTTGACAAGGTTTTCACAACTCTGTTTTTATATAAAAGATCCACATAGTACCAGTATAATAGCAGCTTTATCATTAAACATAAGACAAATAATAAATATATGCAATAATTATATGATTATAGATAGTAACTTTGTCTTTAATAAAATCTTTACAATGAATAAATTCTTAGAATTAGCAATATGTTTTATGTTAATAAAATTATCTTTTTATATGTCCACTCAATTGCGAAGAACTCTGAAGTGTTTCATAAACATTTATCTCACCTACTATGTGCTTTTGGTTGATTAGTTCCTTCCTCTTTCACATAACTAAGTGTCTCTTTAACAAAAGTGTCCACCCCCAATAGCTCCTGTCATTCAGGGGTCACTGATGTCATCTCCAGCTCCAGATGAATTTAATCCAGTCAATATATTCTCTATACTCTTTACTCTTTGCTATGGATTGGCCCTGGAGACAAAGCTTAACCCATCAGTATATGATATTCCCCTGGGGACTATTTGTGATGAGTACATGACCCCAGTGACCTCAGTCAGGCTGGAGGCAAGCCCTTTTTCTGCTTGTTGAGGAGAGATTCTCTCTTTCTTGCTTACTAGATAGAAATGAGAAAGAACAGAGCTTTTTTGATCTTGGAACACTGTGTCACTGGTAGGGGAACCAATGCCACAGCTAGTGGTACAGACAAGTGAAAAGACTGTATGTTTGACATTACTGCGTATCTGCATAGATGAAATTATTTTCTTATTGTTTAAAATCATTTTGAGACAGACTGGTTATTACTTACAACTGAAAGAAACCTAAGTAGTACCTATTTATAACTTTTTTATGCTTCATATAAACTAAGATATAAAATAGTCTCTTCCTGATTCAGCAGTTAAATGAGTATGAAAACCTATAACCATCTCCCTAGGAAACAAGGGCAGAACTTGCAGGTATATGCATGAGATTTAATCATAGAACATCACTACCTGTCCTCAAAGTGTGAACTGTTGTGAAACCAGCAGTCCCCTGGACTTGTAGGGAAGAAGAGTAAAGAGGAGCCTCTGCATGTGAAGGTGATAAGAGGAATCACTAGTGGAGAATGGAGAGCAATGAATCTTTTCTGGTAGTGAAAAAAAGCTGAATGTAGTCTGCCTTGAGGTCATTTCACTTTTTTCCTCTAGATTGTCTAATGGTAGCTGAGAGCAAAATGTCTCCCTTAGGATGTAACTTCCCATAAGCTGAGGAGCCAAGCATTAACATGAGGGAGAAAGCAAGAAAGGAAGACTGTGTGCTTTCCTGGAGCTGTTAATAATATACTGGACAAGGGCAATAAATAATTGATCATTGTCACCTCACTGCTTCTTGGTTATTCATGAACTTCAAGATGGTCCTTTATCTTAGTGCCATCTAATCGTGTTACATCACATGCACTCCTCATCATATGTCTGCCAGTGACACGTGCTGTACGCTGGCTTTTCAGAGCTATCACAAACTGCTGATCTGCAAGAGTCAAGAGCAATGTAATTGTCACAGGCCGACAGAAATATTACTGCCAGACAGAATAGTGTAAATAATACAAAAAATAACCTCTAACACCAATGACAAATCTCCATAATTAGGGAGAGGTCTCTTTCATCATATCTGCTGTATAACTCCCTTGAATGAGAATTGTGGTATTCTGGAGGGAAGAGGGCTTGATTCAATCAGGCTGAACACCTGCACTCTTTTGATGATGTACATTGCAGAGACAGAGTAGGTGTGGATTCTGGAGCAAAGCAATGGGAGTCTGTGAGTATTTTAGATTTTGTTCCTGATACCTTTACATATACACCTGCAGAGGTACCACAGCAACCTAGAGGTGATTGCTTTCCATGGCAATGTGGCCGCATTAACCCACATACAGTAATTCCTAAACTTTTATTATAGGCAGAATGAGAGTCCCAACAGAGTGAACAAATTCAGAAAGGAAGAGAAGGCAAAATATGTGATGTAACTGGCAGCTAAAACTACCTAGACACTACACAGCTCATTTTATTCTCGAAGTGTTCAGAGAGCATTACCTAATGAATTCTTTTTATCGGATGCAGCAAGGTCCCCCATGCACCTGTGGCAAACACTATCCATTCCTTCTCTTCCTTGCCAACAGATTTTCAATTTTGAACAGGATGGCAGAATGCCTGGTTAAATAATAGCTTGCTCAGCCTCTCTTGTAGCTTGGTGGGGGGTGGGGGTGGCTGGTGGTGAGGGTCTGGCCGGGATGGGGGAAGTGGCAGAGTTCTGGCCAATGAGACATGAAAGGAGGACTGTTGGACATTTCTAGGAATGTTTCTGTTTTCATAAGAAAAGGGAAAGATGTCACTCTTCTACTTTACCTTCTCCCTAACTTGAATGTCTAGAGCTGTCCAAGTAGAGATAAAGACATGGACAGATGCAGACCCTGACGTCAGTGAAACAATGAATCAGTACCAGCAGTCACCTAATTTTGTGTTTCTTCTTATTTGATAAAAAGAATCCTCTATTTTTTTTTTTTTTTTAGGTCAACACTGGTCATGTTTTCTTTTGTTACTTGCTGATGAGCACATTCCTAACTATAGCGCCCAATCTAAAAAGCCCTTGCTTCAGCCCCAACATTAAAACAAAACAAAAGTCAGTTAAGCATCCAACTCTTGGTTTTGGCTTCGGTCATGTTCTCATGAGTGATAAGATCGAGCCCTGTCTCGGGTTCCATGCTCATCAGGGAGTCTGCTTGAGGACTCTCTCCCTCTGTCCCTCTCCACCTCTAAAATAAATAAATAAATCTTTAAAAAAAAAAAGTCATGTGGAGACGTGACAGTGAGGAGTACAATAATAAAGCCAGCATTTATTGAGAATATACTCTGTGCTAAGCACCTTTGTAGGAACTTAACATGTACCAACTCATTCAATCTCGCAGCAACCTTATGAAGTAGGTTCTGTTGTATATCCATTTTATAAATGGAACAGATGCATATTGAGGTCTAGCAAATTCCCTGACAACTCACAGCTAGAAGGGGGTGGAGCCAGGATTCTAGGTTCCAGAATCTAGGCTTTTAACCACCACATTTTTTGATTTACTTTTCCATATCCTAGAAGGAGAAGGCAAAGTTAAAGTTTTAATTGACAAATCCATAGCTATATAAGGTTTTTTCTGTTTTGTCTTGAGTATTACTAGAAAAAGATTTTTCTGTGAGATACGATTTCAAACAATTTTTGCTTTGTGTTGTATTTCTGTTTTCAGAAGTTCAAAACAAAAATTTAATCTATCCATCCATCTATCATATGGAGATTCCCATGGCAACTATCTTCACTGCATCTAACATATTTGCATTGATATATATTGAACTTGCCTGGTTCTTGAACTGTGACATTAAAACAACACATTCTTTAAATTTGGATTATCCTAAAGTGGATTTGAAATCCAATTGTATTGCTCTATTTTTTTCTTACTGAAGGCTAGTATGTCTATTTGTTTATTCAATGATTATCACTGAAAATGAGATAATGCATGTCAAAATGTTTTGGAAACTCTCAAATAAAAATCCATCTAAATGTAAATTATCATTATGTTTTGGAGGTATTCTGACATGGTGGAACAAGAATTAGGAAACCCAAATTTTTCTGGCTGTGTCTCAGAATTACTGTGTGACATAGGGCAAGTCAGGTATATTTTCTGGGCATCGTTGACCTAATTTTAGTTCTCTTGCCCAATATAACCCCGTTGTTGCGTATACCTACCAATTAATAGAAGTTAGCTGAGAACATTAGTCATGTGTTTGAAAAATCTCATGCAGGACCTCATTCTTCCCTGTTTCCAGTTTGCTTTTATTTGATCTCATCTAACTGCACATAAAGATGTGACTCCAAATTTAATCTTTGTTTTCAAAATTGGCTGATAATAACAATTTATATTTATTGAATACTCAATTTGTATTTATTGACTACTCTTATCTGTGTCTGGCACAATGGGCAATGCTTTGCTTATACTATCTCATTTAACACTACAACTGGGATGTTCACCTGTAGGTAGTGGTGTGGCTGGACTGATTTTTTTGCCTTTGCTGTGCTCTACTGGTTACTAATATTTTTTGTATCATCCCTGACCACAGCTTTAAGAAGGCAGGTATGACTGGTATTTCCATTTTAGAGATTAGGAGATACATTGATATTTGGAATCCCTGGTATTTGGGGCTTCTTTGTTTCTAATGGATTCTCATTTGGTTTACTCATGTCACCACTGGTAACAATTTACTTTTGTAGTAACTGCCTACCCATGCCAGCCCCTGCCTCTGTGCAAGCCTCCAGCCCAGGGAACCCTCCCCACTTTTGACAGTTTGTCTGGTGCCAGACCCCTTGGTCCATCTGTCGATCTTGCTTGTAAACGAATAAATGACTAAATGCATTTGGCTCCATCTTTGAGCTTTGGATTGTTAGTATAGAATAAAACATTTTTCCTTTTCAGTTGACAGTTCTGAATAATCGTGTTCTGACCTCACTGCTATCCTCAATTCAGATACATTCTATGAGGGAGAAGAGGTGGAGAGTATGTGTGTCTCCTGTTTCTGTATCTGTATTATATAAAGAGATAGAAAACATAGCCATAGATCTATCTTCCCTGTATTTTCTAAAGTTTATTCTCCTTTGCTTGTGGTAGAAAATTAAAGTCTGTTTGGAGATTTGAATTAAAGAATACTTTAGGACTTTAGTTTTGAAAAGTTGTGGTCTAATCCAATATAACAACACTGCTACTGCAAATTCTTAGACACAATAAGAAAAATATAATAATGTATTTAAAAATTCATGGTGTAACTAGTAAGCAAGAAAGGAAAGTAACCAGGTGCCAGAAAAAAAGTAGTAAGTCTATAAACCAATGCCACACAGTCCTAGACTAGAGGAAGATGAAATAAAGATATATTGTACTTGGTAATAGCTAAATACTGAAGTTTTAATATTCTACTCAATAACACAGAGAAACAATAAAGAAACTTGCCTTTGTCTAGGATATTTGAATTATTAACAATAAGATATTATATAAAAGTAGTATATTTGCAAAAGATCAAAAATATAACTTTTAAGAATATGAAATATAATCATTGAAATTGAGATAAGTTAAGGGATGCCTGAGTGGCTCAGTTGGTTAAGCATCTGACTTTTGATCTAAGCCCAGGTCTTGATCTTGGGGTTATGAGTTCAAGCCCTGTTTTGGGCCCCATGCTGGGTGTGGAGCCTACTTAAAAAAAAAAAAAAAGAAAGAAAGAAATTAAAACTAAATGGATGGATTAAACAGAAGTTTAGATATAACTAAAGGGAAAATGGACTGGAAGATCACCTTAAAGAATAAATGAATTGCATTTCAGATGAGAAAGTTGGAAAATATGAAAGAGAGATTGACAAGTATTATGGATCGAATAAGAACATGTAAACAGTTCTGTAATCTGAGATTCTAATATTCAAAGAGTATTGTTAGGATTTCCCAGAACTGAAGAAAGATGACATCATTTCAAGAAAAACAAATTCTAGCAATGTAAAGGAATCCATACCTGGCAATATCATGGAAAAACTGCAGCACATCAAAAATGAAAAAATAATTTTAATAGCTTCTATAGAGAAAAAACAGATTACCTACAAAAGCAAAAATATTTAGAATGAAAGGATATATAACCACCACAGTGAAGTACAAAAACAAAGGAATAATGTATTCAAATGTCACTTTAGAGTACTTGTTTTAAATTGGTCTGATAGTTCCAAAGTCTCTAAGTCTAATTTTTTTTAAAGTAATCTCTATACCCAACGTCGGACTAGAACTCATGACCCTGAGTTCAAGAGTCACATGCTCTACCATCTAAGCCAACCAGGAGTCCCATGTTCTGATGTCTTTTCAAATTGTGTTTTTATCTTTTTGTATGCCTTGTAATTTTTTTGTTATAAACAGAGCATGCAGAAGTGGGTAAAAGCAATTGAGGTAACTAGGCCTTTTGGGAGGTTTTATATTTATGTGGCTAGGGGTTAGGCTGTGTTTACTGTAGCTGCAGGTGTCAGAAGCTAAAATTTCCTCTGATGCCCTTATTTTTGTCTTGCTTTTTGTCTTGGGATTTCCCTAGGGATTTCTTCTTAAATAATGCTTGAGATGCATGGCTCTTTCACTTGTATTCTCTTGTTATCATTCCAGGAACCCTGTTGATATGGTAATAAGGTATAGGGGACAGGGAAGCATTCTATAGTCCTGTTTGATTTCAGTCTGTTAGTGAATGTGTATCCCTGGGCTATGACCTTCACAAGTGCTTTTTGGCTTTATTTTGTTTTTTTCCTCTGTAGATGGGACAGGAAGGTTTGAGGGGTTGGAGTTAGATATTTCTAACCCCCAAGGTTGGTTAGTCTTTGGTAAACCCCATTTGATTAGGTTCTGGTGAAAAAGTTTCTCTTGAGGGCAGGTTTTACTAAGAAGAAAAGAATGATCTGGGCAGATTTCAAAATGACTATTTTTCTCCTCCTACTACTACTGGAAATACAATGGGATTTTTCTTTATTGTGAGAGAAACCTGGTAGGGCTTCTGGAGATAAATTCATGGAAGTGTGGCGGCCCCCTCTAAGACTGGCCTCCCTGAGTTTCTAACTCTTAAATTTGTCCGCCTTGATCCTCCAGCAATTCATTAATTAATGCTTAGGTTTTGCTACCCTGGTACTAGTTCCTACAGAGGTTTCTGACTGGTAAAGTTGTGATTCTCTGGACTTATATATTTGTCTTTTAAATTTTGGGGGCAGTAGTTTGCCCTGTGACCTTGTTCTCTTATGGACTTAGGAAGAGTTGTTGATTTTCTTTATTTCAGCTTTGTTTTTGGTTATGTGGATGGGATTGACAAGTTACAACTTCTTAAATGCCGGGCTGGAAACTAGAAGTACCCATAGTTTAGAATATATATGATAAAAGTACCATTCAGGAATTAGAGAAAATAAAGAAATTTTTACATTAGCCCTCTAGAAAGAGCAGACAAAAATGAAATACCAACAAATATTTAAATGCACATATATAGAGTATTTTATAAACTTGAAATCTCATACTAAGCCACATATACATATACACAATTAAGTTTGTTCATATTTGTAATCACTTTATATTATCTATATATTTAGATGACTGCTGATAACTTGAGTGTTGTGTTTTTTTTTTTTTTTAAGTAAAGAGATGCAGAGCGAGTATCAACCAAATAAGTAAATAGTGAAGTACTTCTTTCATCCCTGCTTGTCAGAAGTAGATAATATCCCAAGCTGTCTCTCACTGGCTTTTGATGAGTGTGGTGAGTAATCCGTTAGATCTGTGGGCTATTGTAGGATGGGATGTAGCTGGTAGGTAGGATGCCAATGTGATCACTGTTCTAATCTTGAAGTTACTTATTGGCATGATTTCATTGCACAGGTGCTGACTTCGCCAGCTTGGCATTAACATTTATCCTCTTAAGTTTGACTTTTCTATTACAGTTGTGCAGATCTACCTTGACATTAGTGTAATTTTAATTGAGAAGCTTTAGAGTCATGGACTTTTCATGCACTGTTGTCTGGAGTCTCTCATTCAGTGTTTCCTTCCATATTTTTGAAAGCCTTCATTTTCCCCAAACATCTCTATTAGCAGCCTTCTTTTCCTTACATGCAATGTTATAAAGTTGTAGATTCTCATCAAGAAAAAAAGTTTTTTGCTTATTCCCTGCTTTGCTCTACTAAAGATGTTATCATTATTCTATAAGGATGCTTTGTTTACAAAGAAGGTTTACTACTGCACTTCCAGGTTTAAGATTTATTGGCTACTCGATCAATCACTCAGAAAGGAGGTAAAGCACCTTGGAAGATTGGGTCAATGGGAAATCAAACAACATAAAAACGATGTCAGTTAATATGTGGCTTCAAGATATGTGAAGAACATATCTTCCAGGAGAACATCTGTTTAACAAATCAATATATACTTCTTTCAGAGTAATGTCCATTGCTTTAGTATAGCAAGAAAGTAACTTTCTAACTTACTAACGTTTTCTGGTTCAGTCTAGGAATTTATATTCTCTCTCCCTTTGTCTCCCTCATTTCCCATTTGCAACCTCTAATTATGTATATGAAGATTTTATTTCAGTAAATGAAAATTTTAAAAAGCCCTCGAGGACAAAATATCAGGGAGAACTCAGGAATTTAAATTCTACCTAAGATAGTTTGGGTCGGGTCTGTTGGAAATAATTATGCAAAATGTAGGCACAAGTTTAAATGATCTTTTATCTGACAATTATTGTTTAGAAATTTTGAAAGTACTTTTCTTTACTCTGATTAAATAAGAATTAAAACCTCAATAATCCTTTTTATTTTATTTTTTTAATAGAGAGAGAGTGTGCGTGTGTGCCCATGAGCAGTGGCGGGGAGAAGAGCAGAGAGAATCTTAAGCATGCTCCACACCCAGTGTGGAACCCAGTACAGGGCTCTATCTCACGATCATGATCTCAGCCAAAATTAAGTCAGATGCTCAACTGACTGAGCCATCCGGGTGCCCCCAAACCTCAATAATTCCTAAGGGGCCAATACATAGCACTTGCCATTCTGTGGTAAGTCTAGTATGGCATAGTGTCTATGAGTGGCAAAATATCTATGAGTGTAGCCTATGAAACCAGATTTCATGGGTTCAAACCTTGGCATTACCATTTGTAAGCTGTATAAATTGGGCAAGTTATATAACTTCTTTGTACCTCAGTTTCCTCATTTGCCAAATAGGGTGGATAATAAGGTTACTTTACCAGAGAGGGTTGTTCTGAAGACTCACGAATTAATTTCTATAAATTACCTTGATCATTGCTAGGCACATAGTAAATAAACAATAAATATTAGCTCAAAAAACCACACCCAAATCATAGATATATATACTTTTGAAGACTTTTTGTTTTTCCTGCAATACAGTTAGTAACTGCAAATCTTTTAAAATATATTTAGACTTTGCTGGCTGACAATTTCTATAACAATACATCATATCATTATAAATTGTGATCCTATACTGTGAAATATAGAAGGCACATAAAAGCTTAAAATTTATAAGGCTATCTCAGGTACCTATCAGTAATGCTATAGACAGAGCAGTACATTAAAGTGATAGCAAGTTTCACTATCTCTATAGTAACCATGGAATTCAAAGTTATCTTAAAAAATGTCAAGTCTACTAGTTTTTAGAACTGTATATGTGGTGTGATGGTGGGTCATTTTAATAGAATAAAAGGTCTTTATAAGGGTTTTCATGGATTAAAAAGGCAAAAATGACTCTGATATTAAGCTTTTATGTATTAGTTGAAAATGCATTTTCTGAAAGAAGCAGTTTGAGGTACTTAAGAATCTGAACTTTGAGGTACTTAAGACCAGAAACCTGATTTGCTTTCTGGGTCTACCAGTAACCATTAACCTATCTAGATCTTAGTTTTTCTCATACAATGGAGGTAATAATAAAAGGGTTTTGAGACTCAAATTAGGTAATGTTTGTGAAAGCATTGTTTATTGTATAGTATTCATGATTTTAATGTTTCCAAAACAAAGTTCTAATGGAAGTTGTTTAGTGCTCCATAGAAAAGGAGTTCTATGATCAAATTAGTTTGGGAAACACTATATACTTATAGCAGCTACTTGGGTTCTGCACATATTCCCAGGCCTTTCCACTTCTATGATGGGCCTGACTTCCCTGCATTAGAAGTGCCAGAATTCACACCTTCTGGACTAAACCTCTTCCAGTGACTGACAACAGCTTTCCTGCTTTCAGGTGTGGTAGATCTACAGCATAGATTCTACTGTGGAATTATGCTCCCATTGCCTTCAGTATAGCTGTCTTGATAACACACTTTTGATTAGCTGACTTCTCTTCCTTTTTTCACTTTTCTATTCCCTACCTGTGTTTTCTGCACCTCCCCAAAATGCCTCTAGCATTTGAGTCCTCTTCTGGGGGATCCAAAACTGAGACCACAGAATAGCTTCTTTTGTCAAAACTCACAATTACTTTTGCATATTAAAGACTCTGAGAACCCCAAAAAGGCTGACCAACCTTTAGTCTTCCAGCATCTTAGTCTTTCCAGCCTTCTTAAAGGCATTTGTCAAGGGAGGAGTTTGGATCAGGTCAGTGGTTTTCAGTCATCGTTAGCAGTATAAACTCTTTAAAGGCTGAATCCTTATATGGAATTGCAAATTAGAAAAAAATATTACAAGTCTTTTCTTACATGTAACATTAGTTTATGCTTACAATTTATAACACTAATTTGTTGAAAAGAAGTTAGTGAGAACATCTTGGTTATATGGACTAACATCTAAATTTGAAAATTGAGGGTTTGAATGGCAATCAAAGTATTTTATCAGCCTCATAATCCAATTTATTTCTGTATTTTGTTTGGTTCCACAGTAATGGAGTCATACAATTAAATACTTAAAAGTAGTAACAGTGTTTAAATGGTTTGCTTTGCAATTTCAGCAGTATTTTCACTTGAACTGAACCAGAACTTTAAAAGAGGTTGTGGTGAAAACTTTTAGTACCAAAGTTAAATCAATGCCAAGGTATAAAAACTGCTCATGTATCATCATTGGTAAGCATTCAATTAAGAGGAAGTTCTTACTCATGTGCCTAAATATTCATTTTCCAATACTCTTTATAGCATCAAAAGATGTTTAAATTGTAATGTAATACATTTCAAATACCTTGGTGCCTGCCTTTGTCAGAAATTCACAAATTTTCAACAAATGAAATTTACAAGTTCGTTTTGCTTAGCATACTAAATTTAAAGATTTAGTTTGTTTCACTACTGACAGTCCATCTGTAGCTGTGAATGCACTGACACTATAACCCTAGCATACCAAACGGAACTTGTTCCACTTATTAAAGCTATCAGGTATTAAAATCACACTATTTTTGAAATATATTTAGTTAATGATCTTTATCTTATAAACCAGCAAGCAAACAGACATATGTATTTTCATTGGAAATACTCACACAATTAATATTATTCTGGTTCAGAATAGCTAGTAAAATTTGGTATGAAAGGTAAACTGTGCTACTCTCTGTCACTGGTAATTACAAATGATTTCCAAACCAGGAAGTGTAAAGGGCATATACTAATTTGTGGGCTTGTCCAACTCTGTTTTGAAATATCCTGGCATCGTTTCAGTATTAGGGCTCATCGACACAATACATATTTTGAACATAAGTTAGCAACCTTTTTTTTCCCCCCAAATACTTTTATTTTATTTTTTCAGTGTTACAAGATTCATTGTTCATGTACCACACCCAGTGCTCCATGCAATACGTGCCCTCCTCAATACCCACCACCAGGCTTGCCCATCCCCCCACCCCCTCCCCTCCAAAACCTTCAGTCTGTTGCTCAGAGTCCACAATCTCTCATGGTTCATCACCCCTCCGATTTCCTCCAATTCACCCCTCCCTTCCCTCTCACAGACTTTTTAGTAGGAGCCCGGCTCCTGTGTGTTTCGTCCGAGCCATTCCTTTTGCGCTGTCAGTACGGATGTCACATCATTTTTCAGATTCATGCTATGGCAAAAATGGGTCTAAATGCTTAAAATATTCTTTTCCTATTGTGTTTTTTTGCAGCATTTTTACAAAATAACAAATCTGTTTTATGTTTTCTTCTCTGACCTTATTAAAAAATGAGCAAGAAGAGCTCTGTAGTATCTCTGTCCTTGGCCAATTGATTTGTAAAGAGATTACAGTAATGGGAACTTTGAATTAATTCTTGATGTACATTTTGAATTTTTATCTGGATGGGATTTTTCACATAAGGATGCTAATTTTATTATTCAGCTCTGTGTCCCCAACATAACATGCATAGGAGTGCCAACAGAACAGTCTTTAATAAACTCCACTTGGGTCACTTCAGTGTGAGTTTGTTCATGTGCAGTATGATTTCTTACTTTGAATGATTCCTTAAGTACATTCTTACTGTCAGACTTTAATTTTGCTTATGTATCTATGAAAACACGTCTACAGAGCACACCTATGAAGTCCTTGTTTCTATAGGAACATTTCAAGATCTCTTCCTTTTCAGGAATTACAACTGGAGTTGAAAGACAGGATTATCTGAGTGTTCACCTTCACTCTTATTCAGGAACTACATTTATTTTTTAGCACCAGGTATAGAAGGTTTTGCCTCAGCCTTGTCATCCATGAAATGGAATTAATGGTGTTCTCAAATCAGATAGAGAGAGTAGCCAATAAATGCCTTAAATTGTTCTTTGAAGACTCAAAAGGACCAACTTTGATGTTTCTAATCTAGGAAGACAGAGATGGCTAGATTGTTTGGAAAATCAGAATCAGAAAGTTACTTACTTAACTTACTATCAAGTTAAGTAAATAGAGCTTTAAAATAAAAATTCATTTATTTATGTGTGTATTCAGCAAATATTTATTATTTATGCCATGTACTATTTAGGCTCCAGAAATACAGTTGACAAGAAGATAGTCACAATTCCTCCCCTCTCAAATCTCACAATCCTAAATATTATAAGGAAGTTAAAGTACTATGGGAATATATAATGGGAGAAACTAACATGATCTGGCTGGTCAAGGTGATAGGGGAGATTATTTCAAGCAGATCAAGATATTTATATCATGATATTTCATCCATGTTGGAAAAACTTTCCTCAGGTTGTAAGGAAAAGAATTATGCATCTTGGTAGAGTCAAAGGTTTTGATGTCAGTACTGTGTCTGGGTTCACTTATGTCATTAACTCAAAACTAAGTTCTACCTTAAGGACTGATGATACTGGTGGCTCTTGAAGAGGACTTAGACCTCTATTAAAAATGCAAATATCAATCATTATCTACTTTGCATACAATTTGGAATGAGCGATTATGAAATTAACTGTGACCATACCACAGCAGTCACCATAGAGATAGAGAACTGATGAATAAAAGTTTTAGTACATAAATCTTCACTTCTTCTATCAGAAAACATATAGGCTTTCCTAGAATGAGTTGTTTCAAGTTCAGGATAGCAGGAATATTATGAATGAGGAAACTAACATAGAAAGAAGTCTTCAGTAGACATTTAATCTGCCTAGTGCTGATGATACTGATAGTAACTATTTCTCTCACTTTATTAATGAGGATTTAAATTTGTAATAAAATGTCTTACCTCATTCCTTTCAATTTCTAGTCTTATAATTTTAGACTTTACTCTTGTAGCTTTCTGATTGTCATTTATCAGGTTTTTTTTTTAAGGCCCATACTAATTTCTATTTACAAAAAAAAATTCCTCATATTCTTTAGGTCAGCCCTGAGTATGAGTTCTCTGATGGGCTGCTTTAGGCTATTGGGATGAGGATCAGGACAGAGGTGCTTTGTGGTGGTGTTCCAGGGAGAGAAGAGGGGCAGAAGAAGTGAGTTGGTGGATACTTGAGACTCATTTTTGTTTGCTTTGAGTTTTTCCTGGGCTTAAGCTTGAGTTGGGATATTTTTAAGCTCAGCTTCTAGATCTTATTTCATTATTGCTGGAAAAATTTGCATATGCCCAAATTAGAAAAGAAAGGACAAGGGGGAGTAGCTGATGAAAGCACGGGTCCAAGTGTCAAGACATTTTTGAGCATTTCTGAGATCAGTCAATCCATTTCTTACATTTTATAGAAGAAAAAAATGATGCCAACAAAGTAGACATGTGTTTATTCTTACAATGAGAATCAAAATCAAAAGTTTGTTAGTTTTTATCTGGAATCATCAGTTGACTTTTCCTTCCCTTTTTCCCCCTTTTCTGAAAACATTAGAAAAATCATCTGTTGAATTAATCTAACCTTGGGTAAATAGCTCTGAATCTCCCATGGTGTGTGGTCTCCAGGACTCTTACCACCTCTAGGTCTTTAGGTCATGCAGTGAGAGACTGTTTGTATGTGTGTATGTGTGGGTGGGGGAGCAGGGTGTTAGTGGTGATAGCCACACACATGTGTTTAGAAAATCCAAAATGCATTTGGCCCTAAGCAGTTCCCTCCTCACCTAGTTTCTAAACCCATGTGTATTTTAAGAGAATCCTAATCCATATGTTCCCAATTTACTTTCACTAAGTCATCTGCTTGCTGTTGCTCAGAGTCCTTTGATGTCTAAGAAGACTTATGAGCAATTCTTACAGCTTCTCTGAGCCTTTGTTCTTTCAAGAGGCAAGATGTACTTTGCCTGCATGGATGGCACTCTCATTGTAACAATCTAAAAGTTTCCTAAAATTTGGAAAGGAGACAGAGTGAATCCTAACCTTGACCAAAGGCCCATTTTTTTTCCCCAGTGCCAAAATCATGGGAAAAAGGTCTGGACTGACTCAAGAAGGTAATATGCTGTCAACATTCCAGCGTCCCTTTCTTTTGTACTTTGATCGTTCTGTGTTTGGGCAAATCGATTCCTCTTGTTTGGAAGGATTGTTTATTAAAATATTAATTCGTTCTTGCTATCCTTTCATTTATTTTTTTCCCCTCATTTCACACAGGATTCAGACCCTTAAAAATTTCCTCCTTCAGAAAATTTTTGTTTTGGTAGGATTAAGAGCAGAATCCTAAACTTACTAAAGCCATTATGTAGGTGTAGGTACCCCATTAAAGCCATTTGTAGATGCCCTAGAGAGTAAGAGAGGGAAATATCTTCCAAGGCAGAGTGTTCAGGGAAATTATCCCTTTGACTAAGATGAGGAAAGAGAATGATTTGGTCCTTCCGGGCTCATTCTTTCTCCAAGCAAAGTCATAGGGAGATGACAAAATCTCAGAAATCATGGTCAAGTAAAGCACTGTGAACTGAACCTTGAATTGAGGAGCTCCAAACCTAGTCCAGTTGCCTACATCCCATGGAAGCCAGGGAAGCAGTTAAGCTTGCTATGACCTACAGGAGCCATACAGGCTGGGTCACTGGGCATCTTAGTAGTGATCAGTGTAGAACAGTATGAGAATTCCCTGACATTCTAATGCTAAGCAAGGCCCTGGGACTTCTCATCCTAGGACAGATAATCATGACTAGTACTGAATTTCCTTCAATATAGTAGGATGGAGCTGAAGTTAGATTTAAAACAATTTAAAGAAAAATTGGGTATGTGATGATTTGGAATACTCGAGTTTGTATATTAAGATTCATTTCTGCAATGCTCACTCATTTTTATTTTAGTGTACCATGAGCATCAGTCCACAAACATCCCCTCGGTGATGCTATTCTGTGTTGGGTTCTGGAGTGGGAGAAGTGGTCAATGATGTAAAAGAAGTTTCCAGCTCTGTCTTCAAATAGCCAGAGGCAAAGGCTATTTATTATACTCATTTTTATTAACTTTTATAAAATACCTTAGTGAGTTATAAGCACTTTACTAATTGCTGTTAGTAGATTATCTCTTTTAATCTTTGCAACAGTTCTACAGGCAGAAACTTTTATTATTTCCATTTTACAGGTAAGGAAGATGAGGTTAGAAACTTGCCCAATATCATATAGCTAGTAAATATTCAAGTCAGGACCATATCCAGGTATATTTGATTTGTTTCCATACCCTTAGTCTCAGTAAGCTATAAAATAGTTCATAGAATTAAATGTGAAAAAAAGAAAAAGAGGACCTGATCAAGTTCAGAAAGAGGAGTCAATGAAGGCTGGAGTGATCAGAAATGAGCTCATGAAAAGGTGGGATTTCAAATGAGTCATAGAATAGTAAGGTTCTAACGTAACTTAGAATCTCTCACACCCTTTGGAGCACTCATACATGGACTGAATTCAGACAAGCGGAGGGTAGAGGCAGAACAACATGATTGAAGGCACGGATATGGGAATTATCATAGCATAGTCATTTTTACAGTAAGAAACCAGCCAGAGGACAACAGGAAGCAATTTGGAGAGAGAGGTAAGTTATAGTGGGCATTAAGACAGTGTGGGGTGCAGAAATTATGCAATCCATGAATTCCAGGCTATCTCTCTGAACTTTTTCTCAAAGTATATTTCCTATCTTAGTATCTTCAACGTTTAAAAGACTTATCTCTAGATACCATGCCCTATCTAAATCAGAAAATTTTATCTTGATAGGAGCTGGACTTCAGCATTTCCCACAAGCCCCCACCCAAACATCCTAGTGATTCAGATATTAAATAAAGTCTGAAGGCTATTGCTGTGGACCCTGGCAATCAGGTGCATGACAGACACTGGAGAGTTCAGAACAGAGAAGAGAACTATGAGGATTTATTAGGTTGTAGAACATGAATTAGAGACCAGAGGGATCAGCCTAGATTTGGATGTCAGTTACGGTATAGCACAGGGCTTAGCATCTTGGAAAGAGCCTGTAGTGGCTGTACAAAGGGGAACAGCTGAATAAGGCTTGATTTGAAAGAAGAACCAATAGACTTGGTGACCAGCTAGGTTAGAGCCATCCAATCAATCACTAGGCCTACCATCTCTATCTCATAAATAGTTCTCAACTATTTCCAGCTTTCTCAGTTCTCACATCTCATGTTGTTACTGCCACTGCCTTCTTGCTAGTTTTGCTGCCTTACTCCTTATCCCCTACCCATCCATCTGTTCTCCGTTCTCCACCTTGTGAGAGTGTTCTTTCTCAAATGCAGTACTCCCCATGTCATTGTTCTGCTATAAAGTGTTTAATGGTTAGCTATTGCTCTCAGAATAGCTAAAATTTATTTATAAAGCATGCAAGGTCTTTCATGGTCTGGCCTATTTTGCTTCTCACTCCTTCTCTCTCACTGCTCCCTGCACCTCTTGGTCTCAGGTATACTAAACTCGGATCATAGCTTCTTTACAGCTCTGAATCTTTGCACATGCCTGCTCTCTCTAGAACAGTTTCCTTTCCTTCTTGTCTGGTGAACTTAGGTTTCATGTTCTCCAGGAAGCCTTCCTTGACCACCACCAGACTGCCCACTGGATAAGGACTTCCTTTTATGTATTTTCACTGTATTCTGTTTTTTAATTTAATGTGCTAGATCCTTGAGGGAAGGCCATGTCTGAATATAACCCAGCATCTGGTATCGTGCCTAACCCACAGTGGGCCCTCATGACATGTTTGTTGAATAAATGAACAAAAGAAGTGATTGAAAAAGAGGGAAGGGCCAAGGATATCTCCAAGGTTTTATGCCTGATTTTATGAAGGTAATGTCAGAGCTTTCACTTACCTCCTCAACAGCTTCCACCTTGGCTGTAAGGAGACACGGGGGGCCTTGTCTTTGTCAGGGCAAAAACAATAAGGATGGAAACTTAATCGTTTTTAACTGAATCCATCTACTTGACACTTAAAAATCGACAGCCCGTCCCAGTCAGGGGGATAATGATCAGATTGTGTATAACAAGACTGAAACTAGTGTCTATCAACTCTGTATTGGGTAAAACACATTAGGATAGAGGGCTATGTAGTCATTCATTAAATGGCAGTTTTTGCCATTCTGTTCCACTGGGAGAGGGAGAGGCAATGAACAGGGTGTCTTGATCCTGGGGAGAAGCAGCAACCTACTTTGTGTGTTGACTTTCTGTTTGTGAGATATATAGTCAGCATTTCTAATGAATCTGCTGGAAGCGGCTGGAATATTATGATTTATAGCACCTTCCCACTCTCTATCATAGCATTTTATTAGATGGATGGGAAGCTGGTAGTAATGAGGTTAGGAATGAGAAAACATCCATCAAGCCCTGGTACATCTTCTCAGGAAAGACAACACACTATCTCATATGTCACAGGCAGTGATCTAGGTCACGATGATATAAAATGCGTGATTAAAACCAAGCATTTGACACTAGATAATAGGCATCTAGTTAAAAAATAGCTCTAGTGTTCCCGACTTTTAATTAAACCCAACTCGTAAATATGCACTGTGGTAAATATACTGCAGAATGGGGCTTGTTTATATTCCACCACATAACAATTACCTCCAGAATGGGTGCTTTATTTCACTACATGGTGTTATTAGTCAGGCGATGGACTGAAATACAAATGTTAAGCCAGCGATGTCAGATAGGCATGCCACAGCAGTGCCACCACTCGACTCCTGCTTTCTCCTCCCACCTTTCCTGCTTTCCCTGCCTTTCTCCTTCTCCAGTATCCTCTCACCCTTTTGACCAGAGTTATCAATCTAAAATCAAACACTTTTAATCATTTCCAGCAATCTCTCACAGTACCTTTGATTGCATCAGTAATGACTGGAAGAGAGAAGATCTTTTACATACATAACCTTGACATTCAGTAAATCTGTCCTGTTAACGGGTTTATTCTTTGGCAGGGCATTCATTTATGAGAAAGTTGTTTGTTTGCTTTTTTTTAATATCAAGTCCAGTACTCGAATACTAATATAAAATTGAATGAGGGAGGAGCTAGGAAACAGTAATTGAACAGGGTTTGTTTGGTTTTTTTTTTCACTTTATTGGGTATTTGGATATTCTTGGTTGATAGTGTAGATCATGGAAAGAACACTCGTCTAAGATCTAGATTTTATCTCTAACATTAATTGGTCCTCTGACATTTATTGCCTCTTAGCCATGCAACTCCAGTGAGTTTTTGAATTTGAAAAATGAGATTAGACCTTTTCCAAGATCTGTTCTCTCTGGTGGCTTGTGAATCTGTTAAATCGATGCATCTGGAACCTTAATGTCAGGCAGATCTCTTGGGGATCTTGTTAAATTGCAGATTTGGATTCAACAAGTGTGGGTGGGGCCTGAGATGCTGCGTTTTTGACAAATTCCCAGTGAACCCTGATCCTGCTGGTTTAGAGACCACACTTTGAGTAGCAAGATGTTAAAATACAAGGATCGTTTCTCACCATTGAAAATTTTAAAGCTCTGAGTCTTTTTTTCTGCCACCCAGTGTCATTACTTATATATGTAGTGCCCAACTATACAACATCTACCTCCTTTAAGCGGTATATTATTAAAACTGCTTTCTTTTGGCTAACGGTTTTAAATTAAGATAATTTCTGAATATACGACTACCCGCATAAAGTTCAGTTCATTTAGTATTTCTCTAGTGTCACAATGTAATTTAGTAACCCATTCCAGTGATCAGACAACTCCCTGTCAGAATTATTCTTAGTCCTTTTAGATTCCACATGTTCATGGTTAAGCTCTTCTTTCTTTCTCCAGTCTCAGAGGAGATGAAGACAGCTGATCACCTGTGGAAGTAATTTATCCCAAATTGGCATGGACAGACCATGTGCCTCAGAGAAGGAAAATTCTGTTAATAAGCAGGAAGCCAAACAGCCAACCCTGTCCCCCAAGACTTGTATCTCCCCAGAGCTGGGAAGCAAAAGGTTTTCTATCCAGGACAGTCAAGTGGTTAACCAGCCACAAACAGCTGTGAATGGGCTGGTCTGAGCTGCCTGTGTGCATTTGGAATGAGGAGAGTTTCTGCCTGCATGAGATTTAACTTATTATTTTATTTCTTTTTAATACGAAGATCAGACCTCTGTTCTCTTTCCCTTTATTTTCATTCAGTTTTGATGTGATTGCCGTAATTATGTGTCAGCTATTACCAAGCACATTCTAATTACTCCATTTATCGCTAGAATTACTGTTACTACATAGTGCTTTGTTCATTAGTGAACTCTGAGGGGACTTCTTGCACATGTCAGACTTTGGAGACAGTCTGATTTTACATGATGTGTGATACTCAAAATCATTATTATTTCGAACAAATTCACAAAATTAACATGTGCTTTTCAGTTAGGTTTTCTTGACTAATGCAGTTCAGCATTTCCCATTTCTGAATTTGTTGTTACTAAGACAAGTAACAATTTGACAGGGGTACAAAAAAAGGGAAACATTTTGAATCAGTATTTTGCTTTTAGCTCTTAAAAATAGCATCATGATGTTTGAATTTTCAAACCATTAAATTTCTTCATTGATTTTTGTTCTTAACTGCATGAATTGGTAGGCTTTGTGATTCTGAACCCAACTTTTCTATTGACTTATGGTGTCTTTAGCAACTGGTCAGTTGAGCCTCCCTTTATCTGTCTGTAGTTTGAGTGGAGCTTTCTCTCCATGTCCTAATGATGTTGTGAACTTAACATGTTGGTTTTATATGTAAGACAATGTCAATATCCCCAAATCTTGGGAAGGCAAAGTCTATTAAATTTAATAAATTTTTACTGATATTACGTAATATGTTCTAAACTTCTCATCAAAAACCAGTTCTGTACCTCTTCACTCAGTGAAAATATAGGAGTACAACCTAAGTTAGCATAGAATTTATATACTTTTTATAGATGCAATTATTTTAGGTTTATTTTTATTTTTATTTTTTTAGGTTTATTTTTTTTGGTTCTAAAATTTTCAGTAAGATATTTCTCCTATCTTTTTCTCTCACCCAAACTCCCAAATGAAATTGACCAGAGAAAAATAAAATACATCTAGAAACTAGAGATAAGTGTTTATGGAAAGATTTTTTTTCAGCCTAGGAGCAGTAAAACATGACATCCTGAATGAAAAGGAAGAGAATACAACTTAAAAATATTGCCTGCAGATGTAATTGTGGGCACTTGCTTTGCACTTGCAATAAAGTTTAAAAAGAGAGATGACATACTAGCATGAAGAATTGGGAAGAAGAGATAGGGAAAATTAAGTAGGAGCTAGTAAGATTAATTTTAGAGAGGTGAGAAAATAAAGTATCATACTGGAATTAGTGTTTTCAGAAAATCAAATGAGCAGCTTGGAAAACAAACTTGTTAAGTTCAACTAGAATAGAGAGGGACAAGTTTAAAAAGCAAAAATATCTGTAGAGATGATGGCAGATACAGAGATCAGAGTAACATAATATCTGTAAAAGATGAAAATGATACTGACCAGTGGAAGCCCCTCCTGAAACAAAAGGACTCATTATAAACCAGAAAAATGTATTCAATGAGAGAAACCTGTAGGCTTATTCTGAAGAAATTAGATTTAAACATAAAGATATCCTGGAAGCATTGAATCAGAAATAATAATAATAATAAAAAAAGAACTATCAGATGTATTTCAGACTTTTCCTCTATAACAGTGTTAGTGATAGGACACCATGAAATAAATGTTTCATGGGAAAAGTTTCTAATCCAATAATTTCACACCAAATTGTCATTCATGGGGGAAACAAACAAAAAGACAATGACTGAAAAAAAGTCATGTATATGACTAACCAAGACTAATAGCAGTCAGCTGAAAGATGAATTGAAAATAAACAACTTTGAGGAAAAGCAGCAGTAAATTTAAAAGTAGGTAAATCTGGGGTGCCTGAGTGGCTCAGTCCTTAAGTGTCTGCCTTCTGCTCAGGTCATGATCCTAGGGTCCTCTGATCGAGCCCCACATTGGCCTCCCTGCTCAGCGGGAAATAGATAAAATATTTCTACTAAAAATAACTGGAATTTTTTTTAAAGGCTCTATGCTTTTTTTTTTTAAGATTTTATTTATTTATTTGACAGAGAAGAAGGAGAGAGCATAAGCAGGGGGAGCAGCAGGCAGAGGGAGAGGGAAAATGCAGGCTCCCCACTGAGCAAGGAGCCCAATGTGGGGCCTGACCCCAGGACCCTGGGATGATGACCTGACCCAAAGGCAGAGGCTTAACCCACTGAGCCACCCAGGTGCCCCAAGGCTCTATGCTTTATATAAAAACTTTACCTAAAATAAGGGGTGCCTGGGTGGCTCAGTGGGTTAAGTCTCTGCCTTTGGCTCAGGTCATGATCTCAGGGTCCTGGGATTGGGCCCCACATTGGGCTTTCTGCTCGGCAAAGAGCCTGCGCCCCTCTCTCTCTCTGCCTGCCTCTCTGCCTACTTGTGATCTCTCAAATAAATATATAAAATCTTAAAAAAAGAAAAACTTTACCTAAAATAAAATTACAGAGAATAATTAAAGAGTAATGGCTGTGTAAAGTTAATAGACAAAAGCAAAAGAATAAAATAATTGCTAATAAATTAATATTAGTATAGATTTCAAGGCATTATTAGATTACATGGGTATAAATGCAAGGCAAATAACCATTAAGCCTTATTACTTTACATTGGAAAAATGTTATAATCTGCAATGAAGTATGGATGTCATGAACTTTATTTGATGAATAAACATGTAGCTTAAAATGTAAGTAAAATCTATTAGAAATACAGAGATATTGTTATAATCATGATGACAGTATGTTACCACAATTTTTTTAGTTTTCAACAGATGAAATAGGAAAAATAAACCACAAAAATAGAGGATGAATAATAAAACAATAATATTGATTTAATAGAAACCTATCTAACTTAACAAATAAGTAAAATATGTTTTCTTTTGGATTGGCCTAAATGTTTTTATAAAATTGATCATGTGTTATACAACAGCATCTCAATAAATGCCCCAAATCATAAATCTTGTAATATTATACTACCTGGCCAAACTACAATAAAAATATTAGCAATATCAATAATAGAGAATATAAACCAAAAAGAAGGAAATTTAGACAAGACACTCTCTTAATATGTTATTGTCAGGAAGTAAAACATGAAATCACACACTAATTAGAAAATAATGGTAGTAAACGTAGTTCATAGAGTGCACAATGTTTTCTGGTAAATGACATTATTATAATCTTAAAAGTGAATTTTTTGTTTAAACCATTTCATTATTAAGCAAATTAAGTCTACAAATTAAAAAATTCAATGCATGGAATAGATAAGAACAAAACAGTAGCAGAAGGAATTACTGCAGAATACATTTAAGAATTAATGATTATAAAAGAAAAAGCAGTGAAAATGAGCCCAAGAACTGATTCTTTAAGGAAAAATATTGATAACCTCTAACTAGCATGAAAAATATAAATGAAGGAAAAACACTCCAAAGGCACAATTTGCAATTGATGACTGCATTTTCCACCCTCAAAACATTCTTCGTTTGGCTTTTATGATGCTCTACTACCTTGGATTTCCTTATAGTTCCCTGGACTTGTTTCCTTTGAAAGCTGCTTTTCTTCCGTGACCTCCAAATATTGGAGCTCGTCACTGCTGGTCCTTTGCCCTCTTCTCTCTTGGATTGCCTATGATTGCCAACTTTCCATTCCCACTCTGTCTGTCCTTGAAGTTTGTATATCCACCTCTTTATTTGTTTTTTTGTTTTGTTTTGTTTTGTTTTGGAGGTATAACAGGTATTTTACCTTTAATATATGTGAAATTGAATTCTTGTTGCCCCTTTTCCCTCAAGCATGTTCCTCAATTCCTATTCCCTATCTCAATAAATAATAAGGCTATCTCTTAGTTTAACAGGTCAGAAATCTCAGTCTTTATTGTTTTACCTTTTCCTTTTTTAAGGAAGTCTGATTGCTTCCCCTTCTATATTACATAACCCAATGCATTCTCTTCTCTCATCTCCTCACCCCCATCCTGGTCTAAGCTGTGAGTCCCTCTTGCCTGGATTATTGCAGCAGCCCCCTTACTAGCTTCATGTTCACACGTGCCTCCTCTACACTACTCTCCACATAGCAGTGACAGACAATTGTCTTTTTAATAAACACATATTCAGAATTCTTTGATGGATTGCCTGTGCGGGTAAAATAATATCTAATCTATACAAAAATCTGCACAAAAATATTTGTAGCAGCTTAATTCATCATTGCCAAAACTTAGACGCAACCAGGATGTCCTTCAAGAGGTAAATGGATAAACAAACTGTCATACCTTCAGACAACAGAATTTAGTTCAGTGATAAAAAGAAATGAGCTATCAAACCATGGAAATACATGAGGAAACCATAAATGCATATTGCTAAATCCAAGTATCCAGTCTGAAAAGGCTACATATTGAATGATTCCAGCTATATGACATTCTGGAAAAGGCAAAGCTATGGAGACAGTAAAAAGATCAGTGTTTGCCAAGGGCTTGGTTGGAGGGAGTAAGGCATGAATGGATAGGTAGAGCACATGCAATTTTTCGGGTGGTGAAATTATCCTGTATGATGCTGTAATGATGGATACATGATATTATACATTTGTTAGAACCTGTAGAAAGTACACCACCAGGAGTGAACCCCAATGTAAATTATGGATATCAGTAACAATATATTATAATTTATTCATAAGTGCTCAAACTTTCATCATTTGCAACAAATGTACCACACTAATGAAAGATATTAATAATAGGGAAAGCTGGGTGGGGGCTACTGTGAAGTGGTGAACTGGGGGAATGAATGAGAATGGGAGGGAAAGAGGTTATCTGGGATCTTTCCACTCAAACTTTGTGTCAGCCAAAACCTGCCAAAATGCAAAGTCTAAGCAATTAAAAAATTATCTAAACTCTACTATGATTTACAAAACACTTATTATAAATAAGCTCATTCTTAGATATGGATGACTGAATTATTCTGCATTTTACATAAAGAACTGTGCACAGTTATAATTTTTCCTTTTGAGTTTATTGCCAGTACCTAATCTCCCTTGTAGGAATTCTCCAGTAGCCACTGAAAGGACCTGCATGCTTCATAACCTGCCTGGCTCTCCAACATTCTCTCAGGGCCCTCTCCACATCGCTCTCTGTTTTAGGCATCTGGTACATCTTTCAGTACTTCAAATACAGGAGGGTCTGTCTTGCCTTGGAATATTTTTGGGATTTCTTTGTTTCTTCACAGAACTGGTTCTTCCTAATCTTCTAGGTCTGGATTTAAATATCACTCCACAGAGGTCTTCCCATACTTTTCCATCTAACTTTGAACTTCTCTTAGACCTGTAATCCTACCCCAATTATTTTCTTTAACTATATGTTGTTACCTTCATAGAACTTATAACAATTTGTGATTACTTGAGTGCTTACATGTTTACTGTTGTTCTTCCCTACTAGACTATGAGATCCTACAGGGCCTGAAACCACATATATTTTGTTCATCAGTAATTACCCAGTGCTCTGAGCAGTGTCAGGTACTAAGTAGATGGTCAACAAGGGGGCAATTGACGGAGAAGATGGTTCTAAAATCAGATATGGAGTGACTGTCATGAACAATTTTTATTCTTATGAATTTGACAGACTTTAAAAAAGGACAATTTACTAAGGAAATATGAATTTCTAAAAAGAATTCAAAAGGCAATAGGAAATCTGAATATTCATGGAATAGAGAAGATTGTTAAAGAACTAACTCTGAAGAGGATACCAGGGTAATAGTTTGAGGATGTTTTTCCCCAATCCTTCAAGATAAAAATATAATTCCTATATTATTTAAAATGTTATTGAACTTCAATAAAGATGAATTGATTCCCAGTTCATTTTGTGAATTACAAAATATAGCTAGTTCACGTAAGAATAAAGATTCAAAAACTCTAAATAAATAATGGCAACTCAAATATAGACTGTATTCAAATATGCTATGGACATTTTATTAAGTTTAGAAAAAGATGGATTGATCCCCAGTTCATTTTATGAATTGTAAAAATAGCCAACTCACTTAAGAATAAAGATTCAGAAACTCTAAATAAATAATAGCGACTCAAATACTGCATTCTATTAAAATACTAATACACTATGAACATGTTGGCTTTATCACAGACATACAAAGAAATTTTAAAAGCAGAAAATTTATTAAAACAATTCATCATATCAAGAGATCAAAGAAAGTGAAAAATTTATGTGATCACCTCAAATGATGCTAAAAAGGCATTTGATAAATTCAACTTCAATGCATAAAGAACACTTTTACAGAGTAGGAATAGAAGGATATATATTTAGCATGATAAAAACTATTCTAAACCTAAAGCACATATTTGAACTAAATGTCAAAATTTAAGGAGAGTATATATTTGAGAGCACATTTTACATCTGTAAATTTCCACATCTGTAAAATGGAGATAAATAATGGAATTTATTAATGGAGTTACTATCATTATTATATCATATGATATTTGTAAATAGCTTTACACAGTACCTAGAGGATACTAATAGAAATTAAATTTGTGTTTATGTTCCCTCTTCATCATTAAAATATTAAGGGTAGTTTCATTTTGAATGATCAATGTATAGAAGATTAAAGCAACTTACAAGGAAAGGAGTACAGCAGGACAGCCCAGGAAAGAGTGTGATACTAGATTTTTCATTATGAGAGCTCTGAGAGCAAAGCTAATAAGGAGTGGCCTTGGACCTAGAGACCCACATTTCCAAGCTCCAACACTGAATGGCCTCATAGTAAATCCATGGCCTTGGGAAAGCTGATGCCAGTGCACTAGAAGAAAAAACTATCGTGAGGGTTACTTGGTGAGAATCCAAGAAATTGAGTCTCTCTGGTTTATCTGGCCCCATCATACCTGGCATGTGCCATGAGACCTCATCTGGAACCTTGAGGTATAGCCTGAGTGTCATTCAGTTATGGGTTGGGTAATTTTGTGCTATTTTGATGCTTTAAAATCTCATACTCCAATTGATTCAGTTCTCTAGGGAATATGTTTTTGTGATGCATTCCAGGATGCTGATGACCCCAAGAGGATCCCTGGATACGTAGCAAGACATAGTTTCCATTCTAAGATTTTTAGTTTCAAGGCTAGCTGAGGGCATGTTGGGCTGGGGATGATGGAGAGTTGACATCCCTGTGACAAATATTATGTACCTGTTAATAATACAAGTAAGCGTGTTTGTTATTACTATTTAATTTTGCCTTGGAATTTCCATCCAAGGAAATAATACAAGAAAAAGAAACTATAAAAGTATTGGAAATATAATTATTTTTAAATGGCAGTATTAGTTACTTTGAAAAATCTAAAAGAATTGACTGTAAAGCTCCGAGGACTAGTAATAGAAACAGAGTTCAATAAAGGGACTTCTCACAAAATACATATACATAAATTCACATACTTCTTATACATCAGCAATAACCGTTTAGAAAATATAAAGGGAAAAATGCCATTCAGAATAACAACATAAATTTTAGCTTAAAAGAAAATCTGGAAGGTCTACATAAAAAAAAATTCACAAAACATTTAATGAGACACTTAAGAAGAATTAAACAATTGAAAAGACCTATCTTATTCTCACATAGGAAGAATCAAGATTTTAAAGATGTCACAGTTACCCAACTTTATCATAAATTATGTAATACAAATAGTGCAGTGCATTTTTGGCTGTATCTGATGAAATGATTTTGAAATTATGGAATACAACTAGCTATAACAAAGAAAGAAACATTAATCTAGAAAGAATAATGTGTTTAATATTTGTACAACCAAATATTAAAATGATTGATAAAGCTACAGTGTGTCAAAAATAATCTATGGAACAAAATAAAAATCTAAAATTAGACTTAAGTGTATGTTAAAAACAGTATAGTAAGAAGAGATTACATGAAAAATGGTGCTGGAAATTTTGGCTAATTAGTAATGAAAACAAAAAATCATACCTTATAAAATGAAATAAGACTATATTTTGCAAGGTTTATATATTTAAGTATAAGTTAGGTTATAAATTAATATTTATCTGAATCAAGGATGTGGAAATCTTTTCTAAACTTGAAACAAGTCTTTTAAAACTGTGAAAGAAAAAGATTGGTGGTTTAGATTCTATAACTGTTTGAAGTTTTCTTTGTCAAAACTTACTATAAACAGTGTGTTCATAGAGGAGCTGAAGAAAACCTCATCCCTGGAGAGACATTAAGCTCATCAAAATGAGCAAAGACAATTATGTAAAGTCCCTGGAGATGAAACAAAGGGCTTATAACACATTGAGGCACATTTATTCAACAGAAGCTATAGAATCTTGCATGAGGGCATGGCATTTGTGCTAGGGACTGCCTAGTGCCTTGTGCTACTTACTGCCTCATAGCCATGTGTTCCAGAAAAGCTGTTCCAGCAGGCTAAGCCGTGGAGTGGCAGGTCTTAGCTCTCCTAGCTTTCTTGAGTGGGAGAACTATTCCCGGTGGACTTAGCAGCCAGTAAACATCGGCAGATCTCCTTTCCACAGCTGCATTGCTGCAGAAGACCTACGTTGAGTGGGTGGTAGCAGTGCCGATTACCTTACTCCCAAGTCTTGTCAGGTATAAAGTAACTGGTGGGAAAGTTGGAGGACAATGTAGCTGTCCAATCCTGTGTAGCTCTGCATTACCAAGTTCTAGGAGGCTTGGCAGCCAAATGTCAGGTTCCACCTTCCCCCACCTCTTGGGCCAAGGAGCTATTCTGATTAGATTTGACTGCTGATAAAGCTTGGCATATTCCATATTCCCTGACTCTGGGCTGCAGAAGACATGCAGACAATTCACAAAAGAGATATTTGAAATCGCTAATAAATATACACAAGGCATTCAAACCTTTTTAGTGCAAGTTAAAAGATTAGTGAGACTCCATTTTTCATCTGTGAAACTGGCAAAGATTAAAAATATATAATACGCATTGATGAGGAATGGGAAATGTGATCTTCCATTGCAAATACTTGATAAATTTAAAATCTTACACAGCAGTATTCCTAGTACTCACATAATTGTTTTGTGGGGAAATTGTTCTTTTTTTTTAAGTGAACAAAAAGGATTTTTCCTCCTTCTGTGTTATTATTAAAACAATAGGGGTGCCTGAGTGGCTCAGTGAGTTAAAGCCTCTGCCTTCGGCTCAGGTCATGATCTCAGGGTCTTGGGATCGAGCCCCACATCGGGCTCTCTGCTCAGCAGGGAGCCTGCTTCCCCCTCTCTCTGCCTGCCTCTCTGCCTACTTGCGATCTCTCCCTCTGTCAAATGAATAAATAAAATCTTTAAAAAAATAAAACAATGGCAACAAAGAAGTCAAATCATCAGTAAACATATTGTCAGTTGCCTTTTTTAAGTGACTTTTCCATAATAATCTTGGATCATAGTAATACCTGTAAATGACATTTAGTCACTGAATGAGTTAGGACAACAGTTGCCTTTATGCTTATCTTTATTTAGATGTGAATAATCCTGTAACTCATTGCTTCAGGTGGGTGACTATCCTTAGCAAAGGTCATTAGTTGTTTTCATTGATAACTTAGCTGTACTTAACAAACATGATACAAATGTGCCACCAGTAGCACTAAATGAAAATTCCTCCATGTTGTGAAGAGGAAAAAAGAATGGTGAAGAAGAAAAATGAATTATTAGGGGTAGGAAATTTTCCTAAGCTCTGTTTTCATGAGTTATAGGAAATATAAATAATTTTGTAATGTAAACACTTATCTCCAAATTAAGCAGTGTCTTCTCTTCACTGCATTCTTTTGATCTTTCAGTCAACCAGCCACCCCCACCCCCAATATCCCTAAGTCAACATGCATAGCATATGTTTCTTAAAGTACTCCCCCTACTCCCACCAGTGACTATGGATGATGAAAACTGATAACAGGGAGAGATGAACAACCCACATCTTTATCATTGATCTTTTACTCTGGCCTTCAAAGTTATTCAGTAGCTCTCATTAGATGACTAAGAGAAATCTATAATTTTTTAGACTAAATATTTTTTAAGATTTTATTTATTTATTTATTTATTTATTTAGAGAGTGTGAGTAGGGGGAGGGGCAGAGGGAGAGAGAGAGAGAGAATCTCAAGCCGACTCTGCACTGAGTACAGAGCCCAATGTGGGGCTCCATCCTACAACCCTGAGATCACAACCTGAGCCAAAATCAAGAGTAGGATGCTTAACTAACTGAGCCACTTTGTCCCCTAGACTAGTTAAATTCCTAACAAAAAGTCTCAGCTTGCTTTTTGAATTCAGCATTTAGTCAACAGATTATTTAACAAAAATCCTTTGTAGTTCATAAAAAAGTATGATACAAAAAAGATTAATAGCATACACAGGTATATTTACCTCCCAGCCTAAGAAATACATTATTACTAATATTGTTGAAGCTCCGTGTATTTCATAGTACACATATTTTACAATGGTTCTTTTCTTCTAACATTCCATTTGTATGATTCATTCATATTGTTATATGCCACTAGTTCATTTTCGCTGCTGTGTAGTATTCCATTGTATAACTGTAGAGAATCTGTAATATTATAATGTCTCAAGTAAGGGAGGTGATCGTCCTAGTCAAGCTCTTTGTACAGGTACAGACTCTACCTCTAGAGTCTTGGGCCCATTTCTGTGTTTTAAAATGAGCAGTGGTAAACTGGTATATCTATATAGATGTGGATTCATGATTCCTTGATACTATTAATGAATGTGAAGGAGTTAGGGATTGTTTTGATTGCAGTGGTGGGGTGGTGGTAGAGAGGGCTGTCTTTAGAGATGTGTCTTTAAATGATACCAGTAAGAGGACTAGACCATGTATGAAGGCAATTTCTTCTCCCCACTGATGTTTAAACATGAATTCACTAGCTGACCTATTAGTTATACAGAAGGGATTCAATTCAGTGGTGTTTGTGAGGATAACTTCTATGGTTACATAAGTTTCTTGAGCTATTGTATCTTTTTTTGGAGACATTATATCTAACTTAAAAAAAATTAATGTTCACTTGGTGTGTAAATGATACTATTTCATATTTTGGAAGTCTTGATGTATATTTTTTTCATTCTCGCCCTGTGTTGTCAACAATAAAGAACATAGTTAAATGTCCCCCAACCTCACAGAGATTCGGCTGTAACCTTTTAACTTCTAATTTCATGCTTGTTATGCATTGATCACCAGTACTCACCAGCCAGCCTGTTTCAGGCTGCAAAAAGTAGAACTGCAATTTAAATGTGTTACTAAGCTTGTATTGCTGTAAATAATAGTTTTAGAAACAAAGAGAGTTGTGATGATAAGAGTAAAATCCTTGGGTTAGGGACCACATCTTATTTGCCCTACTATCTATATCTATTCCTTAGAGTATTGCCTGGAAAAATCAAAGTACATAATTAATATTGGTTTAATTTAAAGAACTACTGTTTCTCAATAATCATAGAAACTGTCCATGTCATCAGTGGTAAGGAAGAGTCTAGATTCACATTCACATGTTTATTCTCTGTGTATAAAATTTCACGTAGTCCACACTTACTGTGAACTATAGGGAAGAAGGAAAAAGTATTAGGTGCTGGAGAAATAGATTTGGAAGTCAGTGGTTTAGTTTTGAGCACATGATAAACACATTATAACTACAACTCAACAAAACAACATGCATTTGTTTTCTGGAGTGCAGAAGCATTGATGAAATACAGCAAAAAAGGAGTGATTGGACTCATTGTGTTAAAAGCCTTTAATTTCTGATTTTTGCCAGCCAATTCCTCTCCACTCCAAAGGATAATATCAGTAATTTATATTTTGAATTACGTATTATTTGACATGACTTTTGAGTTAATTATTAAGGTCTGTTTTGATGGCTTTGAAAACAAAGTCTTACCAACCTTGCCACACTTGGGAATTGTGGCTTTGAAAGAATTTGGCCATAAATTACTCTTTTTTTGGAGTTCACTGGCAAATGTCATATATGAAGGCAGATATTCATCCCAGACACTAAGATAAGTGTTCTTGATTTCATTATGAGCAAAAATAGTTCTGTGGAAAGAAAAAATAAATTCCTAATGTGAGTGCAAGTTGCTTTCTTGAAGCCACCATAATCCTCATAGCAAGAATGATTTATTATGTTAGATTATATCATCCAACTCTTTTTTTTCAAAGGAATAAATCACATGCTTCTATTACTATAATATGCAAGCAACTATGACCGCTATTGAATGCTCTTCCAGCCACATCTTTTATACTGTGCCAATTAAGCAGAAGGTGTGGAATGTTGGCAGGGGGATTTAAATGTCTCATCTAAAGGTCAACACCTAACAACAGGACAGCATTTATCCTGAACTGGACTGTAGAGTCAGCACTGGGTTTGAGCCCAGTTGCTGTTGGGGGACTTAAATACACAGTCTTCCAGATGAGAGCAGGTGGTGTCAAAGGAGCTATATTGGTGTTCAAGATATATCCTAAAATAGCTTTAAGCTTCTCCATGACCTCATTTTGCCATGCTGGCTTGCTTACGAGTGTGTTTTTGGGTGGTGTTAATGTTCTAGCGTTAGCCATTATAATTTATGGACTGACATAGTATCGTTAACACTGAGCATGGATTGTACTCAGTAGCCAAAGCATAACTTTTTTTCCCCTCTATGTTTCCTGCAGCTGGCCAGTGTTTTGTAACCAGGGCACCAACTCTGGAGCCAGTTGGTAACTTTAGATGTTTGATTGGGTGTGCAATTGGCATTACAGTCATGGTTAACCAAGGATAATATTAGAGTATGCGTGACAGTTTCAAGATTTCATACTGTGAGACAGAACTAGTTTTAGCACAAGATGAAACCAGATAGCTGTATTTATAATAAGATTTTATTTAATAAAAGTATTTTAGGCAAGGTGAAAGTGACTGTGACTATTTAGCCTTTGAATAGGTGAATGAGCTAGTAATTTTTTAAATTAAATTTTATTTTTTATCAAAGTAAGCCATGTATTTAGTGTGTTTATAAATATTAGTAATGTTGTAAGACTTAAAATGAAAAATAGCAGACCTTTTCCTTGACCTCTTATTCTTCACCTTAAGTCCTGCTTCCAAGGGCAACTACTTTCCATTCTTTTAGACATTTCTCTTAGTATCGCCACCATATTTCTAAGTAACACAATTATAATTTTAGTTCTTGATTCTTCAGTTTTAGAAATTATAAATTGAGTTTCTATTATGAAGAGAAGTATTTAACTCTCTTAAACCCCTTTGCCCCCAACACACCACCTCCTCCTCCTCTTTGTCACAATTTTTGGTGAAAAAATCAGATGATTTTCAATGGGGGCAGGAATAGTCATTCTTAAACACCATTCATTAAAAGATTATAATAACCTAGGTTAAGGGGCATGATGGCCTAATACTACTGTTGAGACAGAATGATACACAGAACATAAAGAAACAGTCTGCTTCCTAGACTTGAATGGAACATAGCAATAGCATGAAGACAGATGCCAACAAAAGGAAATCAGAGCTTGACACTCTGTTGGAGAGGGAACTGGCAGGTCTATAGTCCTTCACCTAGGTGACCCCACCAGTTTTGTTTTAGTTTTATAATACCTGCTGAACATAAAGTTTTCTGCTTGAAATGGTCCCTGACCATTTATTTATGCCTCAGTCCATGAAGCAACTTCTCCAGTTACACCAAGTGGGGAGGAGTGGTGAAGTCAGCTATTCATTGAACCTTAGGCAGCAGGTGAAGACTGGCAGTGACTGGAGCTACTGCAACCTTGGACAACATTTTGTTATTGCTAACTAGGGAGAGACCGAAGAGTTGAAATTAAGTATTACAAATGCTTACAAGGTTGCAGTAATCCAGAGCAGAGATCAAAGTGGATGTATCATTCCATGCATTACAAATGGCATCCCCCCCCACACACACCATTTTAAGGTGTACCTTGTATGTGTGTCAAAAAAGTCCTTGAAACAGCCTTATACAGTCTTATAGTACCCTCATTAGCACCTAACACAATACCCATCACATGCTAAGAAATAAATAACAGTGGTTTGTTTAAGTCTGAGCTGTTTGGGTATAACTGTGTAGTACAGTTTAACTTACTGTAGAAAAGCAGGTATTACTCAGGCCCCATTCTTTTATGAGGGCTCTTGCTTACCAGGTATATCCACTGGCAAAGCTAGACTCTTGATCATAATTGCCCTTTGCTTCGTCTGACCAAGTTAACAATACCATAAGGGCTCTTTCACTTGAGACATTATGGTGACAAATAGAAATGGTAGTTGAGAATGAGTGAACCCACACAGGAGTGAATTATATATATAGTTTATGAAATACTTGATTTTAGCAAATATGTACTATACAAGAAGCTACAAGTAATATACAAAGTGGCTTGATTATTTAAGTCATACCTACTCTTAAGGAAAAACTAGATTACATTAAGAGAAAGAAAGAAAAGGACCCTCTCTTTGATCTGTTTAGATTTTTTTCTTTATTCTTTTCTAATATTATTTGTTATTTTTGGTTTATGCCCTGTATTGGTCTACATCCTGCATTTGTTTATAACTATAAAAGTTTAGATATAAAGCACCGTTCATTATAATCTACCTATGCTTTAGGTGGATATTTTATTTAGTAATTTTAAAAAATTAAATGTTCAGTTGAAACACTAGAAAACAAAGAAGAGCCAGATGATCAAACAAAAAATCCATAATCTTCCTGCCCTGGAAAAAGTTCTTTTAACACATTGCTGTATGTACTTTCCTTCTGTGTATGTGCAGGTATTTGTGTGTGTGGATTAAAAGTTGAAATCATACCATTTTGTAGCTTGCTTTCTTTTACTTAGAATTTTCCCATATCAAAACTCTTCTTTAATAATATTACTGGTAGTGGTTACATTATGATTTATATGAATATGCAACAATTTTAAATAGTAAATCCATACTGCTGAGACTTTTAGTATGTCTCTAATTACTTCTGGTCATTGCATCTATAGATTTTGCTTTCCTTGTTCCTCTGTATTATTGCACAGCCTTGGGCAAAGCTGAAAATGAAGAGGTTTGCCATTCTCTAATGTAAAGACTGCAAAATAGATTATGATTCCTAGGTACCCTGGCATGCATGCCCCACCCCTTCTCTTTCCCTCCTCTTGCTCTTGCCTTGCTCTCTCACTCTCCTACCATAAGGTAGTAGGAGGGCTATAAAATCTTCCAGGATTCACTTGGAAAGAATAGAACTTCCTGTTTAGGTTCAGCTAGGAGGCCCCCTTCTGCACAGCTATTGTTAGCTTTTGAATCATTCAAGGTACCCATTTGGGATTTGGTGTTGTAACCATTTCAAGCCCAGTCAGTATATTGTTTGCGTACTTATAAAACTAGCTTCCATGGGCTGCAACCTCTACTTATCAACAGTGGTTTATAGTGAAAGTAAATGATGAAGCCTGCAAGATTCCAGGCTGGGGGATGCTGTGGAAGCAGGACAGTGTGGTAGACAGTTGGCCTGCTAGGACCTGGACCTTTGTAAGCTAATTACTGCTTCTTAGCCTCTATTTTGTCTTCTGTAAAATGAGTATAATCATACCCAATTTTAAGGTTTTTTGGAGATTAAAAGTGAAAATACATTTATTGCAAATTTAGCACAAAGTATGGTGCTAAAGTATTAATCATGCACAAAGTATTAATGGTAACATCATATTGTTCTGGTGAAACTGCAGATGGCAAGAGATATGCTGATGATGTGTTGAGGAGCACAGCCAGATGGACAAAGCCAGATGGAAAAGGACCCTTAAAACAGATCTTCCATAGTCTTTATCTGCCTATCCTTCTTCATACATCTTGTAAAAAGCAGCCCTTTTTGATTCTAGTATTTTCTCTGTCCTGAGAACCAGTATGATACTGATGAAAAGGAAAAAAAAAATCTCTAACAACTTGAAAACTGAGTGCTCTGAGAGGCTGACATTTGTTGGAGCTTTTCCACTAGATTAGTGTTCATTTGTCCTACTTCCCACTGTCCCCCGGCCCCCCTACCAGCCTCAGTTTTACTTTGTTATTGACAATAAAGGCTTCGTTCATGGACAAAGCAGATATGAACGTGGTCTTAACTTATTTGTTTAACCCTCACTTAAAGTTATTGCTCTTTGCAACCCAGGGCATTTCTGGTATTTGAACAGGAAAAATTCTGAGCAAATGAGTCAAACAGCACATTGTCTTAAAATGGATCCTTTGTTGCAATGAACAAGCTAACCAGCATAGAGTAGCAGTATAACTGGGATTATATTCCTGACCAAGGTCACCACACTTAATTACTCAGAAGTGTCATCAGCAAATGTTGTAAATGAAGATACTCTTATTATAAATCTAAGTAGTAATTTCAAGTGGTAAAATGTTTCAAGTCTCATAAAAGGAGCATAAATATACCTTAGGCATTAATTATTCAGGGGACCTTTATAAAGTATACATATAGCACATAAATTAATCAAATATGTCATAAATTTCTCCTAGCTCAAATTAATATGCATGCTATGACAAATATTAACATTTAAGGCACAACTTTAAGTTCTTTGGAGGCATTATTTGATTGATCAAAATAGTTTTAAAAGCTATCGAAGGAAGTTTGATAACTTTTAAAATAAATAAATTTTTGATCTAGCAAGTAGAAGCATTTGGAATCATTTCATTGACCTTAAACCTGCTCTCAAATTTGAGATGTTGATTTGTTTTTGTTTTTTTTAAAGAGCCATTGAGGTATCTAAATATTTCAAGGGCTCTCCAAGGATTTTCATTGTGAGAGTTTGAAGAGCCGCAGACTCTTTTTTTTTGTGTGTGTGTGTGTTTTTTTTTTTTTGGTACATAAACAATGAATCTTGTAACACTGAAAAAATAAAATAAAAGTATTTGGGGAAAATAAAAGTATTTGGGGAAGAGCCGCAGACTCTTAAATCTGGCCCTTCTGTTTATCTTTTTCCCCTCTTCTCAGCAACTGTAAGGGCTGAATAGAATAAGAAAAGAAGTCACAGAAAGGCCTCTGAAGCAATAGGGAAGATGGGTTTGGGGAAAGAGAGTCCTACCTCTTTGCCTTTCAGGTGGGAAGTATTTATGTATGCGTATAGATATATAACTGTAGGAATCTTGAAGGCTGAGATATACATACATACATACATACATACATATGATATATCCCATGGTATGTTGTTTGTACATGTGTACATGCGTGTATGTATATATTTCACATACACACACATTTAAATATAACACATTATGTGATATATCTATATCTATATATAGATATACCTATATAGATACATAGATATACATAGATGTGTGTGTGTATGTATATGTATATGTATACACACACACACATATGTATCTCACAACCTCAGAGTTTCAGATCTTTTCAGATCCCATCTAGCGGAGTTGCTTTCTCAGATTTAATTGTCTGGTTTGGCACTGTGTTACAGAAACTTTATAAGCAGATGTCACTAAAAAGTAAAGAAAGTATTACAGACAGACTAGTTAATAATCTCTGTTCTATCAGCTGTTAACTCTGTGAACTTGAGGATATTATTAATCTATTGAGCATGAATTTCTTCATCTATGAAACATAATTCATAATTCCAACTCTTTTAAGGTTGAAGTGAGAATTACATGACATAATACATTAGCATATGGCTAATGACGTTAACTTAAAACTGGTCATGAGAGACAAGTGTTCTAAAAGGGCAGTTGTTGCAATTATTTTTTCTATTATAAGTTCACTACTAATAATAGTGGAATTTATCATGCAGAGTATTGACTAAAAGGGACTCATTTTAAGTGTTTACTTATGTCACTCAAGTTCCTTGAAATTGTGCATGCAGCATTATTACTGTTTATTAATATATTTCTAATCTGGGGGCGCCTGGGTGGCTCAGTGGGTTAAAGCCTCTGCCTTTGGCTCAGGTCATGATCTCAGAGTCCTGGGATTGAGCCCCGCATCGGGCTTTCTGCTCAGCAGGGAGCCTGCTCCCCTTTCTCTCTCTGCCTGCCTCTCTGCCTACTTGTGATCTCTCTCTCTGTCAAATAAATAAATAAAATCTATAAAAATATATATATATTTCTATTCTGGGTCCTAATTAGAGTTTTTTTCCTAGGCAATTATTATTATTTTTTTTTTGAAAGAGGGAGAGAGCATGCACATGGGGTAGCGGGTGCAGAAGGAGAGAGAGAACCTTAAGCAGGCTCCACACCCAGTGTGGAGCCAGACATGGGGCTTCATCTCAGGATCCTGAGATCATGACCCTGAGATCTTGACCTGAGCTGAAATCAAAAGTTGGACCCTTCACTGACTGAACCACCTAGGTGCTCCCTTTGGCAATTATTTTAATCCACATCGGAAAGGATAAGCAAAGTCAATGTGGATGAGAGTAAAGGAGTTGGACCATTAGAGCCTAATCTTTATAGCTTTTGCTGATAACCAGCCCTTGAGTAGCTTTAGGGAAAGGCCAGGAAGATTTAAGTAAATAACTAACTAAATAAAGATTTTCCAGAAGTTGCCCATGGAGGCTCTAATTGTAGTTTCACTTGTTCTGGTGTTTATTAAAACACCACAAAATCCATATTCCCACTTTGATCTTGACTCAAGACATGACACTGGCACCAAATTAATCAAGCAGCTGCTTTTGTCCACTTGGGTGCATCTTGCAGGCAATTGAGAATGTAGAAGAGGAAAGATTTGATGACACATCTGTTTTGAAAGTGTAATATCAGCTAGATGAAAGAAAATACAATATACACCCTTCCATTACCAGTCAGTGTCCATCTAATTATAAAAGCTTCAGGAACCTGGAATTCTATTTGACTTCAAACATGTTAAAGGCCAAGTCATCCAACCTGATATAATATTTTCTGAGGATTTGGTCAGATCATTTTATTGCCTCAAATATTTAATTGAACCAGTTGTGGGTAATGAGGTCTGCTCTTTGACAACTCACAAGTAGTTTTCACATTGACTTATCCTTAATCATAAGTTGTATGTCATCTTTGGCCTTCTGCACAGGCATATGGAAAATTAGTGGGACAGTCCGTGAAAATACTGGCCCTCAAAAAAGTCTTGACTGTTTCAACACCGGCTGCTTTCCAAAAACACTTCATTCAGGCCCCATGTCAATGTAAATATTAGAAGACTTGGAAGAGTTTGCAATCTTTTGGCCTATGGTTAAATTATTATTTTAACCCTTCCTTTTTCTGAGTACCACTGATGGATAATTTTAGTTCATTTAGTTTGTTTTTCTTGTTGTTTTCTTAAAGATAGCTCCACTTAACTGGAAAAGCAAATTGATATAGCACACAACATAAGCCAACGACAACAAAAACCACTGGGTAATCCATTGGCCTAGTTTGTTGAGGTGTAGCTTTATTAATTTTTTTTTCTTCAGGAAAAAACTCAGCACTGTTGTTTGGCTATATAGTTCTATAAAGGCCCTAGGCTTGCTGTGAATAGGATTTTTCTTTTATAGAGGAAAGGAGATTATAGAAAAGACTACCCGGTGGAGAAAAAGAATAGTTGGAGAAATCTTTTAAAAGAATTTGCATATGAATAATCCTCAAGGATGATAGTTAGGTATAAGAGTATTGCAACCTCTTCAAAATGGAAGTGAATCCAAAAAGGGGAAGTATAATTTTTATAAATTGTGTTTGAGAGAGAGTGAAATAGGAAAGGAAAGATGAAGAGTCTGATTCCTTTATAAATGTTAGATGGTTGGATAGTAAACACATTAGTAGCAATTCTGTGTTTTGTGTTTCTTCAGTCATACATAGTGCTGTTCTGGATGCATAGTGTTTCTCTTTTGATGCTGTCAGTCCCAGTTCAAACCTTTATATCTCAGATTGCTTATCACACATTGGCTGTGTATTAAAATTGCCTTATGTCGCACACTCCACGCAATTTAGAGAAAGATTTTCATCGTGGAACAAACTTGGAAAAAAACAAAATATTTCTATGAAAAGCAATTTACTTTGCTAGGCATTTCCTGAAGTCCCAGTACAATTACTGTAGATTATATGAGTTTGAAAATGAGCTTTCTTCCTTGCAACCCACTCTCTGTTTGATTCTCTCGTGAAGTCATAATCCTCTGTTTGCGCAGTAAGCCTGTTGCCATGGAGATTAATGTGATGTTACAAATTCGCTATTATTTATGACTTCATTGTAGGATGGATCCAAATAAGAAATTAATCTCTGATTTCTTCACAAATATTTGGTGAATCATATGAGAACAGGTGAAGGCATTTCCGCTTTCATTTCTTAATTGGGAGATGGAGTACTTTCCCTGGTGAAAAATACAAATATCTAAGAAATAATAATTGCAAAAAAAAATGTTCAGTTAAATATTCCTGAAGAGAAGTTGAAACATGTGAAACACTAGGATAAAATTTATATAGTATTTACAAAATATCTGCTGAGACCTACAAGGTAAGCTCCTTGAGAAACCTAGCTTGTCAGTGTCATTCTCTCAACAAGTTTCTCCTTGGTGCTGCCATGTTTACTTTCTCAGCACAGAAAAGCTAAACAGTGAGCACTCTGGTGCATAAGCCCCTCAACCATTGCAATATTGAATTCTGATCTTTAATAAACCAACATTGATTTACTTCACTGCTTCTGTTTGCTTAGTTAAGCTCCGTTGGCATAGGAAAAGGCACACATAATTTAATCAAATTGCTTTTTTTCATTTGATTTTTTATTAGTGCGCAAAGCAGGCTCTAAGCATTCAGATTTATTTTTGCCACTAAAATATCTTTCTTCTCTCTTGGAAGAAAAGTTTGAAATTACAGTTAATTTCATCCCTCACTTTCAATATGTACAAAAACAAAACAAAGACAAAATACAGCCAATGGTCTTATTTTTGAGTATTAAATTTAATGTCTTTCTTGACATCAGTGTTTATTTGAAGAATCAGTGTAACATCTAATTGGTATTGAGCTTTGAGATTTCCAGATTTCAGATCCCAATAAACAAACCAATGCCTTCAACATTTTAAGTTAGGCAATGTTCTCTTTTGTTACGAATGAATTTTTCTTGGTCATCTAAGGTTAGCCAATTAATAGATGAAAAAAACAGACTTGGAAAGGTGACTGATTGGTCAAAGGTCAGGAGGCTGATTGACAGTTTGGGGATAAACCCCAGGATGCTGAGATTTCAATTCTAGATTATCAATGCCACTTGAAAACTACTCCTATTTCTCCTCTTGAGTTTATTGCATATTAGAGAGTTAGAACTCCTTTTCATAAATGTAAAGGTTAATCATATTTTTCATATCTAACTTGTTTTTTAGATGTTTGGGGTATTTAGAGTTTCCAAATGAAGGTCCTAGTTATTTCTGTGGGAAGGAAGTCAATGAATTATTTTGGAGTGTGAGTGGGATTCATGAAATAGCTTGTGATATTGCACTTCCAGAGGCCTAGGAGCACACAGCCGTGCCAGTGTTATTGGAGAATGACAAGGTTGAAAAGCTGTGAACTTTGTTTTTGTGCACCATACACTTATTTCTTTTGACTCCCTAGTGCAAGGTTTAAAAATATAGGAGTATTACTTTATGAAATTAGTCTAAGTATTATTACAAATTTTTATGTATACAATCTTTTGTACTATACTGAACTAGAAATATTTCTCCACTAATGGAATATATTATTCTCTTATCTCCCAAAGTTTGAAGAATGGGGAGGAGTTTTTCTATCTTCTGTTTCATGCATATAAGGAAACACTTTTTTTCTCTAGGCAGATGGCAGCCATCTCCTTACTATGAGGAGAACCAAGCTTGAGTGGAGGAAAGGCAGCCTATGTGGCAGAATAGAGAGACAGAATCTGTCTGGGACCCTGATAAATGTTTTGAAATGCTAAATTAAATAGTCCTAGAACCTGACCTACTTTTGGAAACCTTTTATATAGGGTAGTCAAAGTTCTCAATACTGTACTGGACCAGTTTCTGTACCTCCCAGATCTGCTCAGCACTGTCTGCCTGTCTCAACCATTGCCCTGATTCTTGGCCAGAGTAAGGGCCAAGCTGTGGCAAAGACTCTATTGTTTTCCATGTCTGGAACTCCAGTGTGCAGGTACGACCCAGCTGGACCCGCTAAACAGCTATGACTTTCCTCCCCTGTAGCTGCCTAGCAGGGCTACTAACATAACCCACACATAGAAGGTGCTAGACAAAAGATGAAAAGGAGCTAAAGATCACTGTGGACTACATAGAGATGTAGTTCCCAATCCGTGGACTATTTGGAGATGTAGTGGTTCCATATAGCAAACATCCTGCATGATTAAGCAAACTAATTTTGTTTTTATAAGGCTGTGGTCCACTGGGTAATGTACAACCTTGTAATGATTGTCCTCCTTCTGTGCTTCATTCCATTTTCCCATCACTCTTACTTCCCTAGGATAATACTCCCAACCCCTCAAAAAGTTAAACAAGCAAACTTGCCTTAGGTTCTATCTTCTAGGAAACCCAGGCTAAAGATTTTCTTAGAATCCTGATATCAAGAGAGGCCATAGAAAGCAGACCCTCAGGATGGTAGATTGCGTGACTAATAGAGACCTGCTAATTACTGCTGATGTGAGTAGTGGCAGTCATCTCTGGTATGCATGACCTCACAATTACTAAAGTTTTCATTGGTGATGAATTAAGATGAGGTGCAGGTAAAGGCAAGTCGCTGGAAATGAAATGGCTACTGCACTTGATTGGAATGACAGGAAAATAATATAAGAATTGTGGCATGAGGTGGATGCTTTTGATGGCAATGGAGGGCTTCCAAAAAGAACGTGATATATATAGATGAAAAATTATTTACATAAAGTATGCTGTGAATGCCAAAAGACTTCTGTAGCAGCCCTAAAGAAGACTAAAAAACAAAATAAAATAAAACAAAAATCAAGCTTAGGATTTGATTATACAGGTGACACACACCTGTAAAGGAAACAAAATAAACATCTGTCATATCTTCTGTGTCAAAGTCAGAGTCCTGAACCGAAAAGGGTAAAATAGTGAGACTAGAATTTAAACGGAAGCTGAAGAAACTTGAACCCTTCCATTCTCTTGACTCTTGCTGGCCATCAGAAACAGTCCCTTTTCTCTTTCTAGAGGAGAATGGCCTCACAGTGTCTGTAGACTGCAGTGTTTTTTTATATAAAACAGTTATCTAGCAAGATGATACTTGTTCTCACTCTCCGTCTCTGCTGCCCCCATTTAAGCAGATACAAAAAGTCATTTCTATAGCTAATATATACAAGGAGGGAATGAGGGTGAGCGATGGGGAAGTGGATCACAGTGAGTTCTCTATACCCACTGAAACTCTGGCTTCCCATCCCAATACCTGTACACAATCTAGAAATGAGAGAGAGTTAATTCAACATGGACTAAACTTTAACCAATGAGAGATAGGAAATGGTAAACAAATTTCTGGCCCATTCTCCCCTGGGTGGATTTCTTAAGATGCAGTAGTTTCATATGGCAAATATCCTGTGCAACTGAGCAAACCAGCTGTGTTTTCATGAAAAGTTGTGGCCATCTGGGTGTTACACCTGCAGGGGTAGGAGAAAGAATATAAAGCTAGATGGGGAAAACTAATTGTCATGAGATTCACCTTTGACTTGGAATTTGATGCTCTGCAAGGATACTTGGAGCTGGTTGTGATAATTTGTTGGGATGTTTCTTTGAATCTTGTAAGTAAGATGGTTCCTGAATCTTATAATGGCTACCCATTAAACAGAGTTAACTTTCTGGAACTTTCTTGGCATGATATGAAGAAAAGAATCTGAAAACTCAGAAAAATGAGAATATATTTCTGTATTATTTTATAGTATCTGAGAATCCATCACATGACTACGTACCCTGGAGATGGTGCAGGGGACACAACCTTCACTTAGGCAATAAAGAATGTACTAGGATGGAGGGTACCAGAATTTCGAGAAGTCTAGTGGTGGTTGTCCTCTGCAGGGTAGGCATGTTAGTTGGAGAATGCTGCCATGGCCCTGGGCTCCCTAATATCAATGGGAATGATAAGATTCTAAAACAAAATAGTCCAAGTGGCAATCCTTTACTGTCACATGCAGAGTATATGTACTTACTGTAATGGACAGCAAAAGCAGAGTGACGGTCATGGTGCCTTCACCCACAAGAAATCTTTGGTAATGAGTAATTGATCATGGTGGTGTCCTTGGGGTGAGACATACGGATAGTGACTAGAATACTGCACAATTTTTATAATATTAGTAATGGTAATAATAATTATCCTGAAAATATTGAGTACAAGGCCAACACCCACCACCACAATGAAAAACTGTGGCTCTTCATTCCATTTTCAGATCTATATTAATTTGCTGACTCATGGCTCATTGACTCAAGGGAAAAGTGGGCTTCTTTTAAAAGGACTCTAAAATTTTGCAAAAAGGATATATGGAAAAACATTTCTTTGATTATTCCCCAAAAAGTACTTCTCCCTGGGGAAAGATGATACCAGACCTCTAGTGGATTCTCAAGTATGAGATTTGTGTGGACACTGATACCAGGACACCTGAAATGTTATTATGGTATGATTACAGTCAAGACTTATAGAAACCTGGGGCGCCTGGGTGGTTCATGGGTTAAAGCCTCTGCCTTCGGCTCAGGTCATGATCTCGGTCCTGGGATCGAGCCCCGCATTGGGCTTTCTGCTCAGCAGGGAGCCTGCTTCCCTTTCTCTCTGCCTGCGTCTCTGCCTACTTGTGATCTCTGTCCTCTCTGTCAAACAAATAAATAAAATCTTAAAAAAAAGTCTTATGGAAACCTCATGATAAATGGCATTATGTGGATCCAGTGGGTTTGAGGATCCATTCTATGATTATTTCCTCAGTCCAAGAAGGTATAATTGTATATACTGTACATAGAAAGTGGCAGAACACTAACATTGGTTTTCTGATCTATAAAGTAAGACCCATTATGGTAGAAAGCATTGTGGAAGCCCCTAAAATTGTCCCAACAACTGGCACACAGCCATGATAATAAATCAGAAATAATACTGCTTTTGGAATTAATCGTGGAAATCAGTACCACTATCAAAGGTGTGAAGGATATAGCAATGGTGCTCCTTGTTTTGTTTCCTTCCTGAACTCTACAAAAAGCTCCTGACAACAGTTAAGGGACTACCATAAACTTAACTAGGTGGTACCCTAATTGAAGCTGCCTTGCTAAATGTGGTATCTTTTCTGAAACAGATTAACACTGCCTCTATTATATAGTATGTGACTGTTGATTTGGTGACTACTTTGTTCTGCATTGCAACCAGTACGAAGAATAACAGAAGTTCGTCTTTATATAGTAAGGACAGTGACAAACTAGCAATGTTTGTCTTTAGGGCTCTACTAACTCTCCTGCTATCTGTTATAAGGGGCTTTGATCATTTAATAGTCACGGTCCATTCATGAGACAGAAACCATAGCAATTACTTAAAAGATATATTAATATAGAGAATTGTTAACCTAGTATAAGAGAACTGAAAGGCAAAAAGGAACAAAAAGACAAAAAGGAAAGAAAGTAGTAACTACAGGAAGCATTTATTCCTCCTAGGATTGGGTGTAAAAGGGAAACTATTGGGATTACTAAAATCTAGAGACTTGAATGAGGGGCCTGGTGAAGATGGGACTCAACTCCTGTGGAGGGGCCTGCTTAGCTGGTATAAGTGCTGTATGAGCTCCATGGATGGACCCTGTGGAGCTGGGATTTAGACCCACGAGGAAGGGGCCCCAGCTGAAGTGCTGTTAACTCTGAAAGAGCATGATGAAGCTAGCTGTACTTGTGCGGAAAAAGTGTAAAGTGGAACCAGTTCCTGCTACTGGAATCAACTAGGAACAAGATGAACCATGGGCTTGGGAGTAAAGCATGTGGCACCATAAAACAACTCCCAAAGAGGAGAGTCGCAACAGTGTTCTGAGAAAGTCAACCAGCCTCTCTCCTTGGCACCCTCCATGGTTACCAGTAAGATCATCTATGGAGGAAATGTGTCAGAGGTGGAGGTTATTATTCATGGATCCCATAGCATGGGCTCTTTTCCACCTGAGACGCTCTAGTTGCTGCCACTGCTGATGGCCAAACTGACAGTAAAAGAAAATGCTGCTCTGTGGGTAAAGTCCTTTGAAATACCTGCTTTGTACAAAGCTGTTTTCTATTAGGATATCCCTTATTTTGAGCTGGTCCTAGGCTTTGCCTTCTTTTCCCAGAGCTCTACTTAGTAATTCCTTCTTTTTTCCTTCTTCCTAGCTCCCTCTTCCTTCCTTCTTTCTTTGCTTCCTTCCTTTCTTTCTGGTGTATCTTTCACTATATTTTTATTTTCAACTTTCCTATCCCTTTTATAAAACTCATAAATTTGGATCTTCACAGTAGATTTTATAGTCACTCTCTACCCTGATTGTGTAATTTATGTCTTCTAGTGCTGTTAATTGTTACAGTTGATCCACAAAATGGAGAACTTTTCAATGTAACTCTAAGAATGTGTTAGCGACAATTAAAATGCAAAAATTATTAGTATTCATTGGGAAGGAATTCCTAGAAAGTGAATATCAGCAAAGGATCCATGAGCCAGAGGCAACAGTAAAGCAGTTGATTAGTTACAGTGATTTCCTTCTAGTTTGTGGTTCATAAATTCATTTTCTTTACAATATTTCTGGACGAACAGCAGTTATTAATTTTAATGTAGTTAGTTTTATAAATTTCTTTCCTTTATGGTTTGTTCAGTCTGTGTTCTATTTAAGAAAATCATCACTCTAAGATCCTAAAGATATACTTATTTATGGTCTTCTGAAAAGACTTATAGTTTTATCTTTCACATTTAATTATTTAATCCACTTAGAATTTATTTTAATTTTAATTTAAGCTAAGGATCTGATTTTTTCCCGGAGATAACCAATTTTTTTAGTGACATTTATTGACTAGTTCCTCTTTTCTCCCAATTATTTATAGTACTAGCTCTTTTCTGGAATATCTGGTCTTTCCCACTGGTCTGTTTGATTAATCTTGCACTAATAACAAATGTTTAATTTTTATTTTATTATAATTTATATTATTATACATTTATTATAATTATTATAATTTATTATAATTCTGGCTACCTGGGGAGTTCTAGTCCTTTCACCATGTTTTTCTTCTTCAGTGGTATTTCTAAAAGTTCTCTTTTTCTTTAACAAATGACCTTAGTCATTTTATAGACTACTTTCTTATATGTCATTCTTCTCTCTTATTTCTTTAAAGATACTGAACATACTTGGTTTTATAGTATGAGCCTGATATTTTCCATTTCTAAGTCTTTTGTTCTTTCTGCTGGCTTTCTCTTTTTGTGCCTTCCTTCCTTGTGTGTATTGAGATATTTTGACTTTGAGCTCCTGTTCAATGGAACTCCATTTACATTAATTCTAGGAGGTGTTTTTGAAAGTATATTCAATCCAGAGGATTTGCTTCTGCCAGATGCCCAGGTAGACCAGTAATTCAGGACAAAATTAATATAAATCTTGGCCTAAGGTCTTTGGGATTATCCTGAAGTATGGCTGACTCATGATTATGAATTCTCAAAGGAGATATTTACTCCATCTAGTGCCAAGGTTGAGAATGGAAATTTTTCTTGACTTTTTCTAAGGGACTTATTTATTTCTGGCCCACTGCTATACCATGAGTATAGCCCTTTGAGAGAATTACTTTATGTATATAAGATGTGTCTTAATAGAACTCCCATTTTGAATTGGTCTTACCATTTGTCTCCTGTTCCTAGCACTCTACTTAATTATCAGAACAGAAGCTCAGTGTGCCTGGGGTTGGGATACATGTCCTCAGAGTGAAAATTGCTTTGATTTTTTTGTCTTTCCAGATTCTCATTTTACTTTATTATTGATCTTTGAAGTTTCCGTAACTTCCTTGCCAACTCAGTAATTAAAAATCTTTCCTTTTTGCTTTCTGTATTTTTTCCAGCATTTTTGTTGTTTTCATATCAGAGGATCTAGTCTACCACGTTTCAAAATCAAAATCTTTACAAGACCAATTTTTAAGAGATTTAAAAGGATAGTTTCAGGGTTGTAGACATACACATCATTAGCTCTGCCACTTACTATCCCATTGACCTGACCAGTTGATCCAGTCTTAGGCCAGTTCCATGTCTGTTTCTATAACATGTGCTTCCCTGGCAGGGTTGTCGTGAGACTTAAATGAGATTATAGAGGTTGAAGCACTAAGTATTGGCCTGCCTGACAAATATTGGGCTTTTATAAATTATTGTAAAACTAAGTATGGTTAATTCTACACCTTCCCAAATCAATGTTTTGAACAATTCTTCTATGAATCACACACATATAAAGAGATAATCAGGTAAAATATATCATGCTTATAAAATAACAATATGAGGATGTTGAAAATAATGGTTTCTCTTAAAAATGTTGGTTGTTAAACTGGATCACTGGAAATAAACATAAAGCTCCACAGTAAACACACATTTAAGACAAGCTGTCTAATTGAAGATAGATCCTCTTGCTAAGAAAACTCTGGAAATAGAGGAGCACTTGCCTTCTGTTTAAAAATATACAAATTTTCCAAATCTCACCCAATAGCTCTGTAATGAGATGTTAGCAGAAACTAACAGCATCGGCTATAGATTTTCCATCCAAAAGCTTGGTTACTTTTATAAATTCTCACTAGTGTGCCATCTGTGTAGAAGACTGAGCATAAGTTCAGTGTACTCTGATATTTTTAGCCTCCAGATTGTTTTTAAAAATATTTATTTACTTACTAGTCTACTAAATTCTCTATTTTTTCTCATTTTTTGGAATTAAGAATATTTTAATGATATCTGAGTTATTCTAGAGCAGATACTATGTTGGGAATTGCAAAATGTACATTTCAGAAAAACTTGTTTTGATTTCCTGGTTGTGGTGGAAAGTTCAGTAGTATCTTGACACAAAATAATTGCACATGCACATAGAATACAAATTAAAACATATGCAATTATCTAGAAAAAATTTAGGTAGATCATTGTGAGTCCTTTAGATTCATATTCCTAGTCCTAGAGAAAGTCAGAATTTGACTCTCCATAACAAGAATGACCTATCTACATGTCTGTTCTCTTTTTTTAAATATAATTTTATTTTTTAAAAGATTTATTTTTAAGTAATCTCTACAGCCAACGTGGGGCTCAGACTTACAACCATGAGATCAAGGGTTGCATGCTCCACTGACTGAACCAGCCAAGTGTCCCTACATGTCTGTCTTCTAACAATATTCAGAATAAGCCTTAGTTTAAAAAGATGTTTCTACCTAACTTTGTTAGTTCCTATATTCACAATGTTTTGGAATTATTTTTATCAGTTCGATTTCCCACCTAGAAAGTGACATTGTGCATTCAGAGTACTCTTACGAATAACTCTTTTGCATTTCAAGAAATACACTTATTTTTCAGAATACCATTATCTTCTATTGTATAGTGGTCCCCAAATGCACAAAACCATATTATTTTTGGCAAGGCCAATAAATGCCAAGAATCTCATACATGATTAGTTTTTCTTTTTTCTACTGAGTAAAATCTCAAGTTAAAGAGCAACTGTTTATTGAAGCATGGTGCTACATAGAAATAACAACCATAAATATAAATGTTAGAACTTGACAAAATAATCTCTATATTATTTTAGTTAAAACAACTGTCATATCACAGATGATAAAACTAAAGCACAAATATATTTAAGATCATATGGCTTATAAGTGGCAGAGCCAAAATGCACCCTCAGACAGTCTACTCCTAGCCCCAACCTCCTAACTTCTCCAGTCTATGTTCTTCCATATATATTTAGTTATAAAGGATTCTTATTTCTAATTTATACAAAAGGCGCTAACCTAGGAGAAGTGAAGTGACTTGTCTAAGGCTGGTTAGCATATGGCAGAGCAGAGCCCTGGCTTGAACTGCAGGCTCCTTCCTTCCATAGTGTTAGAGCCTCCTTCATCAAGTGGTGAAAAAAATTAAGAACTTAATATTCAAGTCTCAGTTTATGATATGTTAGTTTGGTCCTAAAAATATTCTGTAGTGAGTTATAAAAAACTAAATGCCATTTTTCTGGCATTTGAGTGAGATTTGTGTGTGTGTGAGGTTTTAACTGTGATGTTAACAGTTTTCTCGTGGATGATATTATGCCTCTTTTCCAAGTGTGGAAGTTATCAGCTGCTAGCCCTTCAGATGTAAACTTTTATGTATAAACACTGCCCAGCTTTCCATTTTGAGTTGATTAAAGTTAGCTGTATCAGACTGTGTGATAGCTCTGAAGCTTCAAATATTAGCCTAATCATAAATGTAACAAAAGAGACCATTGCGAAGGTTCAAGTATGAGTGTTTCTTTGGATTGTCCAAAGAAGAGCTCCGAAGTGATTACTCCTCCTCCTGAGAGTTCCAGAGTGACCGATTGCTTCTAATATTCTTTTATGACTTGATTTCATTTCTCTAGAATAGGTCACAAAAGAGAAATGTAAAGGGCATTGCCTAATCTTTGAAAAACTTCTCCTGTCTTTACTAAGATTTATTTGGCAAAATGCTAACATTCTAGGGTCATTTGTGGAAGTTCTACATGAAGCTTTATGTTTAAGAATGGGAGGTATGGAATTACTGGTTACCACTTTTGTGATTCTGGACAAGTCATAGGATCTTTCAAAGTCTTGGTTTCCTTCTCTATTGTCTAGAATACCTGTTGTTCCTATACATGAATGCTGTTGAAGGTGTTGCATGATAAGTTAATATATATGGAAGCATTTCATGAATGATTAACTGCTACATAAGTAACAAAAGAACGTATACCAACGACTGTAATACCAATTTGGTACTATGAATTTTGGAGTGATTTATTTATTTTAATTCTTAAGTAGGTATTTCTGTATCATTCTTTAAGCTGAAGAGAGGCAAAGAAAAGACGTTGGAAAAGGAGATTCCCATAGAATGAGAAATTCATTTTATTTCAAGTAAAAGTCTGCCATATTTAGGTTAATCATGGGTCTTCTATTCAATTATTGATTTTAGAAAGAATGAGGAAGGAAGGCGTAGAAAAACAATCTGTGATGTTTCCCTCATCAAAAGACATTTTGGTGTCTCTTATATTTATTTAATTGTCATTTATATAAACAGCAAAGTACTCTTTCAAAAAATAACTGCAGTCTTCAGCTAATGTAGGCCTAATGTGTCTTCTTGATTTGGCTAGAGGGTGACTGTAATCTATTATTTTTTTTAAAGATTTTATTTATTTATTTATTTATTTATTTATTTATTTATTTATTTATTTATTTGACAGAAATCACAAGTAGGCAGAGAGGCAGGCAGAGAGAGGTAGGGGAAGCAGGCTCCCTGCCAAGCAGAGAGCCTGTGTAATCTTTAATTTTAATAATGAGTTATAAACACTATCCTTTTACTGCAAGTGTAAAAATTTTGGTGTTTTCTTGGGTGCCCTATTTTTTCATAAACATCTGATCTATAGATAAAAGTAAAAAAATAATAATAATTCAAGAAACTAAAATGTTAGATTCCCCTACAAACTACCTGACACAAGGGCCTTGCTATAAATCATAGCCTTGCTATTGAATCTGCTGTTTTCCTCTCAGAAGTCCACTGATGGGAAATTCAGATAAAATTAATACTCGGTTTCACAAGGGACAAGATGCTAGAAATGCCATGGGAATTATTTAACTAGGATTAATAGACATAGATATTGCCATCACATTGGAGGGGGCACAAATCTGGAGAAATTTTCTCTCTTCAAGTCCAAGGCTGTCTCTGGGCATTGTAAGGGCCTTTGGCATAATTATTTAATCAAAATTCATTCTAACAAATGAATAAACAAAACAAAATAGCAAGAGGCTCATAGATACAGAGAAAAATCTGATGATTGCCAGAGGTGGGAGATGGAAGGATGGGCAAAATAGGGGAAGGGGATTAAAAGGTACAAACTTTCAGTTACAAAATAAATAAATCAAAGAGATATAATGTACAGCATAGAGAACATAGGTAATAATATTGTAACAGTTTTGTATGGTGACAGATGGTAGCTAGATTTATCATGGTGATCACTTCATAATGTATGTAAATGTTGAAATGTACTATGTTGTATACCAGAAACTGATATAATATTGTATATTAATTATACTTCTAAAAAGATTTAGTCATTCTCATATGAAAAATGCATGGCTTTACTGGTTTGGACAAAGCAAAGATATTACCAAAACATGCAATAATAGGATGGCTTGTGTTTAATATAAATGACTCATGAGGAAATATCATTGGCCTAATGGAGAATATGGCTAGTTCTGACTTTAGTTAGCTTGCCATGTGTCTTGAAGTAGCAACTTAACTTCTCTGTGCTTTGGCTCTTTATCTGAAAAATGGGGGTGTGAATTTTTTTTTTTTTGTTCTTTCTTCATTGATGATGCCCTTCTTGTTTCTAACAGTCTCCATTCCGTATTATCTCTTATTCCTTATAGTGATTCTTTTTTTTTTTTTTTCCATATAAGTGCTCCCTATCCCTGCCAGGTTGAGAATCACCACTAGATAATCTCTAAGGTCACTCTGAACTCAAATTCTATGTGTCCCAACTTCAGGAGTTCAATGGAATCTTTTTAGGCAAACACTTATGTTTCCTATTACTTTCATCTAAGAATGATCAGTGCTCTTGTCAGGAGGATGCTTCTGTTGTTAAGCCACCATTTTGTTGTATTACAAATAACTTATTTTTCTCTTTAATGTGTCAGTTACAGACATCAAAAGTCAGCTTTAAGGATGCCTCTGTATAGTGTAAGCAGTTTGGGATCTATATAGCTAAATTCTCAGCCTAAATCAGCAACAAGAAATAGCTTATTCACTGCCTGAATTAGCATCGAGAAACTTTTCCACTTATATGCATTCATAGGGAAGGTATAAGAAGAAATTATAACCTTTCATTAAATATTTATTTTAGCCAGTATTTTAATTTGCATTTTTAAAAAGGATTTCAATTTTTTTTGGTGGAATTTGTAGTGAAAGTGCTATTGTTATGAGAAGGGATTTCATTGGTAAGTCCCTCTAATCATAATTGTAAGCTACTGGTTGAATGTCCATAAATGAATTTGATGATGGCTATGAATGAAAAGGGGGAGACAAAGCAATGTTGTCATTCATGAGGTATCTTTATATGAAAGGGTATTTGGGAAGTGAGCCAGCAGTGCTCCACTACCATTAAAAGAAAGTGGTCTATTTGACTTTGGCATTCAGAAAGAAGAAATTATTGGCCTTTAAGATTTGCCTTGGCTATAGATTGAGGTGCACTTATCTCTTCTCCTACACTTTTTAACATTTCCATTGAAGTATGAAATTTTCACTGTCCAGAAGTGATGAGAATGGAAGGCAGTTTTCTGGCCTCTGTTCCTAACACACCCTCGCATATTTCTTTTAGGAGGAGCAGTTTCCCTGATGGGTGATAATATGGAGACACTTTTTGTTTCTCTGGTTTAGAGCTGCATGGTTCTGGGAGCTTGGGCTCTGTGCTTGCTCCTACCTCCATGTTTAGGGTCCCATTGAGTGAATCAGAGCCCACACTTATCTCTGTCTCCCCTCAGGGTGTGGGACTACAATTCTAATTAGTAGGTTTAGCCTAATTAGATCCATGTTCCTCTTTAAATGGATCTCTGAAGGTCCAGACTTTGGGGTGGGGGTGAGAATGAGGGAAGAAAATTAGGAGGCCAGAGTTTAGTCCCATGTCTAAGTAACAAAGATCATGTCTTTATTTCCATCAGTCTGACTTTTTATTTCTCAATGAGTTTCTCAATTGGTTTAAAATTTAGATAGGATCTAAGAACGTGAACAATATCATCCTTAAAACCCCAGAAACCTCTTTTACTAAGTTATGAACAAGAGATATATGATTATTATTATAGATGTCTTCTTTCTTTGAGCATGTACATTAATCAATTTTAACTTTCTTTTAATTAAAATTTTATTTTTGGGGGAGCAGTTTTAGGTTTATAGCAAAATTGAAAGGAAGATATAGAGATTTCTCATATACCTCTTGCCCCTATACATGTATAGCTTCCCACATTATCAACATCAGTCACCAGATTGGTACCTTTTTTTTTTCTTTTTAATCAAGGAAGAACCTACATTGAATCTTTATAATAATCACCCAGAGTCCATAGTTTACTTTAGGGTTCACTCTTATTCACTATTGTGAATTTTGGGGGTTTGGAAAAAAGTATGATGATATATATCCATCATTATAATACCATACAGAGTATTTTCACTGCCTTAATTATCCTCTGTGTACTGGATACTGGAAGAATACTGAATATCCTTCCCCCCTCTATCTGCCTTTAGTAATATTTTTATTGTCTCCATAGTTTTGCTTCTTCCAGAATATCATTTAATTGGAATCATACGGTATGTAGCTTTTTCAGATTGGCTTCTTTCACTTAGAAATATGCATTTAAGGTTCCTGCATGTCTTTTCATAGCTTTCCATTTCTTTTCAACATTGAATAATATTCCACTGTCTTGATGCACCACAGTGTATTTATCCATTCACCTACTGAAAGACTTCTTGGTTGCTTCCAAGTGTTGACAATTGTGAAGAAAACTGCTATAAACATCTAAACATCTATATGTAAGTTTTTGTATGGACATAAGTTTTTTGTTTTTTTGTTTTTTTAATTTAATTTTATTTTTTCAGTGTTCCAAGATTCATTGTTCATGCACCACACCCAGTGCTCCATGCAATACGTGCCCTCCTCAGTACCCACCACCAGGCTCACCCAATCCCCAACCCCTCCCCTCCAAAACCCTCAGTTTGTTTTTCAGAGTCCACAGTCTCTTGTGTTTGCTGCCCCTCCGATTTCCCCCAATTCACCCTTCCTTTCCTTCTCCCAATGTCCTCCGTGTTTTTCCTTCTGCTCCACATGTAAGTGAAACCATATGATAATTGACTCTCTCTGCTTGACTTATTTCACTCAGCATAATCTCCTCCAGTCCCATCCATGTTGATACAAAAGTTGGGTATTCATCCTTTATGATGGAGGCATAATATTCCATTGTATATATGGACCATATCTTCTTTATCCATTCGTCTGGATAAAGGGCATCTTGGCTCTTTCCACAGTTTGGTGATTGTGGCCATTGCTGCTATGAATGTTGGGGTACATATGGCCCTTCTTTTCACTACATCTGTATCTTTCGGGTAAATACCCAGTAGTGAAATTGCAGGGTCATAGGGTAGCTCTATTTTTAATTTTTTAAGGAATCTCCACACTGTTTTCCAAAGTGGCTGTACCAACTTGCATTCCCACCAACAGTGGAAGAGGGTTCCCCTTTCTCCACATCCTCTCCAACATTTTTTGTTTACTGTCTTGTTGATTTTGGCCATTCTAACTGGTATAAGGTGGTATCTCAGTGTGGTTTTGATTTGAATCTCCCTGATGGCTAATGATGATGAACATTTTTTCATGTGTCTGTTAGCCATTTGTATGTCTTCTTAGGAGAAGTGTCTGTTCATGTATTCTGCCCATTTTTTGACGTGATTATCTGGTTTTTGAGTGTTGAGTTTGATGAGTTCTTTATAGATCTTAGATATCAGACCTTTGTAGTGTCATTTGCAAATATCTTCTCCCATTCTGTGGGTTGCCTGTTTTGTTGACTGTTTCCTTTGCTGTGCAGAAGCTTTTTATCTTGATGAAGTCCCAAAAGTTCATTTTCGCTTTTGTTTCCTTTGCCTTTGGAGACATGTCCTGAAAGTAGCTGCTGTGGCCGATGTCGAAGAGGTTACTGCCTATGTTCTCCTCTAGGATTTTGATAGATTCCTGCCTCATGTTGAGGTCTTTTATCCACTTCGAGTTTATCTTTGTGTATGGTGTAAGAGAATGGTCAAGTTTCATTCTTCCATATATAGCTGGACATAAGTTTTTAACTCCTTTGGGCAAATATCAAGGAGCACAATTGCTGGATTATATGGTAAAAGTATGTTTTGTTTTGTAAGAAACTGCCAAACTGTCTTCCAGTGTGGCTGTACCATTTTGTATTTCCACTAGCAATGAAGACTTACTTTTGCTCTACATCCTCACCAGCATTTGGTATTGCTTGTGTTCTGGATTTGGGATATTCTAATGGACATGTAATGGTGTGTCATTGCATTAATATGCATTTTTCTGATGACATAAGATGTGGAGCATCTTTTCATATGCTTATTTGCCATATGTTATCTTCTTTGGTGAGATGTCTATTAAGGTCTTTGGCCCATTTTTGAAAGTAAGGGTGTTTTCTTATTGTAGAGTTTTAAGACTTTTTTGTATATTTTGGATAACAGTTCTGTATCAGATGTGTCTTTTGCAAATATTTTCTCCTAGTCAATGGCTTGTCTTCTAATTCTCTTGACGTTGTCTTTCACAGAGCAGGAATTTTTAATTTTAATGAAGTCCAGCTTATCAATTATTTCTTTTATCGGTTGTATTTGTATCTAAAAGAGCATCACCATATCCAAGGTCATCTAGGTGTTCTCCTGTTATCTTCTAGGAGGTTTATAGCTTTGCATTTCACCCTTAGGTCTATTATTCACTTTGAATTAATTTTTGTGAGGGTATAAGGTCTGAGTCTAAATTTATTTATTTGTGTATGTATGTATGTATGTATGTATGTATATGGATGTCCAGTTGTTCCAGCACCATTTGTTGTAGAGACTATCTGCTCCATTTAATTGCCTTTGTTCCTTTGTCAAAGGAACTATATTTATAGGAGTGTATTTCTGGGCTCTGTATTGTGTTCTACTTAACTATTCTTTCTCAGTGTGTTCTACCACACTGTCTTGATTACTTGTCTTGATTACTGTCGCATTATAGTAGATCCTAAAGTTGGTAGTGTCAGCCCTCCAATTTTTTTTTTTCAAATTGTATTGACTCTTCTGGGTCTTTTCCTCTCCATAGAAACTTCAGTATCACTTTGTCAACATCCATAAAATAACATGCTGGGGTTTTTATTGGGATTGCATTGAATCTATAGATTAATTTGGGAAGATCCAACATCTTGACAATGTTAAGTCCTTTATCTATGACTATGGAATATCTGTCCATCTGTCTAGTTCTTTGATTTTATTCATCAGAGCTTTGTAGTTTTCCTCAGAAAGATCTTGTACATATTTTGATATATTTATACCTAAATATTTTATTTTGGGGGTGCTATTGTAAATGATATTGTGTTTTAATTTCAAATTCCACTTGTTCATTGTTGGTACACAGGAAGGCCATTGACTTTTGTATATTAACCTTATATCCTGCAACCTTGCTATAATTGCTTATTGGTTCCAGGAGTATTTTTGTCTTTTTTTTTTTTTTAAGATTTTATTTATTTGACAGAGAGATAGAGATCACAAGTAGGCAGAGAGGCGGTCAGAGAGAGAGAGGGGGAAGCAGGCTCCCCGCTGAGCAGAGAGCCCGACGTGGGGATCGATCCCAGGACCCTGAGATCATGACCCGGGTGGAAGGCAGAGGCTTAACCCACTGAGCCACCCAGGCACCCCTGGTTTTTGTTTTTGTTTTTGTTTTTTTTTCTATACAACCTATCATGTCATCTGCTAAAGTCAGTTCTGTGTACTTCCCAATCTCAATACATTTTTATTCTTTTTCTTGCCTGATTGCATTAACAAGGACTTCAAGTATGATGTTGAAAAAGAGTGGTGAGATGGACTTCTCTACCTTGTACCTGATTTTAGTGGAAAAGCTTAGAGTTTCTCACCAATTAGTATGATGTTAACTGTAGGGTTTTTTTTTTTTTAATTTTATTTATTTATTTGACAGAGAGAGACACAGTGAGTGAGGGAACACAAGCAGGGGGAGTGGGGGAGGGAGAAACAGGCCTCCCTCTGAGCAGGAAGCCCGATGCGGGGCTTGATCCCAGGACCCTGGGATCATGACCTGAGCCGAAGGCAAACGCTTAATGACTGAGCCACTTAGGCGCCCCTAACTGTAGGTTTTTTGTAGATAGTCTTTATCTATGAGGAAGTTCCCCTCTATTCCTAGTTTACTAAGTTTTTATCGTGAATAGGTGTTGGATTATATCAAATGCTTTTTCAGCTTTTTCAAATGATATGATCATGTGATTTTTCTTTTTTGGTCTGATGATGTAATAGATTACATTATTTGATTTTCAAATGTTGAACCAACCTTGTTTACTAGGGATAACCTCCCCCCTTGGTCATGATATATAATTCTTTTTATTCTTTTTCGGGGTTCAATTTGCTAATATATTTTTGAGGATTTTTACATCCATGTTCTTGAGATACTGGTCTATAATTTTCTTTTCTTTTCATGTTTTTCTTTTTTAATCTGATTTTTAGTGTTGGGGTAATGGCAACTCCATAGAATGAATTAGGAAGCATTCCCTCTGTTCTATCTTCTGAAACAGATTATAGAGAACTTGTATAATTCCTTCCTTAAATAGTTGGAAGAATTCACTGGTGAACTTAACCTATCTGCTCAGTTCTTTCTGTTTTGTAAGGTTATCAATTATTGATTCAATTTCTTTAATACATATAGGCCTATTTAGATCATCTGTTTATTTTTGTGTGAATTTTGGCAGATTGTGTCTTTCTAGGAATTGGTTCATTTCATCTAGGTTATCAAATTTGTGGGCATGGAGTCATTCACAGTGTTTTTTTATTATTATTTTTTAAATTTCCATGGAATCTATAGTGATTTCTCTCATTTTTGATGTTAGTAGTATGTGTCCTTTCTCTTATTTTCTTAGTTTGCCTGGCTAGAGGCTTACCAATTTTACTGATCTCTTCAAAGAAACAGCTTTTGGTTCATTTGCTTTTCTCTATTGATTTCCTATTCTCAATTGCATTGACTTCTGCTCTAATTCTTACTGTCTCTCCTTTTTAGTTTGGATTTAATTTGTCTTCTTTGTCTAGTTTCCTAAGGTAGAAACTTTAAATTGTTCATTATAGATATTTCTTCTTTTGCAATATATGCAATCACTGTTATAAATTTCCCTGTATGCTCTGCTTTTGCTGTATCCTACAAATTTTGATGAGTTATATTTTTAATTTTCATTTAGTTAAAAATATTTTATTTATTTATTTTTATTTTTTAAGATTTTATTTATTTATTTGACAGAGAGAGATCACAAGTAGGCAGAGCAGCAGGCAGAGAGAGAGGGGGAAGCAGGCTTCCTGCTGAGTAGAGAGCCCAATGTGGGCTCGATCCCAGGACCCTGAGACCATGACCTGAGCTGAAGGCAGAGGCTTTAACCCACTGAGCCACCCAAGCGCCCCTAAAAATATTTTAGTTTTTTAAAGATTTATTTATTCATTTTAGAGAGAGAAGGAGTGGGGAGAGGGGCATATGGAGGGAATCCTCAAGCAGACTCCCTGCCAAGTGTGGAGCCCAATGCAGGGCTCAATCCCATGACCCAAGCTGAAATGAATAGTCACCCAGGTGCCCCATAGTTCAAATATTTTAAAATTCCTCTGGAGATTTCTTCTTTGACCCATCTGTTATTTCTAAGTGTGTTGTCTAATCCCTATATAGTTTGAGATTTTTAGCTGTCTTTCTGTTACAGTTTAATTCCACTGTGGTCTATGAACAGACATTGTATGATATCTTTTTTTAAATTTGTTAAGGGGTGTTTTATAGTGCAGAATGTGGTCTATCTTAGTAAATGTACCATGTAAACGAGAAAAATGTGAATTCTGGTTTTGTTGGATGAAATAGTCTACAGATGCCAATTGTATCCAGTTGATGGATGGTGTTATGTCCTTACTGATTTTTTGTCTGCTTGATCTGTCCATTTCTGAGAGAGATATTGATGTCTCCAATTATGATAGTGTATTCATCTATTTTTCCTTGCACTTCTATCAGTTTTAGCCTTAAGTAGTTTGACTCTGTTGTTAGGTGCATACATGTTAAGCATTATTACATCTTTTGGGAGAATTGACTACTTCATCCTTACGTAATGCCCTCATTATCACTGATAACTTCCTTTATTTGAAATTTGCTTTTTTTTTTTTTTAAAAGATTTTATTTATTTGACAGAGAGAGAGAGAGAGAGAGATCACAAGTAGGCAGAGAGAGAGGGGGAAGCAGGCTCCCCGCTGAGCAGAGAGCCCAATGCGGGGCTTGATCCCAGGACCCTGAGATCATGACCTGAGCCGAAGGCAGAGGCTTCAACCACTGAGCCACCCAGGCACCCGAAATTAGCTTTCTTTGAAATTAATGCAGCTACTCCTGCTTTCTTTTGATTAGTATTACTGTGGTATATATTCTCTATCCATTTACTTTTAATTTATACGTGTGTTAATGTTTAAAGTGGGTTTCTTGTAGACAAGGTATAGCTGGGCTGTTTTTTTTTGTTTTTTTTTTAACATATAATGTATTATTTGCCCCAGGGTACATGTCTGTGAATCAACAGGCTTACACATTTCACAGCACTTACCATAGCACATACCCTCCCCAATATCCATAACCCAGCCACCCTATCCCTACCCCCATACCCCCCAGCCACCCTCAGTTTGTTTCGTGAGTTTAGGAGTCTCTTATGGTTTGTCTCCTTCATGATCCCATCTTGTTTCATTTCCCTCCCCCACCCCCCATGGCCCCTGTCCTACCTCTCAAATTCTTCATATCAGAGAGATCATATGATAATTGTCTTTCTCCGATTGACTTATTTCGCTTAGCATAATACCCCTAGTTCCATCCATGTCATTGCAAATGGCAAGATTTCATTTTTTTTTCTTGATGGCTGCATAGTATTCCATTGCATATATATACAT
>CM052892.1:61164060-61189921 GCA_028534135.1 Potos flavus | reverse complement strand
TTTATCCATTCATCTGTTGATGGATATCTAGGTTCTTTCCGTAGTTTGGCTATTGTGGACATTGCTGCTATAAACATTCGGGTACACGTGCCCCTTCGGATCACTACATTTGTATCTTTAGGGTAAATACCCACTAGTGTGATTGGTGGGTTGTAGGGTAGCTCTATTTTCACTTTTTGAGGAACCTCCATACTGTTTTCCACAGTGGCTGTACCAGCTTGCATTCCCACCAACAGTGTAGGAGGGTTCCTCTTGCTCCGCATCCTCGCCAACATCTGTCATTTCCTGAGTTGCTAATTTTAGCCATTCTGACTGGTGTGAGGTGGTATCTCACTGTGGTTTTGATTTGTATTTCTCTGATGCCGAGTGATGTTGAGCACATTTTCATGTGTCTGTCGGCCATTTGAATGTCCTCTTTGCAGAAATGTCTGTTCATATCTTCTGCCCATTTCCTGAGCAGATTATTTGTTCTTTGGGTGTTGAGTTTCAGAAGTTCTTTATAGATTTTGGATACTAGCCCTTTATCTGATATGTCATTTGCGAATATCTTCTCCCATTCTGTCAGTTGTCTTTTGGTTTTGTTGACTGTTTCCTTTGCTGTGCAAAAGCTTTTGGTCTTGATGAAGTCCCAATAGTTCATTTTTGCCCTTGCTTCCCTTGCTTTTGGTGATATTTCTAAGAAGAACTTGCTGCGGCTGAGGTCGAAAAAGTTGCTGCCTGTGTTCTCCTCAAGTATTTTGGTGGGTTCCTGTCTCACATTGAGATCTTTCATCCATTTTGAGTCTATTTTTGTGTGTGGTGTAAGGAAATCATCCAGTTTCATTCTTCTGCATGTGCCTGTCCAATTTTCCCAACACCATTTGTTGAAGAGACTGTCTTTTTTCCATTGGATATTCTTTCCTGCCTTGTCGAAGATTAGTTGACCATTGAGTTGGGGGTCCATTTCTGGGCTCTCTTTTCTGTTCCATTGATCTATGTGTCTGTTTTTGTGCCCGTACCATACTGTCTTGATGATGACAGCTTTGTAATAGAGCTTGTAGTCTGGAATTGGGATGCCACCAACTTTGGTTTTCTTTTTCAACATTCCTCTGGCTGTTCACAGTCTTTTCTGGTTCCATATAAATTTTAGGATTATTTGTTCCATTTCTTTGAAATAAATTGATGGTATTTTGATAGGGATTGCATTAAATGTGTAGATTGCTTTAAGTAGCATAGACATTTTCACAATATTTGTTCTTCCAATCCATGAGCATGGAATTGTTTTCCATTTCTTTGTATCTTCCTCAATTTCTTTCATGAGCACTTTATAGTTTTCTAAGTAAAGATTCTTTGCCTCTTTGGTTAGGTTTATTCCTAGGTATCTTATGGTTTTGGGTGCAATTGTAAATGGGATCGATTCCTTGATTTCTCTTTCTTCTGTCTTGCTGTTGGTGTATAGAAATGCAACTGATTTCTGTGCATTGATTTTATATCCTGACACTTTACTGAATTCCTGGATGCGTTCTAGCAGTCTTAGAGTGGAGTCTTTTGGGTTTTCCACATAAAGTATCATATCATCTGCAAAGAGTGAGAGTTTGATGACTTCTTTGCCAATTTGGATGCCTTTTATTTCTTTTTGTTGTCTGATTGCTGAGGCTAGGACTTCTAGTACTATGTTGAATAGCAGTGGAGATAGTGGACATCCCTGCTGTGTTCCTGATCGTAGGGGAAAAGCTGTCAGTTTTTCTCCATTGAGAATGATATTTGCTGTGGGTTTTTCATAGATGGCTTTGATGATATTGAGGAATGTACCTTCTATGCCCACACTGTGAAGAGTTTTGATCAAGAAAGGATGTTATACTTTTTCAAATGCTTTTTCAGCATCAATTGAGAGTATCATATGGTTCTTGTTCTTTCTTTTATTAATGTGTTGTATCACATTGATTGATTTGCAGATGTTGAACCAACCTCGTATCCCAGGAATAAATCCCACTTGGTCATGGTGAATAATCCTTTTAATGTACTGTTGGATCCTATTGGCTAGTATTTTGGTGAGAATTTTTACATCCGTGTTCATGAAGGATATTGGTCTGTAATTCTCCTTTTTGATGGGGTCTTTGTCTGGTTTTGGAATTAAGGTAATGCTGGCCTCATAAAATGAGTTTGGAAGTTTCCCTTCCATTTCTATTTTTTGGAACAATTTCAGGAGAATAGGTATTAATTCTTCTTTAAATGTTTGGTAGAATTCCCCTGAGAAGCCATCTGGCCCTGGACTCTTGTCTGTTGGGAGATTTTTGAAGACTGCTTCAATGTCCTTACTGGTTATGGGTCTGTTCAGGTTTTCTGTTTCTTCCTGGTTCAGTGTCGGTAGTTTATGTGTCTCTAGGAATGCATCCATTTCTTCCAGATTTCTAATTTGCTGGCATATAGTTGCTCATAATGTGTTCTTATAATTGTTTGTATTTCTTCTGTGTTGGGTGTGATTTCTCCTCTTTCATTCATGATTTTATTAATTTGGGTCCTTTCTCTTTTCTTTCTGATAAGTCTGGCCAGGGGTTTATCAATCTTATTAATTCTTTCAAAGAACCAGCTCCTAGTTTCGTTGATGTGTTCTACTGCTCTTTTCGTTTCTATTTCATTGATTTCTGCTCCGACCTTTATTATTTCTCTTTTCCTGCTGGGTTTAGGCTTTCTTTGCTGTTCTTTCTCCAGCTGCTTTAGGTGTAGGGTTAGGTTGTGTACTTGAGACCTTTCTTGTTTCTTGAGAAAGGCTTGTATTGCTATATACTTTCCTCTCAGGACTGCCCTTGCTATGTCCCAAAGATTTTGAACAGTTGTGTTTTCATTTTCATTCGTTTCCATGAATTTTTTAAATTCTTCTTTAATTTCCTCGTTAACCCATTCATTCTTTAGTAGGATGCTCTTTAGCCTCCATGTATTTGAGTTCTTTCCATCTTTCTTCTTGTGATTGAGTTCTAGTTTCATGGCATTGTGGTCTGAAATTATGCAGGGAATGATCCCAGTCTTTTGGTACCAATTGAGACCTGATTTGTGACCCAGGATGTGATCTATTCTGGAGAATGTTCCATATGCACTAGAGAAGAATGTGTATTCTGTTGCTTTGAGATGGAATATTCTGAATATATCTGGGATGTCCATCTGGTCCAGTGTGTCCTTTAGAGCCTTTATTTTCTTGTTGATCTTCTGCTTAGATGATCTGTCCATTTTGGTAAGGGGGGTATTAAAGGCCCCTACTATTATTGTATTATTGTTGATGTGTTTCTTTGATTTCATTATTAATTGGTTTATATAATTGGCTACTCCCATGTTAGGAGCATAGATATTTACAGTTTTTAGATCTTCTTGTTGGATGGTCCCTTTAAGTATTATATAGTGTCCTTCCTCATCTCTTATTATAGTCTTTGGTTTAAAATCTAATTTATCTGATATAAGGATTGCCACCCCAGCGTTCCTTTGATGTCCATTAGCATGATAAATGGTTTTCCACCCCCTGACTTTAAATCTAGAGGTGTCTTTGGGTCTAAAATGAGTTTCTTGTAGACAGCATATCGATGGGTCTTGTTTTTTTATCCATTCTGATACTCTGTGTCTTTTGATTGGGGCATTTAACCCATTTACATTCAGGGTAACTATTGACAGATACGAATTTAGTGCCATTGTATTGCCTGTAAGTTGACTGTTACTGTGTAGTCTCTGTTCCTTTCTGATCTATGTTCCTTTTAGGCTCTCTCTTTGCTTAGAGGACCCCTTTCAATATTTTCTGTAGGGCTGGTTTGGTGTTTGCAAATTCTTTTAGTTTTTGTTTGTCCTGGAACCTTTTTATCTCTCCCATCTATTTTCAATGAAAGCCTAGCTGGATATAGTATTCGTGGCTGCATATTTTTCTCATTTAGTGCTCTGAATATACCATGCAGGTCCTTTCTGGCCTGCCACGTCTCTGTGAATAGGTCTGCTGCCAATCTAATATTCTGCCTTTGTATGTTACAGACTTCTTGTCCTGAGCTGCTTTCCGGATTTTCTCTTTGTCACTAAGACTTGTAAGTTTTACTATTAGATGACAGGGTGTAGACCTATTTTTATTGATTTTGAGGGGGGTTCTCTGTTCCTCCTGGATTTTGATGCTTGTTCCCTTCGCCAAATTAGGGAAATTCTCTACAATAATTTGTTCCAATATACCTTCCACCCCTCTCTCTTTCTTCTTCTGGGATCCCATTTATTCTAATATTGTTGCATCTTATGGTATCACTTATCTTTTGAATTCTCCCCTCATGGTCCAGTATTTGTTTGTGTCTCTTTTTCTCAGCTTCTTTTTTTGCCATCATTTGGTCTTCTATATCACTAATTCTCTCTTCTGCCTCATTTTTCCTAGCAGTAAGAGCCTCCATTTTGGATTGTACCTCATTAATAGCTTTTTTGATTTCAATTTGGTTAGATTTTAATTCTTTTATTTGTCCAGAAAGGGATTTTATTTCTCCAGACTGGGATTCTCTAATATCTTCCATGCTTTTTTCCGAGCCCAGCTAGCACCTTGATAATTGTCATTTTGAACTCTATTTCTGACATATTACTTATGTCCATATTTATTAGGCCCCTAGCCGTCGGTACTGTCTCTTGTTCTTTTTTTTATGGTGAGTTTTTCTGCCTTGTCATTTATCGAGATAAGAATAGATGAATGAGAGAACAAAATACTAAAAGGGTAACAACGACCCCAGAAATATCAGAAGAGAGCTGAAACCAGAGGTTGAAGAAAAAAGGGGGGGGAGCGAAAGAAAAAAAATAAAAACTAAAATAAAAAAGAGAAAAAGAAAGAATATATAATATATTCTTATATTATATCTTATAATATATTCTATATTCTTATATATATATAATATATATAATATAATATAATATATATATATATATATATATATATATATATATATATATATATATTAGACTTGTGATTAGAACAGAGGCTCACACCTGATTTTTGGTGTTTTTGGTCTGTTAAAAGAAATTACCACCCAAAATTTTAGAGAAAGAAAAACTTATAAATATACAAAAATAAAGTTAACACTATGAAGGGATGGAATATGAGTGTAAAGATGAAAATTAAAAAAAGATTCTAAAGATTCAAAAAAAGGGATTGATAAGAGGTTGGTTGAAAAAAGAGGGAAAAAAAAGAATGAAAGAGGAAAGAATGTGATCAGGCTGGAGACTAGAACCAAGCCGTGTGCTAGATTTAGGGTATATTTTGATCTTTTAGAAGAAATTGTATCCCAAAAAAACACATATTTGTACAAAAAGTAAGGTTAAATACAATGAGTGTATAAAATATGAATGTATAAGTGAAAATTAGAAAAGATTTTTTAAAAAGGTATTGATAACATACTAGTTAAAAAAACGTTAAAATAGGAAAGAGGAAAAATAAAATAAAATAAAAAATAAGAAAAATAGAATTTAAAAATTTTAACTCTGAAAGGCTAAAGGATCATGGGGGGGGGAAAGGCCATGAATTCCGTGTTGCTTTTTCCTAACTCTGGAGTTCTGCAGTTTTCACTGATTGATGAACTTGGTTTGGCTGGATATTCTTGCTGATCTTCCGGGGAAGGGGCCTGTTGCAGTGATTCTCAAATGTCTTTGCCCAAGGTGGAATTGCACCGCCCTTGCCAGGGGCCTGCCTAAGTAATCTGCTCTGGTTCGCTCTCAGAGACTTTTGTTCCCTGAACGCTTTCCGTACCACTTTGGAGGATGGGAATGAAGATGGCGGCCTCCCAATCTCCGGCCTATCGGAGCCAAGAGCTCGGGGCCACTCCTCAGTGCGCCCTCAGAGAAAAGCAGTCAATCACTCCCGTCTCCCTGGCCTCCGACCGCACTCCATGCTCACCCGGCTCACCCGGCCTGCGACCGAACGTTTCTATCTCTGGCGCGCGGCCCCGTTTGGAGTCTCCAAACCCAGCAGATTCCTGCAGCTCGTTCTCGCGCTGCTCCTCCCGGAGGAGGAAGGAGGGGGCCTCTCTGGATCTGCCCCTTGTGGGGTCCCTGCTCGAAGAGCAGCAGCCTGACTGTGGCGGGATCACGGTTCAAGGTAAGCCGGAGCTGGTAGCCCACTGCACCACTCGGTCTCTGCCATTGGCTTCCCCGTTCTAATACCTGGGAGCTCTGCCACCCTCAGACACCCCCGTCTTTCTGCGATCCCACGGGTCCTGAAACCACACTGTCCCCGCAAGGGCTCCACCCCCTGCTTAGCCTCTGGATCAATGTCCCTCAGTGGGGCAGATTTCTAAAAGTTCCAGTTTTGTGCTCCGCTGCTCTGCAGCTTGCCAGGATCCGGCCCCTCCCCCCGCGGTCTATCTTCTCGTCACTTTGGATTCACTTCCCCGCACGTCCTACCTTCCGGAAAGTGATCGATTTTCTGTTCCTAGAATTGCTGTTCTTTTCTTCTATCTCCTTGTGGGAAATGGCAGAGCAGGGGAAGGGAGGGAATGAGCCCCATAATGCCTGAGGTCCAGTGCAGGACTTCTCTTTAGATGCTGAGAGGCTTCCAAAAAGTGGTTGCTTTTCTGTTCGTAGAATTGCTGCTATTCTCTTCCATCTCCTGTTGAGTTCGTAGGTGTTCAAAATGGTTCGGTAACTATCTAGCTGAATTCCTGGGACCAGATGAAATTTAGGTTTCTTGCTCCTCTGCCATCTTGCTCCTCCTCTTGGGCTGTGTTTTTTGATCTGCTCTGACAATTTCTGTTTTTTAATTGGTGTGTTTAGACCACTGATAATACATTTTAACCTTATTCATGAAGAGTTTGACTGTGAAACAATAAAGTTGTGTCTATATCCTATGACTTTGACTTAAATAAAATGAACATCATGTATTTTTAAATTTTGATATAAGTATCGCAATTATCCCATATAAAGTAGAATTTAGCATAAAGTTAGTGCATCTTAAAGCTCCAAATGAAAGGATCTGTATGTTGTGCATTTTAATAATTCAACAAATATTTATTGAGTTCTGAATAACCTTTAGGCCCCATTATTGTGTGCTGATGATACAGTTGAAAAGGACAAAAACAAACTCCATTCTTTTATACAATTCATGAATGAGGTGATTTCAAAGAATGGTATAGTACTATAATGAAAATTAAATCTGAAGATGTGCTAAAAGGTGACTGGGGGATGAGGAAACTATGTAATGTGGTCAAACAATATCAGTCAAGATTGTCTAGAAAATGCTACAGTAACAAACAATCCCCAGAGCTTAGTGGGTTAACAGCACAAAGGCTTATTTCTCACTCAGGCTACATGTGCAGTGCAGATAGTCAGGTGGCAGGAAAGTTGTGCTCTAATCATCATAGTCTGGAGCAACACAGGATGTCAGAGGCTCCATTTATTTATATATATATATATATATATATATATATATATATATATATATATATATATATGTATGTTTTCACGATCATCATAGCAGGGGAGAGGAGATGTGGTGAATCAAACACTGGCTCTTAAAAGCTTCTGTCTGGAATTGACATGTGTCACTTCTGTGTAAACATTCTACATGCAACTTCTGCTTAAATTTCATTGGCCACAGCAAGTCATGTTGCCATGCCTAACTTCAAAGGAGGTAAGAAAATCCAATTATACTAAGTGCCCAGAAGAAGCACTGGAATATTTATGAACATCCCTAATGACTATCAGAAAAAGCTTTATCAGAAAAAGCTTTTCTGAGGAGGTGACAGTATAGTTCAGCTTGACCAGCAAGAATGAACCAAACATAGTTATAAGCAGTGATTCTTAACCCTTGCTGTCCATTAAAATCACCATGGACAGACACTGTACTGTATGTTCTCAGGCATTAACTCTATTATCTCACAGTGGTGATAAGATTTAACCTTCATCTTTATTTTACAGAAAAAGAAACCGAGGTGGAGGGAGGTTATGTTATGTTCACAAGATCACAAAAATAATAAGTACGAGAATCAGGATTTGTACTCAGGTGGTTTGATTTCAGTATCTGAAGATACTTGAAGTATCTGAGGAATCTGAAGATTCCTCACAATCTTAAATATTCTACTGTAGTCTCTGCTTAGGTTATATAAATTATGGTCTTATGTATAACTAAGTTTAAATCAAGAATGCTGCTCCTTAGGGTTTGCTATCTCTACCCTTGCCTTAGATGTATATGCATGTGTGTACGTGCATACAAACATGTGCCCGCTTGTATGCATACGCTCCAACCCTTAGTAAACTGGACTGCTTTATGTCATGGCTGCACTTGTTTGCTCCACTCTAAACATGCTAGTCTCCTTACTATCCTTTGGAATCTTAAAGCACCATTCAACCTCAAAAACTTTCTACTGCTCTTCCCTCTACATGGAAACCAGTTCCCCCAGATATCTAGATGATTCACTTCCTCACCTTCTTTAACTCTTTGCTCAAACATCACCATTTTGGCAAGGCCTATCATACCATTTAAAATTGTTACCATCCTTCTGCACTCCACATCTTTCTTACTTGTTTTATTTTTCTCTATAGCACTTGTCCCCATCTAAACAAATATATTTTTCTTTCAAATATACTTAGTATCTTTTCTTTTCTTTCTTTCTCTACTAGACTCTAGGGTACTCCAGACTACACGAGGACAAGGATTTTTCCTGTTTTAATCCCTGATGTATCCTCAGGGCTTAGAAGAGGGCTAACACATAGTAGGAACTCAGTAAACACTTGGTTACCTAAATGCTTCATGAGAACTCAGGCCCGAGAGTTGGCCATGGAGGGCAAATGAGATTGGATGCCACAGCCTTGCCACAGTATGTGGAGGCTGAGTGGAATGCCTATCAGGGGGATGTGGTATGATGGGGAGTTCACTCCTCAGCAGCCTTCTATGGTTGTCCTTATCCCAAAGAGTCCATAAACTAACCTAAGCAACAGTTATTGCAGCCAAGGAGAGGAATATAATCTTGCATAGCCAAGAAGGAAACATTTATTATTCCTTTCTCTCACCTTTGCCCAACTTCTAAGAGATCAACACAAGGAAGAGGAAGAGTGCAGGAGGGTAGGTGAATGGGTAGATGTGCACGTGAAAAGCTCCACTCAACTCTAGACTGCTTGAGTCACAGTCTGTTCTACCCTGGAGGCAGAGAGAACTTTGAATCAGAACTGTATCTTCCAATACTGAAATAAGATTGTTCCAATAATCAAAATTCACTGAAATTTGTGAAATCTGTCACAGTTTTATTAAGGGAGTCATTACACCCTTAATAAAGGAGAGGTTGGTTCTATATAGCTGACTTGCTATGGAGGAATGTATTAAAAAAAACTTAAAATTATTTATTGTTTATACCTCAGAAAATTAATACTCCTCAATAAACCAGTTTGATTTTATTTTTTAATTTTTATTTTTTTAATCAGTTTGCTTTTTTTAAAAAGATTTTGTTTATTTATTAGAGAAAGAGAGAGCATGAGTGGGGTGAAGGGCAGAGGGAGAAGCAGACTCCCCACTGAGCAGGGAGACCAATGCAGGACTTGATCCCAGGACTCTGGGATCATGACCTGAGCTGACGGCAGACATTTAACTGACTGTGCCACCCAGGCACCCTAAACCAGTTTACTTTTAAAATAGATATTATTCCATTTTAGAGAATGTTAAAGTTAAGGCTTAGAAAGTTAAACAATAAATTTAAGGTCATACCAAAGAAAGTGTTAGCCAGGATTAAATATCAGGTCTGGCTAGGTTCAATGTTTATACTTTACTGTTCGGATTTTTTCTGACCTGCAGTGAGATGGAAGGACAAACCAAAGGAAAGCACACACGCATACACACACACACACACACGCACATTTCCTTCTGCTCAACTCATTTTATGTTATTCTGATAAAGTGCTGAATCTAGGTTTTTTCTTCATGGGAATCTTCTTAAATAGTTTGATATCCCTACATGTATGCAACTGGAATATTATCCAGTAACATCAAGAAAATACTAATATACTATGTGGAAGCTGGTTGCATTCATTCCTTCATGTAGTTTTCCTCTGTTTTTTTCAGTAACATTCAATTAATAACCAGCATTCAGTTAAAACCTTAGAATTACTTCATTAGCTTAGCCAAATTATCTTTTTATGCTGGTGATAAATAAGCAGTTATTAGCAATGGTTCACATTAGTTCCATAGTTTAAAACAGCTAATTTCCCCTTGGATGCTTTACAGCACTCACACTGATACTTTTGCTCAGTGTATTCATATTACTGTACTTGTGCTAACAAGGTCACTCTCCTCTCTTGAATAAGACCATAAATTTCTCTTCTCTATAGGGTGAGGCTTGATAGATCCTACTTTATTAGAAGTAGGTATTTTTATTTAGATCACTGGATTGATTCAAAGGCCTAGGGTGAAATATGGAAGACAGACTAGCTCTTTCAAATGTTGAATAAATTTTCAAGGACACAAATAGTGCATGAGGGGCAAGCCAGTCGTATTGTGCAGGAAGGGGCTAAAGGCCCCACGATTCTTGTTTTCTCTCTGTCACCATTTCTCTTGTCCTTTGTCTTATCCTTCCACTTGGTTTTAGCAAGAACTCAAATAGACTCAAAATAGATAGCTTCTTTCTAAAGTTCAGTGTGTCATCTGTAGAATGTAATCATCTTGCCTTTGTTGCTTAATCAGTAGAATGACTGGCCCTGAGAGTTTTGCCTTACTGTCAGAACTTTAGTTGATGTTCAATGAGTTATCACACTCAACATACATCTGTTTATCTATAGAATGGTCTTGAAAACAGTCTTCATACGGTATCCAAGTGTTCTACAAGCATATTAGGAGGAAATCAGCAAATAAAAGTAAATTGGAGATACCAGTTCTTCTGTGTTGATTGGTAGCTTTGTCCTCATTAGATAAAGTTTCGGAGGTTAAATTCTTATGTGTGGCTGTGATATTTGCTGTTATTTTATAAATTTATACTTATGATATTCTTCCTTGGGATATTTTGGCAACAGTTGAACAATGATCTCGTGATCTAACAAACTAGGATTCTTAGAAGTTTCTTAAACTCTTATGTATCGTAAACTCCAAAGAACTTACTTATTTCTATTCTATCCCTAAGCAATTCCCTATTCATCTATTATATTGCTAAAAATGTTCCTCAACTCTCAGGCATCATAGAACTAGGAATAATTTCCTGTTCAAAAAAATTAGTGTAAGAAGTGCTGCCTGGCCGTAGTATTTGAGTTTAGTCATTCATTAAGCACCTACTTCGTAGTAGACACTTTTTTCCCCCCTTCTACTTTTAAATAACTTTTAGCATAATGGGAGACGTGTATTTGGCAATGAAAGTTTATAATAGAATGGGATAAATGAGGTTTAATGTCTTATAGAAATTTAGAGGGAGGAGTAGCATAGGATTACTTGGAACTTGGGGGATGCTAGACAGTAACTTAGAGAGGAGAGTATCCTAGGCAAAAGGGACAACATTAACATCCTAGGCAAAAGGGACAACCATTAACAGGTGTTTGTTTATTAAAGTGATTTAGAGAAAGAAGACAGGAACTTTAGAAAGGAAGTCTTCCATGATCTGTTAGAAACATGACTGATAGAAATGTAAACATTGGAAAACAACTGAATAGGCCATTTATTATATTCGAAATTACAGAATGTGGAAGTAGGCAGTAGCAGTACAAACAGAGAGAAGAAGATGCATTCCTATATTTGAATCAACAGGATTTGGTGACCTTTTGAAGGGAATATGTTGAAGAAGAAAGAGTAATCAAGGAAGCCTCCAGTGTTCCAAATGTGGGTACAAGGCAAGGTGATGTCCTTCCCTGACGGAACACATCTTCATGTCTGAACTTATATGTTGTGTTAGTAACATAATACACTCTCTCTAAAACATATTAATAAAGAGAAAAACAATAATTAGTAGTTGCCCACTATCTATAGAAGCCTTGGAATGATCCTCTCTGATCTTGACAGTTCCGTAAGTATACTATATAGTGAACTCACAACTCAGTGGCATATCATATTAGCATCTTAGAGGTCTCCTGATGTAGGTAGATTCAGTTGGGCTTGGTGCCTGTGTCCTTCATCTTCTTTGGACTAGCAGCGACTGGAGGCATTTTCATATGGCCAAAGTTTGGGGCTCAAGAGAGTGAGCCCATTGTGCATCAACATTTCAGTATTTTTGCATGCCATGTCCATTTCATTAACTAAAGCAAGTTAGATGGCTAAGCCCTCATTCAAGGAGTGAGAAATATATTTTAACCACTATAAAGCTAGGACATAGGTATGGTGGTATGGTACTATTACAGTAGAGTGAAATATTGAGACCAAAAAAAATCAATCTACAATACTCTATGGCTGTTTTTGTTACTCTGGGAACCAAGATCCTATTTTCTCACCGAATAAGTATTAACTCAAATTTTTTCTGGTTAATCATGAAAGATGATGAAGAGCCTTCACAAAGGAAGCCTCCAGTTGACCCTGTTCTAGCACATATGCACATGATGCTGCTGAACTTGGGTGACTGTGTATTTTTCAGTAAACAGGTATCTAAGTTGGATGGGTATGTTCCTTTTAGGTCAGACCACTCAGAAAGCCAGCAGCCACAGCTTCAGCCCCTTCCCTCTGCTGCTCTAGTAAATCTTAAAGTCTTCCCCAGAGATCAGCCAATTCCAAGATATTGATTGGCCTTGATCCTGTTTAACTTACGAGAACAATCAAGCTCCCCACTTGAGGCGATACAGTATCTGCAGTTCTTGGGAAAGAATGACTAAATAAATGTCACAGAGAAGAAGCGATAAGCGGCAATGTCCGCCTCTGCCCGTAAATGCCGTGTGTGTCTTTGTGTCGGTTTTGCTGTCACCTGGAGTGCTTGTACCTTGGTTGTTGAAGGGTTTCCGCTGCAGTCTCTTTTTGCTCTCTCTTACATCCCTTCCCATAAGGCAGGGAGTTTGCAGTAATAGCACTAGAACGAAGCTCTGCTTCAGGCAGGAAAGGTTAAACATTTTTAAAATGCAAACCAGATAAATTTTTAAAAACCTCAAAAGAGTCTTGGTGCCACAACGCCTCTATGCTATCCCCAGCCCTTCTTTTAACAAAAGGTGCTTCTCTCTTATGCAAGCTTCTCGTTTGTCAGAGGAGAGATTTCCCCATCTCCTCAGCGGCACACTCTATAATTTAAGGTGACTCACTGTACAGGAAAGTTCACCTTCCATTAGCATGTTTTCTTTAGTAAGCACTCTCTTGCAAGTGCTGTAGTGTAAACATGAGTGCCTTCGAATATGAACATTTATTAAATAGCACTGATGAATATTTCAATACCTCAGGGAGAGCAATTCACAGCTCAATCATTCAGGCTGTTTTAAGTGCAGCACAGGACAATTCCACTACATCTTCCATTAATATTTAATTGCCCATTTTATTCTGTTTACCTTTTTGGTTAATATATAATTTAAAGCCCTTCCACTAAAAAGGGGGGGAAAAGAGAACAGCTGTTCATCTGCTTTTAACAAATCTCTGGTGAGAGCTTTTACCTCATTTAAAATTCATTGCAAAGAGTTTTTATTTAATATCAGTAACACAAAACCTCAGGTATTAAAAGTAAAACTTGGAAGTGACTCTCATGCAAAAAGCCTAGCTGTGACTTGGGTTTGATTACACATCCATTCGTGAGTGGCAGGCATTGACAGGAAACGTCTGAATCGCCGGCAGTGGCGCCATGTGTCACATCCTTGTGAAACAGAATCACAGTAACTCGACCTGACACATTCTGACAACATGTCGGAAAGTTGTTATGCACCCTGCAGAAAGTGAGTCCTGTCATCCCAGCAATGCAGATTTTACTGATGGGATAAAACACATCTCTGCTTGCTAAAGGACAGTGGAGTCAAATATGTGCATGGCCTCGAGGAGCTGGGGAATCCCTGATGCACTAACCGTTCATTTCTCCTTGGTCCTTTCTTGGTGGATGACATCAGCTTTCTCTTGCCGTGTTCAGATTCCCAGGGCCTGGTTCTTGTCATTTTAGCTTGCTTTCTTCCCAGTGGCTAACATCGTTTATCACAAATCTGTCTCTAAGCCCTACCTGGTGGCAGGGTCCCTGACATTAACTGACAGATCTCCATGTCATTGTGGGCTTCCCAGACCTCCCAGGCCAGTGAGTAGAATCTACCCCAGATCCACTCCAGAGAGGGTCACCCTTTCCCTTCATCCTCAATCACCTGGAATCAGCTGCTTTCCAGGACAGTGAGCTGTGTAATCTCCCGTTTTTCCTGCTCCACTTGATCCCTGCAGTGGATTCATTGCTCCCTGTCTACTGTGCTGTGGCCTGTTTAAATATGATCAGCATGGCCAAGCTCGCAGCAGCAGGAACTTCAAAAACACCGTCACCACTGTCATTTTACTTCAGTCCCAAAGTCTTCTCTAGGGTAGATTTCTCTTATCTGCTTTGCATCACTCCATGACTGCTTTCCCCAGTCTCTATTGAATTTGGTTCACTTTCTCCATCAGACTCTGTTAGTAGAGCCTCTTACATAATGCTTCCTTTCACTCACTTATTTATTCATTCACAAATATTTATTGAGCATTTGAGCCAGGCATTGTTTAATGTGCTAGAAATACAGGAATATAGTATACAGTAAGATGGGAGGGAGAGTGAGTGGGAGGAAGGGAGGGGAGAGACAGAGAGAGAGAAAGAAATTGAGAGAGAGAGAGAGAGCATGCCAGTGTTTGCCTGTGGGGGCCTACCTGTCTTTCTGAAGGAGGAGTCACCGTTGCTGAGCACTGCTAATGGTGAACACAGGTGTGATGGCATGTTCCATGTTCACCCCGTATGAACTGACCAATGGGGACGACACAGAAGATGAAGAGTTCCATGGGCTGGATGAAGAAACCCTACTTCAGGCTCTGCAGGCCCTTCAGCAGGAACACAAGGCTGAGATCATCACTGTCAGCCATGGCCAAGGCATCAAGTTCTTCTAGCTTTTTTTTTCTGTCTCCTTTTACTTCTTACCTCCCACCCTTCCCGGGCTTTCAAAAGGAGACAGACCCAGTGATCCCACAGACTGGGTCTGTGACTCCACCAGATTCAAAAGGGCTCCAGTTCGGGGATGGGTTTCCCACTTACCCGGTGTGTCTGTCCCTGGGGAAGGGTGAGGCTGAGGTACCAGGGAGAAAAGATGTGCTTCTCTTTGCCCTACCTCTTCTCTCATCCTAGACTGTCTCCGAGCCAGGGTCTGTAAACCTTTAACACCACATGTGTTCACACACGTAAGTATATATACACACACCTGCACAAGCTTCTGTCTCTCCCCCTTCCCACCTTGTTAGCTGTTATTACCTCCCCTCTCAGGCTTGTGCTGGATTCTTCCTAGGAGATGGAAGGAGCCCTGGCTGCAGGCAGCCTTCTAGGCAATATGAAGATAGGAAGCCCAGGAAGGTGCCTGGCAGTGAGAGGCCAGGCTGGACACTGATTTATGATATTAAAAAGCTCACCTAAAAAACAAAACAAAACAAAACAAAAAACCCTTGCCCTGGATGCTGGGATCCCCTCTGCATGTGCCCAGAATATCTGAAGTTTCAGGTAGAAAAAGAAAGAGATCAAGTACTATTATAAATTACTGGGAAGATGCCTCCAACTGTTCACCCCTCCCTATGTCAATACCCTCTGAAGCTTGTCTTATGAGGTGAAGTCTATCCTCCATCTGTTGAATCTGCGCTATCCTTATGACTTAATTTGGCTAACAGAATGTAGATTAAAGTAATGGTGTGCCAATTCTGAGTCAAGTCCTCAAGAAGCCTGTTTGCTTTTGTTTTCTTCGGGACCCTGCCTCTGCCTGGACTAGTCTGCAGGGGAGTAAGAAACCACATTGTGCAGACATGAAATATCTCTGAAGAGACCATCCTATACCAGCTAATAGTGAGCCAACCAAGATTGGCACAGTGCCTATCCAACACATAGTAGACAGCAGATGTGTGAGAGATCCTAGCTAAAACCAGCATAACTACCCCAACAAGAAGGCCCAAAAGCCAACCTTTCCAGATACTTCTGGGCAATAAAAATGCAAAATGTTTTGGGCCATTAAATATAGGGATATTTTGGTATGCTGCAATAGCTAACCGGTAAATATAGTCTTTAAATTTCTATGAGCCACTTAGGTGAGATATACTCCTGCACTCCTTTATCCTGTGGCAAATCCCACTCAAACAGATCTTAGGATTTGATAGTTTGGACTTACTTTTAAATTTTTTTCAAGTTTCAGGGGTAGGCAACTGGATCAAATCCCTTAAAAATCGAGCTTAGACCACAGTGAACTGGAAATGAAATGAGAGCCCAAGGCTAAAAGAAGGGGAAGGATATAGTTTAAATTCATTGCAAGAGAGAATTGGATGACTGTTTGGATTGATTTATATCTCATCAGAAAGGGCTCACATATCTCTGGTTGTAGTCATTTACCAGCTTGAGTGGAAAAACTGATGCCATGATGTAACTGTACACAGCTCAAATTGTGGTTATAACTCATATTTCCATCCCTCCTCCCCCATTATCCTCTGTATTAATTGAATCACAGAAGTTAGGTGGGTTGATAGGGAGACCTATTAAGTCATCTTGCTTTTCCCCAAGAGCCATATCTGAATTTCTACCCATAGTATATTTTCAAATGCTTTGTCCAATAAAGTTGAAAATGGCTTGAGCAATGGTCCACCCTAAAAGCTTTAACTGGAAGTATACTATTCTTTAAGCGCTTTACTGGAAAGGAAATTAATGCAGTAAAAAATAATTGGAGTTTTATCTGACCAAAACCCACACAAGCAAGGAAATTCAAAGTAGTGGTCCAATTTTCTTCCCCTCTCTGTCCTCTTTTTTGCTCTCTGTTTTGCTACAGAGGTATCAGATACCTTTGGGTGGGTCCTGAGAGCATATTAGGGTTAGGGTTGGATATACAACAAGTTGGGGACTGCCTGAATTACATGGCTGATCTGAATTTCTCAGATATGGCCAAATCCTCAAAAGTTTATCAATGTCAGAAAATATAGATAATTTGTAAGAAGGGTAATTTGAACCAGAGAGAATTACAATATTGCATTTTGTTATAGCTGAGCCCATGCAATCCTCTAATCATTTCCAAATTATGACCTCAGGCCAAATTATGGCCTTAAGCCCTGGGTTCTGATCCTAGTGTGATTACTTCAACTTTCTATAGAATATGATTATTTTAAAAATATGAAAATGGAACAAAGGAATCCAGTGTAGAGTAGCTCCTGAGCTGGGGGATTTTTGTGGGTTTCTGGGTGGATAATCATGGGTTTAAAAAAAAAAATTCGTGATGAAGAAATTCCAATACTATTGAAAAATGAGATATAAAAAGCAAAAGTCCCAGTACATACCAATTAGAATGATGAAAATCCAGATTATTGACAATACTAAATGCTGACAAAATATGGAGCAACAGGAATTCTCTTTCATTGTTTTGAATGCAAAGTGGTACAGTCGCTTTGGAAGACAGTTTGGTAGTTTCTGACAAAACTAAACATATCCTTACCATGTGATCTGGCAGTCATTCTCCTTGTTTTTTTTCCCACCCAGATGAGTTGAAAACTTATGTTCACACAGAAACCCATACATGGACATACCTAATTGCTTTATTCGTAATTATATAATTGTCAAAAATTAGAAGCAACCGAGTTGTCCTGCAGTAGATGAATGGATAAATTCTGGTATATCTAGACAATGGAATATTATTCAGTGCTAAGAAGAAATGAGCTACCAAGTCATAAAAAGACATGGAGGAACCTTGAATGTATATTACTAATTGAAAGAAGCACTCTGAAAAGGCTACGTACTATATGATGCCAACTATATGATATTCTGGAAAAGACAAAACTTGGAGACAGTAAAAAGATTACTGTTTTCAGGGGCTAGCAAGGAGGAAGGAAGAATTGATATGGCATAAGATTTTGAGGGCAGTGAAAGTATTCTGCATGATACTATAATGGTAGATACATCATGTTGAATATTTGTCAAAACCATAAAAATTTCAACACCAAGAATGAGCCTTAATGTAAACTCAGGTAATAATGATGTGTTACTGTGGATTCCTCAGTCATAGTATTGGCTGGTATGAAATATTGATAGTGGGTAAGGCTATACATGTCGGGGTACTGGGTATTTTTGGAAACTCCGCTTTCTACTCAATTTTTCTGTGAAACTGAAAATAAAGTCTATTTAAAAAAATAGAAAGTCTCCTTTTGCCACATTGGGATCAATTTTAAACGCAATCAAGTCTTGCCTATTTCAGATATAATTATTATATATATACAAGCAGGGCATATGACTATATATAAGTGTGTGTTTCTATATATAAAACATAATACTCTTATTTACAGAAAGTAATCTGTCATCTATCTATTTCTCTGTCTATCTTTGCCATTCTAATGGATAAAAATGGCATCATATTTATTTGAATTTGCATTTTGAGTTTTGAATAAGGTTTAGCTTCTCTTCGTATGATGTAGTTCATTTGCATGTATTTTCTTCTGTGTGCTCACAGAAGAAACTACTCAATTGAACTACTCAAAAAACAATTATTGATTTGTATAAGCGCTTTGTATATTAAGAAAGTTATCTTTTATTTTAATGTGTAAACTGAAGATAAACATTTTTATATCATACACATTGTAAAAATGTTTCCTATTTTCCTATCATCTGTTTATTTTAATTTTGTCATATAGAAATTAAAACTTTTGTACTGCTAAATGTATTATTCCTTTTATTTTTACGGTGTTCTTAATCATATATCCTGGTCAGAAAGACCTTCTCTATTTGAAAATGATAATAATTTTATTTGTGCTTTTGTTGAGAATGTTTAAAGATTCATTTTGTTTCACATTTAAATCTTTGATATGACTGGAATTTATTTTGGTAAAAAGACTAAAAGAGGGATTTAACTTTTATTTTTTCAAACAATGTTCTGGTTGTTTTAACCTCATTTATAGGTAATCCTGTTTTCCTCCATTGATGAAAAATGTCACACTTAAATTAATTTCCCATATGTGTTTGGTTCTATATCAGAATTTTCTGTTCAATTAGTTTGTATATTCCAATTCATAGCAATTCTTGTCATTTTCCTAGACTGGATTTCCCAGGAATGGAATAAACATTTTTAATAGAATAAGCTATATTTTATATACTTATTTTAAGATTAAATTTTTAAGCCTAACGATTTACTATTCAAATGTTCGCATAATCATTGAATTAGGAAATTGTATGCACGTACGCATGTGTAGGTGTCTGAGAGAGAGAGGTTGGGGGACATGGAGAGAAAGAGAGAGGAGATTGTCATTTCATTGATATAAGGACTTTACCATTTGCAGTTAAAATGAAGGCATAGTAAAACTGGTTATTCACACACATTCCAAGCCTTAGTTCTCAACAACATAGGTAGTTTTATTGTCAGGCTGCTATAGTTCTAAAACTTAAAGTAAAAATAAAAAGTAATATACACTCTTTAAAAATAGGTAATATTTTCATTCATAAACTGGAAACAGAAAAGTCAATGCAATTTACACCATGAACCTCCTAAAATTTTGTGCGGTGATCTAGTCTCACTAGTCCCCATTTAAAGATGAGTGGAAAAAGGTAAAAAGGAAATCTGATTAAAACCAAAAATGAATTAATACGAGGACTGGAAACAAAGCCCCAAAGAGACAAGTACTTTTTAAAGGAAAGAAATTTAGAGATTGCAGCTGATAGGGAGACCCTGTTAAACCTTCAGCAAAGCCTTCCCAAATGGTCTAATTTTACTTCCAGCATTCATCTTTGGGTAAAATAATCCTTTAGAGATTATTAAATCAGAGAAATTTTAAGTAAATCAAATTGAAGCTTCAGAACTGTGGGATAGGACCAGGAGTATCCTCTTTATCTTTGCTCAGTTGGCAATTATGCCTGTGTGTTTTCATTATTTTCAGTTAGGAATTTGGGAGTAGATTCTAATCTAATAGCTCATTTCATATATCAAAAGGCACAGTGCATATATTTCCTTTCTGATTACATCTTTTCTAAATGTTTTTCTTTCACCAAAATTATACTGCCTATTTGTTTGATACTTCTCTCAAAGCAGAGGATAATTCCAAGCAAACATTGTAGTCACTATCTAAACCTCTTGCTTTTAATGAAAATAACAAAAATTTAAAATGAATCTCTTAAAAACTTCGGCTCTTTTTTTCCCCGTTGCCCTTTGCTACTTCTTGTCTGGATTTATCAGATGAAAGATACTCTGTCTTTATCAGCAGTACCGCTATTATCTACCCACTTCCGAATTCTCATGCTTTCAGTGGAAGAAATCTGATCCACAAATGGGACAAATCTCTAGTCTTTTATATTTGTAAAGACAGCTGCAAGTAATTGTTTACTGTCTCTGTTATTTCCTTTTACATTGTCTCTAATTAGTATAAGTGCACACAATCTTTCCTTGATCGTCCTCTTAAATACACATAGTGCTTACAAAACTTTTTTTTTAATTCTGTGTTATAATGTTCTGCTTTTACTAGTGCTTCCTATTTAGTTTTCATCCTTTAATTTTTGATTACTTGTTTGCAGTTTTCTCTTTTATAAGCCAGACTTTCTCCTTTCACCTTAATGGCTGATGTTTTGTTTTTTTACCTCTTGCACTATGAGTTATGCAATACCCGGATGAAAGGAACAAAACACCTCTCCTATTTCATTTTAACATCACAGTTTTTGTCTTAAATTCAGTCCCCTTGGAAGCCTCCTTCCAAGTGACCAGCAAAAGCAGAGTTCCAAGGCGTTAGGGGAGCTTCTTTCCCTTTTCATTCATCTCTGCCAGCCTGAGTATGCTGAGTGTGCTGGCTGCCTGCCCAGCTTTCACAAAACCAGCATTCCCACATACTTGGAGTCTTCTATCTGAGGGTTCACTCTGGCTTACTTAGTTCTGGGGTTGCTTGCTCTAAGCAACATTCTCACAGATTCTCTGTAACTTGACTGATAAGTACTTTGTAAACCTTGCACCTCATTCAAAGCACTAGAGGTTTCTTACTAGGTTGAATAGTCCAGTTTTGATTCAAGCCATGCTAGGGAAGCACTACGCACACTCTTGGTGACCCAGTTTGTCAACATGCTCGGCGCTTCTTTGCTTTCTAACACCTCCATGATGGATGAAAAAGTGGAAGTCACATATAAGAAGAAATCTAGAGATCTCCCAGTAAGTCGAACATGATGCTTTGGCAACATGCTTCTGCTTGTAGTCTCCTATTATTTACGCCGCAGCTACCCCCTTGCAGCCTTTGTCCATGGTAGCCCTCTGTCGGTAATGCCCTTCCCCTTTAACTTAACACGGCGCCTAACTCCTACCCATTCCTTGTTTCAAGATAGTTTTCATTTTTATCAAATCAACACGCACTTATTTCAAAAAGTCAACTACTTCTACCAGGTATATTAAGACCGTTAACAGCCCCGCGTCTCCTTTTCCTGATTCCCCTACCTAGAGGCAATCACTTCCTATTCTTTTGCCTTACTTTTTGGCTTTTGAGCTTGAGGCATTGTTTGCTGATTTCCCAGTATTGAAGGTAAGCATTTGGTTTACCCCTACTGCTCTTCTACCCTCTGCTACTCATGGTACGAATGGTAAATGTTTATGGTGCCAGTATGGTAAAATTATAGTTTGCGCTGATAAATTTAGTATTTACATTTCTACTACATTATTTAGATCTGAGTCATATAGTGAACTGTGATCATGATTTCTTACCTGTGCTGCCTTTTTTTCCTGTCCTGAATATAATAATTTCCCTTGTTTGCTTGCTTATTTTTTTTAATACACTTTAAAGAGGCCATCCATGAACACTGCCAGATGCCTAAATCTCCTTTCGCTACTTTCATTCACATCCTTATTCTTACTGTTTTGTCCTCTGATCCCTCTCAGAACATTCTGACCTGCTCCAGTGTATACAGGTTGCCCTCTAGACCTGGTGCACAGCTGCCACTCTGGATTCCCATTTGCCACCATCCTGGGGATGCTCTTTGCAGCTGATCTGTACTCAATCTCCTGCTCTTGTTTCAAGGTTGCATTAACCTCTCATATTACTCTAAGGGTTTTAAAGATAAATATTTTGAGACTTTCTTTTTCTTACATTATCTCCGTTTCCTGCAACGTGCTTTTTTCTGTTCATATCCCTAGGATATTTAATAGTCCTGGATGTCTGCCTACAAGTGAGTGGGACTAGTTGACAGTAGTATCACTGTAGGGTTGAGCTGGTTAAGTTGATGTTGGAGAACTGATTTCAGTATTGTTTTGTCTTTTCTCATTGGCTGAACAGTTTCTCTAGAAGAGACTCTCGTAATCTCCTGTCTGGAGGATGAAGGCCCAGCAGCCAACATTTGGAAGCTGAGTGGAGGAAGCAGACTAAAGTACGTATGTGTTAAATTTTCATTTTTAGTAAAGCATACTTGCCCCTAATTTGTTCCCCTAGTTCTAGATACCATGTATTTTGTCCTGTTGTTGGTTTGCAACCCTCCTAGCAACTTCCCCTGGTGTAATTCGAAACTGGTCCCTGTACTCAGAGGGCAAGGAAAGACTGAAGAAAGACACAGGCCACTCCAGGTTAGTAGGTGGGAAGTTTTAATAAACAAAAGGAACTTACATATGAGGCTTGACTTGGCCAGCAGCAAGAGGAATGGATCCCCACACCTACCCATCAAATCTTAAACAGTTGGTAAAGAGGCCTGAGTTGGGTCACGTGTACCACATAGGTGTTCTCTACACCACATCACTATCTGAAGGCTGTGTCCTTGGAGCAACCTCTGGGAGTGGGAAAGGCAGGTGGAACCCACATTCTGGGACCGGGGAAAGGGTGAGGAGCCTCAGAGTGCCGAGGTCCAGCTCATAGGTCAGTTGACAGTCTCAGTTTTTCCATGACATTCCCCAATATCTTTCCAGAAAATAAATTTCTGTCTTCTGCCAAGGTGGGATGGTGTAAAATGGGGATGGGATGGGGCTGGAGAGACAACTTTCTTCAACAACTTTACAATAGTTTTCTTCTTATTAGACCATGCGCCTCACCCTAACTTTAGATGATGTTGCCAGTTACTGGGCCTATTGGACCTGGCTTTCTCCATTGAAGGTGTAGAATGCTCTATCTCAGGTCTTTTTTTTTTTTTTTTTTTTTTTAGTTTTCAATTATTTTATGTTAAAAACCCAAAACCTCTCCAGAAATGTGATGCTGTGAGGGGCGCCTGGGTGGCTCAGTGAGTTAAAGCCTCTGCCTTTGGCTCAAGTCATGATCTCAGGGTCCTGGGATCGAGCCCCGCGTTGGGCTCTCTGCTCAGCGGGGAGCCTGCTTCCCCTTCTCTCTCTGCCTGCCTCTCTGCCTACTTGTGATCTCTCTCACTGTCAAATAAATAAATAAAATCTTTAAAAAAAAGGGGGGGTGCTGTGAAGAATCAGACCTCTCATAAGAACCATCAAAAGAATGGCCCCACAAGGTAGAAGCATAACACTAGTTTAGAGGAATGTAATTACAGAAGATCAAAAGGCCCCTACGAGTCCCGAGGATTCCTGTGAGTTCTTTTATAACAACTGAGAAACATCTACGGGGTCAGATCAAATTCCTTGGTCACTCAAACATGGCCTTCTAGTTGCTTTTTTTCCTTCTGAGGCCTGCTGACCTCTTGCCCTATTCTTTATTTCTGTTGGATTTTTTTTTTTTAGGATATATATAACATGAGCCATTTGTAAGTAAGAAGGTGATAATACCAACTAAAATGATGGTGTAGTACCATTTATGCTGATGTGGAGAAACCCCAAATTTTAAATGCCAAGAGGCTTGCCTGATTGTGCTGAAAGATGAAATGGTTTTGATTAGATATTTGGGAATGGTTTGATTAGAAACAGGTGAAAGTGTTCGGTCGGTCTAGATGCTTTGTGGCTCTCAGGTCAAATGTCTGATAGCCTATGTGTATTCAGACAGAGCATAATACAAGATGCTGCAATGCTAAGTCCGTGCTTCATCTACGCAGAGTTGTGGCTTCAGACTTGGGGAACGAAGAAGTGTGTAAGGTCATACAGTGTACACTCTAAGAGCAAAGATGCTAATTCGACTATGAATTCCTGATAATTCTATGGGTTCGTTTCATTTTGCTCAGCCACAGACAGAGACAATTAAAATGATCAGTCTTTCATTATGTCTGGGTCGTCTCTCTTTCCCTTTTTTGCTGTCTTTAAAGGAGGTGATCTTCATCTAGATTCTCAGCTGACTTTTACTCTATATCATTCCCCTTATATCTCAGGTCTTTCTAATTACAACTCAGCTAATTCTTCTCCAGCCTCCCAAATTTTATTATTCTCTCCCCTCTTCTTTCCATTTTTTTAATTGAAGGATAATACACGTAGCGAAAAGCACATAAATTACAAGTGTGTATTCGATGAATTTTGACAATATGAACACACTCATGTAACATTTATAACACCTCTGAAGCCTTCCCTTCATTTACCCAGAGAGAATCACTATTCTGAATTCTATCACTTCTATCAGTTCTGCTAGTGAGCTATTTTTGAATTTTATATAAATTATATCACACATATTCTTTTGCATTTGGCTTCCTTTGTTCCACATAATGTTTGTAATATTCACAAGTTTGTTGGGTCATTATATTCCGTTGTATACAAGCACTATAATTTCTTTTCTGTTCTACTGCTGATGGGTATTTGGGTTGTTTCTAGTTTGGGGCTATTATGAATAATGCTTCTATGAACACTGCTGTGTATCTTTTTAGTGAATAAAATGAATTTCTTTGCATATATACCTAGAAGTGGAATTGCTGGATCACAGAGTGTGCACTTGCTCTACTTTAGTAGGTACAGCTAAACAGTTTTCTAAAGTTTTTGTAACAATTTATGCTTCTACCATCAGTGTAAAAGAGTTCCAGTTGCTCCATATTCTCACCAGCTCTTCATATTTCCTTTTAGTTTTTGCCATTCTGGGGGTGTTGAGATAGTTCATTGTGGTTTTAATCTGCATTTCCCTAATAACTAATTATGTCAGGAACCTTTTCATATGTTTATCGGCTATCATCTTTTGTAAAGTACCTAATCAAATAATTTAGAAAAAAATTAAAAATGTAATTATCTGATCTGTCTTTTTATATATATTAAACAACCTTGAATTCATTGTAATATATTATCTATCTTTATATAACTGGACTTAATTTGCTAATATTTTGATTAAGATTTTGTGTCTATACTCCAGAGAGAGACTGGAGAGCAATTTTATTGTCTTGTTCCTGTCAGATTTTGATAATCAAATTATCCTGGGATGGGAAATGTTCCCTCTTTTATTTGTCTCTGGAAAAATTTGTATAAAATAGGTGTTTTTTAAAAATAAGTATTAGGAAGAATTTTTATGACAGATTCAATTTCTTGTATAAATATGGAACTAACCGTATTTTCTTTTTTTACATGTCAGAGCTGTGTTTTGTGGGAATTTATAGATTGCATCTAAATATTCAAATTTATTGGCATAAAATTTTTCAAAATATCATTTTATTATCTTTTTAATTCTGTAGGGACTGTAATGATGTGCCACTGTTCATTTCTGGTAATAGTTCTTTTCTTTTCTTTTCTTTTTTTTTGTTGTTTTTTTTTACCACCAGAAGGGTCCACATCTATGAAGTGTTTTTTATTTTTTTTAATTTTTATTTATTTATTTATTTATTTATTTATTTATTTATTTATTTTTAATTAAAGCATAATGTATTATTTGCCCCAGGGTACATGTCTGTGGATCCTCAGGTTTACACATTTCACAGCACTTACCATAGCACATACCCTCCTCAATGTCCATAACCCAACCACCCTATCCCTACCCGCCCTTACCCCCCAGCCACCCT
>CM052892.1:61123986-61163560 GCA_028534135.1 Potos flavus | reverse complement strand
GTAAGAGCTGTAATTAGCAAAATAGTTCACATTTCACCAAAACACAGACTGAATTTTGTTAAATTAAGAATAAATCAGGAATGCCTGACTGGTTCAGTTGGTGGAGTGTGCGACTCTTGATCTTGGGGGTATGAGTTCAAACCCCACACTGGGTGTAGAGATTACTTAACAATAAAATTTAAAAAAGAATAAATCATTATACTTATGTTTTAAAAAAGGGTATGTAACAATTAATAATGTGTGCTGCTCCTGCCTTTTAAGACATGCTTGATTTTCAGAGAGATCATGAATGAAAACATTGAATACCCCTAGAGAAAGCTATAATCTTATCATAGAGATCCTGAGTAAATCCAGGAAATCTTGGAAAATTGCAAGAGGAAAATGATTCTCTTGCAAATTTTAGCCTTAAGTCATAGAGTGCTCTCTTCCAAATGCAGCTTGCTCTTGACACATTTTGTTAATGAGCACTCTGCTTTACTATGAACAAGACAAGGTTATTTCAGACTCAAGTTATGAATGTTTCCTTCTTGTCCTGTGCATTGGAAATACTTGCGTATTTTTCTTTCGATAATGAATTTTTTTTTTGAAGATTTTGATTCTTGAAGAAAGGAATCAAGATTGACATAAAGAAGTGGATGGAGATTTTTGTCTTGTTAGCAGCTTTTGAGGTTTTAGCAGCTAGGCCTTCTAGTTTGTTATGCATTGTACTAAAGCACAGTGATTCTCTTAGGCCTTGGGTGGTTTTTATATTGAAAATTGTGATCACTTTTTAAAAATTTGATATACAAATACATTGTGAGAGGTTATTTACCACCCCACATATTTTTCTTCTTGTTTTTCTTTTTGATGAGAACATTTAAATTCTATTCTTAGCAAATTTCAATTATATAAAACAGTGTTATCAACTATAGTCACCATGTTTTACATTCGATTCTCAGACCTTATTCATAGTAAGCTGTGAGTTTGTCTCCTTTACTAAGCTCTCTTGATCACCTCCCCCACTCTATCCCAGCCCCTGGACCACTTGTCTACTCTGTGTTCACTTCTAATTGTTATTCTAGACTCTTGGTTGACTCATGTACCTTCTAAAGAGTTTTAACCTGGGAGAATCTTGGACACAGAGAGGAGTGGATTCCATGTCAGTAAATAAAATAGCAAAACTTTCTGAGATTGGCCCATTGCATAATCCTACATGTAAAAGCATGAGTTAGTTTTTTAAGAGATAGTTTAAAGGAAAAAAAAAGAAGTCTTAAGCCAACAGTTCTCTGATATTCCTTATCACCAACCTTAAAACAAGATAATGAATCATTTCTAATGGTTTCCTCACAAAGAGGCATGGTTATCCTTAGAGACTACGGTTCTGTTTTCATGGCTTCAGGCTTGACTTCCTGAATTCTTTCTGTTCTGCTTGTCCACAGTGGCATACAAACTCTCTTTACCTTTGGTATCTGCTCTCTTCCAGTTTCCTGTCTTCTTTCTTGGACTTCACATTCTGGACTGTCCCTTTCTTCCTTGGTATATCTTTGCCTGGAACTTAAAATTTCCTTTCCCCTTTTTCCATGCTTTGTGGCTATGGTCAATAAAACCACCCCATCCTTAACCTTGGTTCCTGAAGCTCATCTTTCCAATTTGCTATTTCAAAGTCCACAAAACTTTACCCAGAGAAGTAAGGTAGGTCGAATCTCACCTTTTAGGGCCTTGTGACTTCCAGAAATACTTGGACGCAAATAGTTGTTTCCAACTGGCATTTCTTACAGTTTACATGGAAGAAAGTTTAAGAGGAAGATCCTGGAGGAAAATGAGGCTGGTTTGCTTGCTTTTGTGGTCCAATCCTAACTACCACCATAGTCCATAATTTACATTCTGGAGTGTAAGAATCTGTGACTCCTTGTTAAATACTTTTAACTTACTCTAGGAATTCTTATCTTCAGTAGTAGGAACACTTTTTCTGCCTCGGAAATTTCAAGACGCAAATAACAGTAGCAAAAACAACAGTAAAAAACATTGTAACATTTATTGAGAAGTAACTATGGTCCTAACCACTTTTACATGCATTCTCTCATTTAACAACAACAGCATAATGAGCTAGGTCCTATCATAATCCTCATTTCAGAGAGGTTTAGAGAGGCAAGTAAATTACCTAAGGTCACACAGCTAGTATATATTGAAATTTGGAAAAACATCCAGTTCTGCTTTTTAGAAAACCCAGCTCTTAATTACTAGAATATTGCCTTCTTCTTTGCTCCATGGTTTAACATTCCATAATGATTTCTGGGATGTGTGGTTTGGCTCACTATTAATGCCAAATTGGAGGTTTTGCATTAAAAGTCTTTTATTTCTGATAGTATGTGACTAAGAATGTCCAAGCAGTAATAACATTTTATATATGATACATTTTATATTTGATAGTGTTTTACTATATAGGACATATTTTCCATACTTCAGTACTCATATTAATCCTGTATGGGTGCCTGCTATAAAGATGAAAAGTTTGATCTTTAGAAAAATCAAGGAATATGCCCACGTTACATGCAGAATCAAAACATGGGGCATAGTCCTTTGACAACTGTGTTCTTCCTAATGCAAGATTCTGTATTACTGCTTACCAGAATTACTCCAAAATGTCTCTGAAATGGAATTTCAGCTCTGTGCTAGCGCTAGTACTTTTTGGAGTTCATAAGAGGAACCAATTGTAAGAATATTTCAACATTTTGTATATAGAGGAATCCTAGTCAACATTCACAGTCTTATGTGCCAAAAGGGAGACTGTATCTTATAGGATTTCATGAAGAAATCTCCCCATGGTCACCAAGAGAAAGAACTTCTGATTCCTTTATACCCACTATTCCTGCCACATCCCCTGTATATTATTAGAAAGTCAGCAGCATTCTACAGTCTTCCAAGTGCAGCACCTTCTGGCATGGCATTTGGTTCCACTCCACTGAATCTATGGTAACTTCTATGTCACAGATTTCAATTTTTGTCTACTGTCAAATAATTTTAATAGCATTTTATGTCTATTGGGAGTACATCAGTTTTCCCAACTGTTGCAGCAGGGTGGTGTGATTTCTTAAGCGAGTCCTTGCTTAAAGGGAAAACTTTTTTGGTGATGCCATTTCAGGCTGAGCAGAAGTGCCAGCTCCTGTTTAACCCAGACAATTCAAAAACTCCCACACAGCATTTATTAGCTCTGCTTAAGTGAAGTAGCAGAGACATTGGTTTGCAACACCATTGTTCAAAATACTGGAGTGGAATTTCACTTGGTAGTTAAATTATTCTAATCAAGATTACCCTAACAAATAGCTTTATACGACTGTCAAAAGCAGCAGCATGGTCAAATCCTTAACGAATGACTGATTATGAAGTGAAATTGTTAATGGAGTATTCTAGATACAGAAGTAAAGCCATCTTCATAAACTCTTCAAGACAGGAAAGGAAGGGGAAAAGAGTTGGCCATGCTATTAAACATTTTACATGTTATTTAATTTTCAGCAATGAACTAGTAAATCAGGTCTCGGGGGGGGGGAAGCCCTGATTTATAGATTTTGCCTATTTCTGTGGGATAAATATTCTCTCCGTGGCCAGTTTCAAGCTACCAAAATGATGTCACTGCATGCAGAATTTAAAAGAGATGCACACCTTTGTTTCTCACAAGCTGGAAGAGCTGGCTCTAGCACATAGTGACTTTATGAGGGGGAAGTTATTATCTGAGATGTTAAGTCACAATGACTGGGAAATTTTAACAGTTGAATTGAAATTGGAGTAGTCACATCTATGTGACTATGAGCTCTATATTTTTTCTGCTGTATTCTACTATGCCTAAAAAAAATAGTGTATATCGAGAGCCTTCCCTGTGCCAGGCATTGAAGACACCTTGCCCTGGTAATACCTAAAAATAATGAAGAAATGTGTGAAGCTTCCAAACTTGGGATTTTGTTGCTTCTCTACCCACCCACATGGAAAAGTGAAAGAATTTCAGGAATAGTACAGATCTACTGAATTAAAAAACATAACATAGTAGAAAGGAAATATCTAATGTATCCTCCAGTTGGTTTTTTCGTTTGTTTGTTTTTGTATGTATATATACTTACGTTACTGTTTAAAATAGTAGAGAACTGAATAATGTCCACGATGGCCTTGAAACGGGAAGAATTAAATATAATTAAGTCACCTCTTTCCTGCTATTGCATTAAAGAAATATGAGCTCATCCTGCTTTTCTGTTTGTCTCAGGAAGAATTTGATTATGACACAGGATATTATAAGACAACAAAGAAATGGGCCCATTCTCAAATCCCACCCTAGGTGATCAAGGGTGTTTCATTTTATTTTGATTGATTTCTCATATGTTCCTATTCTCCGTTTAATTGGACAGAATTGGCAGAGACTGCTTAGTGTCTAAACCTATTAGGATCAATTCCAAATTTTGTTTACCAAACTCAGATGAATACTCAGGCTCATAGTCTTAAAGAAGCCTACTATGCTGTATTTCTTCTAATTAGGTTACCTGGAATAAGAGATTTTTCCTAAAATTGTGCCAGAGTCTCACAACATTTATGACTTTGCCTGGTAGATGCCCATAGAGCTTTTAATGCCTCTGTGGCCAGAAAGAATGAAAAGACTCCTCCAAGTAGCTACTTTACCACCTGCCTAACGCTGTGTCCCTGATACTTACACAGTCAGTTGAAATAGAACTAAAATGCCTCTTTACTCACCGTCTCTGGTCAAACTGATTCCATCACTATGCTATTACAGCACTGTGGGGAGACAGGCTTAGAGGCTCATAGAATCGAAACTGTTAGTGAAAATTATGGTGTCTTAAAATGACTGGCCAACTACTGGATCCTGAATAGAAATTCCGGAAAATCTAGAGGTTCCCATGTGGACAATGTATGGAAGGCAGATGAGAGGGAAATGACTCTGTTGCAGGCCTTCATTTTCTGATGCTGTTGTTTTGGCTGACCTTTGGTAACAAGGTTCACAAACACCAGAGGCTGTCGTTTTTGGAGTCAATGAGAATTGATGAGGAAGGAGCCACCATCCCTTCTCTCAGAGCCCTAATGAGAACCTTTCCCCAAACTCCTTGACTATTCTTCATATGAATTGACCAGCCATAGTCATGATATAGGTGACATATCAAGATGGGTAAGGGTGTGGGCTCTGGAATCAGGGTGCTTGAGTTCAAATTCCAGCTGTGCAACCGTGTTACTTCTTTTTGTTTGTTTGTTTGTTGTTGTTTGGCTTTTTTTTTTGTTGTCATTGTTACCTCTTTGTCCCTAAGTTTTATCATCTGATAAAAATGGAGATAGTAATAGTACCCAAGTCATAGACTTGTATGTAATATGCTTAGAGGTAAACATTATGTAAGTGGTCACCCAGATAAAGCTGCTCAAGCTGGGTGCTATTGCAATTGATGTCAGTGTTCTTGCCATATCTCCTTGCTATTCACTTTCTTTACATGCTGAAGACTGCTGTGGCAGGCACCAGCCAGAGGTCTTTTTTCTGGTCACAGGTTGGCTTGCATTGAGGACAAGCCAGAAGTTCTGAAAGTTAATGCTTCTGGTACAGGTTCTAAGCCAATGACAGAAAGGATGTTGGTACATAAATACCCAGCTTCCTACAGTTGAGATAATTCTGGAGTGTGTTCTATACCGTCTCCTAGAGCTCGCCAGGGAGATGAAGCCTCAGGTGCCCACAGAAGTAACTGGCTTGATAACAAACTTTACTGGCTTTGTTTTCTCTTTCTCTCTCTCTTTTTCCCTCTCTCTTTCTTTCTCGTCCCCCCTCCACTATTCTACTTCCATACTGTTGTTTCGTGAGATCACTTCTCAAATTTACTACTTGCATTCGAATCCTTTTTCAGAGTACACTTCTGGGGGAACCTGAATCAAGACAGGTTTCATGGCTTTTGGAGTATTATAAGTGGCTACTTAATTGGGTACATTACTTTAAATTTTTTCATTAAGGGATGCCTGGGTGGCTCAGTGGGTTAAAGCCTCTGCCTTCGGTTCAGGTCATGATCTCAGGGTCCTGTGATCGAGCCCCGCATCGGGCTCTCTGCTCAGCAGGGAGCCTGCTTCCCCCTCTCTCTCTGCCTGCCTCTCTGCGTACTTGTGATCTCTCTCTCTCTCTGTCAAGTAAATAAATAAACTCTTTAAAAAAATTTTTTTTTTCATTAAGATGTTATACTTTCTTTAGAATCTCTAACAGGCTAGTGTAGGGTTTTATGCTTTGGTTTATACACACAGATTTTTTTCTAAGTGGAAAAAAGTTCTGGACTTTGAGACAAGAAAACCCAAGTTGCTGTTGACTAATTGGATAAATGCATTTTTTAAAAAATTTCGGTTTTATGTGCTATGGTAAGTGCCGTGAAATGTGTAAGCCTGATGATTCACAGACATGTACCCTGGGGCAAATAATACATTATGTGTTAATAAAAAACAAAAGTAAAATAAATAAATAAATAAATTAATTAATTTTAAAAATTTTCGGTTTTTCAGCTGATACTATCTATATATTATTATTATTTTTTTAAAGATTTTATTTATTTATTTGACAGAGAGAGAGATCACAAGTAGGCAGAGAGGCAGGCAGAGAGAGAGAGAGGGGGAAGCAGGCTCCCTGCTGAGCAGAGAGCCCGATGCGGGGCTCGATCCCAGGACCCTGAGATCATGACCTGAGCCGAAGGCAGAGGCTTTAACCCACTGAGCCACCCAGGCGCCCCCTATCTATCTATTATTATAACAAATAAGATAATGTATCTAAAACAATTCTGCAAAGTCTACTTTATTGTATTATTAGCAGTCATCTCATTGGGGCTTAGTTTTGTTCTTAGAATTTTCACCACTTGACATGGATTATGTGTACGCAAAGTAAAGGTATTCATTAAAATCAGGCCATATCATTATCATCTACCTTTTCTTATTCAATCTTTGTTAACATTTTCATTTGAACTTTTTAACAATCCATCTTCTTTGCCATTTTGGCAGCTGCCCGATGTTCTAGGAGGCAAGCAGGGCAGTGGATTTTTGAGGTATGTGTCCGAGATCCTGGTTTTTAGCTCCAGGTTGCAAATTGCAGAAGACATTTTGATAAATAATGTTAAGAACATTTCTTTTTTTCATTATACAAACAGTTTATGTGCTATTCGACTAATGCCTATGCCAAGTATGAGTTTACCAAACAACTAAGCCACAGGCAAATTCAAACCTTATAGCATTTTCCTTTTACTCTAATGAAAAAGAAATGTATATTCCTAAAAAATAAAGGAGCATTACGTTGTTTATTATATGAGCTAGTCCATAAAGAACTAATCATTAAGAAGTTCAACTACTTACTTTTTAAAAATAATATTGAAAAGTTAAAATGCAATGCATAATTATTTTGAAAATTTTGCAAAATAATAGTAAGAGTGAATAATAGAAGGAGTGGTTTATATTCCCACCATTGAGAGAACAACAGTTTCTATTTTGACGTATTTCCTTCCTATTTTACATATATTGTTTTGCTTTCCAGTGTTGATTGTATCATGTATGTGTATTTCTGCATAACATATATATTTGGCATAAGTCTGGGGCAATTCAACAGGCATGTCTCATGGCCAAGCACTTTCTTCTAGGTTCTCACTTATTCTTTGGTTTCCATGAAAAGCAGCCTCTTTTCTTCTAGTCTGGTTTCCTTCTCCCTGCCCCACCTCCAGCTTCTAACCTCTCAGAATGCTGCCCCTAATGCAACCATGTGCCTGAGTTTTATCACTTTGGTACCAGGGCCACAGTCTGGTACCTGTGACTAGAAGAAGACTCACCTTCTTTGGGCAGACAGATTCCCTTTCATCCCTAGTACTGTGATCACATCTGTGTCACACCTTTCCTTGGTGGTGAGCAGGAAAGTCTCTAATTTCTTTTCCTTTTCTTTCCCCTGGACAGCTATTCATGAAGTAAGGTTATGAGTAAAGGGTGAGTTCCCTGTAGGTTCCTTCCAGATTCCACTCTCCCCTTTATAATTGGGTATCCAGTTTTTTAACCTGTTATTAAAAAAAATGCATTTTTAAAATCATCAAGATAACAAAGTGGTGAGGTGGAATTTTAAAATATGATACAATCTCTTTTTCAGAGGGGAGCCAGAAAGTTACCTTAAGAAAAATTTTTCTTATTATGAGAAAAAGGAAAGTAACTGGCTTACCTTAGTTATGTAAATGCTTATGTAGCCTGTTCTGGTGTTTTTGTGTTTGGCCTTGAAGGACAGATCATAGCATTCTGGTTTCAGCAAAGTCTCCTTTTCTTACTCCTGAATCTTTGTGAATCTTATGAACCAGTTTTTCATCAGAAGTCCAGCAACCCTGTGAGGGTGAAGAGAAAAAGACCCCAGATTTAATACTAGACAAATTTGGAAGAAGCCACAGTATCCCTGGCTGAGGCCCCTGACAGGAAGGGACTCGAGTAGTGACCGAGCAAAACTCACGGTGAGAGAAGGTAAGTTTGGGCTTCGACAAGTTTCAGACAAAAGTGTAAAATAGGTTTGGCTCTAGCAGACCCTGAACTGAGCCTTCATATGGTCCCAAGCCAGGCCCGCCGGGTGCTAGGTCACGGCTAGGCAGCAGTGGGGTTCTCAGCTAGTTTCAGTGCAGCTGTGGGGCCCGCCTCCAGTTTCAGCCGCCCCAGATGTAGCCATGCCCTCAGTGCTGCATCTGACTTGTGGCTGTCCCTCTCATTGCAAGAATGGTAGAAGTCTTTGGTCTACAGAATTGTGATTGGGGGCGACATGGGATACCAAGTTGCCTGCCGGTAGTAGAGGCAGATGCATTTGTAAGTCATCAATTAAAATAATAAAAAAGATGTGGCTATTTTACACCTCCAGGCCCATGAAAGCAAGTTACTATTACTCAAGCACTTTCTTTTTCCCTTTTTCTTTTCTTTATTCAAGCATGTTTCATGTTATTAGAAACTTTAATGACTGCCTAGTGTTGTACTGAGAGAATATACCATATTTTATTTTCTCATTTCTCCATTATTGGACATTAAGGTCTTTTGCATGAGACATTTCTGACAGAATCTAGTATTGTTTTAGTGCTATTAGTGTAATACTAGTAGGAATATATGTTCTAGGCGTTAAAAATATGCAGCTATAATGTGAAAAAGTCATACGGAACAAAAACGTTAGTTTCTGGAGTATGATGAATTTAGTTTCCTTCTCTTTTTGTATTCAAGAGGCCCTGGAAACCTCTGCCAAGGGTGGGGTGTAATACAGAGGGGGGGCTCAGAGAACCAAGAGAGCAGACCATGCTTGAGTCCCAGGTGTTCCAGGCGACCTTTGATCAGAAGGAGGGTCAGGGATAGTACTGTGTACTGGGTGGAAAGCCCACATGTATTAGATTTAAGAGACCACGACTCTCCCCAGTGATTCCCCAGCAGCAAGTGGGCCCAGCACTTACTTGGTGCTTGGTATATATTTTGTGAATCTTTGAATGAATGGGTATTTCTGCTAAACACTCAGGGAACAGATTACAAGCCTGGGTAAGCATTCTAGAATTAAAGAATCAGATTTACACGAACTTGGCATGTAATTTTGAAAGTGCTGTTTAACCTCTAGAAGGCCATTTTCTTGTATGTAAAATTGGTAATGATAACCTTTATAAAGAGCAAAATATAATACGATAGATCCATGTGGTTTCTTATGTGATGTTATGTTATTTCAAGATACTATTTTTCCTGACTGTGGTTATATGTTCTACACCTGGCTGTAGAAAACAACAACAAAAATGAAACAAAAAACCACTGATACAAAAGGAAATAGTAGGGACGCCTGGGTGGCTCAGTGGGTTGAAGCCTCTGCCTTCAGCTCAGGTCATGATCTCAGGGTCCTGGGATCGAGCCCCACATCGGGCTCTCTGCTCAGCAGGAAGTCTGCTTCCCCCTCTTCCTCTGCCTGCCTCTCTGCCTCTCTGTCAAATAAATAAATAAAATCTTAAAAAAAAAAGGGGGGGGAATAGTAGTTCAAGTTCATAGCCATGGATAATACTTCGCAGTAGATAGGAGGCTGTATTTCTTAGTGGACGTTATTACTTCTGTTAAATTTTCTCTAACTTCCATTCATTTGAGAACTGTGGCAAAATGAGACTACAGGTTCCATTTTCAAATTGGAGAGTTTAGGGAACTATAAAATGGGTCTTGTTTTGTTCATTTTGTTTTTTCCAGAAGACATTTGGCATTGTTTTATTCTGGGAACACAGTGGCTGGGGGAGTAATTTATCCAGTCAGGTCCCAGCTACCTTGCCGTGATAGGGGACCCCATTGGGTAAAACTGCCCTGAGAATATTGACTCTGTGTCCATCATTTTTATTTATTGATATTTTTTGTAGACACCAGGAAATGCATTTTCTGCTACAACATAGAGACTGGATTTAAAAGTTCTTTTTTTTGTGGACATAAAAGGAAACTGATTAATTGAGCTAGGAGATAAAGCTCAATAAGTTAAGTGGTGATAAAACCGTATCTGAAAAGGGATTAGTTCTGTACAATCAACAATATACATTTAACATGTTATCACATTCAAATCTCAGTAGAGCCCTTTGAGGCAAGTTGGAGAAGCATCATTATCCTTCTTTAAAAATTTAGGAAACTAAAACTGAGACTCAAAAATTTAGGGGTCATGTCTACAACAATAGGCCTGGTACCTGAATCAGAGTTTAGGTATTCTCACTCCTCCTACTTCACTGTGCTGCTGTTGAACATGCCAGGGTCTTAGAATCTTTCTGTCTTTCCAGAGTCATTCAATCTTAGTTCCAGAATATTTGTGCAAAAGAAATACCCCTTCTGAAATTCAGATCCATTAACATATTATGTTATCTGTATAGCTCCATCTATAAACTCCCACAAATAACATGAAAGCTTGAGGCATTTCTTTCATATTTTTTTCTCTTCCCTTCCCCTTTATGTGTGTCAAGAGGGTATTCTTCTCACAATGCCATTTCCTAGGGGAAAGGAACATAGAAATTTTTGTTCTTCATCAAGGCTCATACTCTGGCTGCTTTTTATTTAAATTAAGGGAAAATGAAGAAAATGCTTTCTGTAGACTCAATAGGTTATTCCAACTCCTTCTCATTTGTTCTGAGAGATTTTAAATTTTTCTCTTCTATTTTCTAGCCACAAGGCTTCCTGATAGAAAATTGCAACAAGAGAAAGGTCTGTTCCCTTTTGGAATGCTCTCCACACAGAAAGCCTGGGAGAAAAGCTGTAGCATATGTTAGAGACCCTGACTTCTAGGAGCTGGGCCAGAGTAGGCAGCATGCAGTAAAGAAAGGTGATTCTCTCTGCTTTCAAGCTTCGGTTCCCTTCTTCAAGAACTCCATTCTTGTGGCCAGGAAAAGGACATAGAGTTGGTTCTGAACCAGATGCTGCTCAGATTTCCCGGTTGTCAGAGCAGAAGTGAGAAGGCAGAATAAAAGGTGACAAAATAAGAGAGAGACCGAGAGAGAGAGAATATGTGTGCACGTCTGTGTGTGCATGCACTCGTACACGTGCGGTTAGAGGGCCGCAACTTGAGAACCCAATATAATCTGCAAAACCAAGCACATTTTCCATTGTAAGTAAGAAGGAAGGAAAAGGAATATATCACTAGAGTAGGGGTCTGCAAACTTTTTCTGTAAAGGGAGAGATAATAAATATTTTAGCCTTTGCAGGCCACACGATCTGTCTCAAACCCTTAACTGTACTGTAGCACAAAGCATCGTCAGACAACACATAAACAAATGAGCATGGCGACATCCCAATGAAACTTTATTTATTGAACTGAAATTTGAATTTTATATAGCTTTCACATGTCATGAAATATTCTTCTTTTGAATTTCCCCCACTACTTAACAATGCAGAAGTCATTCTTAGCTTATGGGCCTCTTAGACTCTTCCAGCCTTGTTAGTGTTTGCCTCGCAACTTTAACTGACTCTATGCCATCACTGAGACTCCATCTGACTTTGAAAAGCTTTATAAAAAGGCTCTCTGAGAAGATAATGGTTTACAAACCATCTTTTGTTGTTGTTGTTGAGGATGAGGATAAATTAGTAGTATGTGAATTTTGTTAGAGTTAGCAAGGTTTTCAAGTGTGTAATTAGATAAACTAATCGTGGAGGTATCCTGTCCATAGCTTGGAAGTAGAATCCAAGAAAACAGATGCCATTCAGTCTCTCTGTCCTTAGATCATTGAGGAACCCATGCGATCAATTCTCAGGGCACAAGTATAAGGGCTGGGATGTGTAAAGGAAAAAGGCATTGTTCAGCAGCTAATACAATTTCACCATATCAAGGTCCCCTAAGTGATCACTTCAGTTACTGGATTGGTGTCCCTTATTATTAATTTCAGTTAAATTACACCCTTAAATAATAATGGTCAAGTTGTGCCTTTAAAGAAACCAAGCCCCCATAATGAGATAAAATGTTTAAGTTACTACATAGTTAACTAAAAACAAGCAAACAAAATTAAAAATTAAGTTCAAATAAAGCTCTAGTGGGTTCTGGTACTTACTGATTCTCCCTACTAGGGAGAAGTGTGCAGAGTCCAACAGATTTTGAGTTGGGTTTTCTTTTTTCTACCTGTTGCTAATTATGTGTCATCTTTGGACCTCTCTACTCCCATCTTATCCTAGTGTTTTAGGTACTAGATGGTATCTAATTTCAGAGTTCTAAGTTCAGCTTGCCATTGCTCCACACAGCCCATCTACTATATTTTGATTGCTGTAGCTATTTCGGTGCTTAATTGCTAATTTCACAGACCCGTGGAATTGTAGAAGTGCAATTATCCTCCAGTGTAATTGCCTTCTGCAAAAATTGCCTCCTGTAAAACTTCTGCAAAAAAAATTGTGTTTCTTTGGTACTACCTGTGAATGTCTAAAGATGCCTTCTTGGCTATACAGAGGGGTGTTGTCTAGAGCTCCCTGGCTTTGGACAAGAGTAAGTTATCTCTATGATTGGAACACCCCCTTTAATTAGGAGCCTTTATTACTATGGCTTATTACTATGGTGTCCCATCATTTGACATCCCACCTGGGTATAGCAGTCGATGTTATGAGTGGTCTGATTGGTATCACTTAAGAGCTTTTGTTTAAATATTTCATGTTCACTTATAAAAAGTTATGCACATTAAATAGCTCCTAAATTCTTAATTATCACTTAAATTCAGATACTATAAAACACACTCTTCTCAACGTTCGATTGTGCAGTAAGTGATCTGCTTCATAAATGTGAACAGAAGGACCTACTGTGTGGCAGGTTGTATGTTAGATTATGTGAGAAATTAAAAGATTCAGGAAGTGTTTCTTGATTGGTGCTCTGGGAACTCGTGGGTAAGAAAAGCACACAAATAATTATTATCCCAAACCAAATGCATTTGGTGCTTAAAACAAACAAAGAAGCAAGCAGTAAGTGTTGTGGGAGCTCAAAGAAAAGAAAGGGCAAGAACACATGGGACGACATTTCAGCAAAGGCTTCATGAAAGAGATGGCATTGGAAGTGGACCCTGAAGATGGACACTTGACAACAGGCAAGTCTCAGGATGAATGGAAACAGTTAACAAAGATGCTCTCTCTAAATGCCAGGAATGTATGAACATTCATCACATGGAAACAGCCATTGCGTCCTTCATCCAAAACCCACATGTGATATAGTAGCGGAGTGCTATGTGCTTGGTTAATATGTGGCAACAAATGTTCTTGGTCTCCTTTGACTGAGATAGAAAGGAGACACTCATCAAAAGTGATAGGAATCATCAAGACCTCTCATACCTGTCACAGAGAAAACCAATTAGAGCAATTGAATAAAGCCTAGTTGTCCTGATTTGAAATCTTTTTAAGCAGCTTCCTTCTCAGCATCTCTTAATTGTTTGAATTTGCAAAGAGTTTATCTTTCCCGCATGGAGAAATCAGGTACAAATCAAAAGGAGTTTTGGTCATTGTTGATAAATATTCTAATTAAATCCTTCATTGACTGATGACTGCCAAGAGTCAGCAGCAGGTGGTAACAGTTCCTTTGTAATCATTATAATTGTTTGAAATAATTCAGTTTTCTGTTCCAGGATTGTTTTTGGAGAAGAGGCCTGGGAGAGACAGTGCACATGGGCATGATTTAAACAGTATCCTTATTAAAAGTGCACATTATATTTGCTAGCTAAGTTATTGGCAAATTTAAGTATATTGTGAGTAGATCAAACTAATCATTTGTTGCAAAATGATAATAGCTACAGCTGTTCTCCCTTTAATTTTTAAGAGAGGAAATACCATGTGCACCTAGATATGCATATCTGACATGATATATTTTCTTTCTATGGCATTCAGGGTGTCTGATGTCACAATTTTTTTTCATTATGAATAGACATCCACGTGGGCTTTTTTTTCCTTTAAAATTTATGAAACATATGCAGTATCCTCTTCACCCAAAGCTATAGAATAATGACGCTATTATTGTAGCCATCTGTCTCTTCACATCAGTGTCTACGGTGGTTTTATAGTCCAGTTTTAGGGCTCTGTAAGAAACAATATTGGTTAACATTAGTAACTACCTTCATCTGACACTTTACATCTCTATTTGGAGTCAGCTCCTGCAAGCATCTTTCCCAGTCCTGGGGGCAGTGGTGCGGGAGGAGGGATGGCTCTTTGGAGGGAGGTGGAGTCAGCTCCTGCAAGCATCTTTCCCAGTCCTGGGGGCAGTGGTGCAGGAGGAAGGACAGCTATCTTCAGGGAGGTGGAGGAAGTGCCACCTAGTTTGCTCCACTTGACTGACGCTCAAAGGAAAGGGTGAGTCAGTCTCCCACTTCCTATTATAACTCTGCATTTGAAGTTTTCCACCTTGACAGGCAGTAACAGTTCCAGCCAATGCTAATTTGGGTAACATCTAAAAGGCTTGCCTGACAAGGCAGATTCAAATTATGAAGCAAACCCCTCACATACTGAGACCTTGTTAGCTAGATTAGTGGTGGATTGGTTCCTTGTGACAGCTTGTTTGCTAGAGGTGAGCTATCTGCATTTCCAATGCAGGCAGGTTATATCATCATTTAAAGAAAAAAATAAAGATGTCGTTTTTCTTGTTTGTCACAGAGTTCATGTAATATTCCCTCTCGATTTTCTCATTGTTGACTTCAGAAAGAAATAGCAGCAAGTGTGTACCTTTGAGTGCGACAGCTAATTTTGTTATGGATGAACAGAGTATTGTGACAAAACAGTGGCACAGCTGTCATAACAGCTGTCACACATTAATCATGACAGTGACAAATAGCATAATTACCTTATCTGGAATTCCTAGCATGCACACTCAGTATGCCCCACTGCCGAGCGAGCATATCACGCATGGTTTAATTAAAAAGACATCAATACAGGTTAGTTAGACAAGGGCTAGAAGACATTGATCCAAAATGAAAATAAAATTATTTATAGGTTGGTGTTTAGGGACACCCAAAGACCAATTACTTAGCCGACATGATAATTTGAATCTATTTCCCTAACTGGTCCTTCTCAATGTGCATATCACATGGTAAATTACCTGTTCTGCCCCAAATCAGCAGCCTTTCTTCCATGAAATATTTGATACCCTCTTTTTCCACTCTCAACATGAGTCCTTGAGAGCTGTCTTTATGTGCTGTTAATTGATTGAAGGGACTGTATTGATTAACATGTAAACAGGTTGTGACCAACATTTTTTTTTAACTTGTTTTGCATGTCAGGTACTGAGCAGAATGATATTAAACGGAGTGAATTTTTATTTAGTAATTCTTCCTAAGTAAAGAATATAGGCAGGTGAGACTGGGTTTAAGCCTAGAAATGACAGTCTCTTACATGTGCTGTGTTTTAATATGTATGCCTGTATTCATGTGCATATACGTGTCACATCAGTATGTATAAATATGCACACATGCCAAATATATGTATATTTTTGCCCCCCTGGTATTTTAAGCTCAACAATTCATTGAATTTACTGATTGAATTCCTGGGAGCTGGTTCTTGAATTGCTCTGAAACTGCCTCGATGAAATATTAATGAATCAATTTCCATAGACATGGACTCATTATCTTGCTGGATGCCATTGGAAAACACAGTCCTGCCTGCGGTGTCCTTCCACCTGCCTGTGACATGATTTGATTTTCTCTCTCTCATTTTTTAATTAAATAAAAAAATTGCTATCAGGAAATTTTTGATAACTTTGGAACAGACATTTCCATTTCTCTTGATAGGCACCTAAATGGAGGTAAGCCATTTAAAATAAATTTACGTACCACTTAAGTGAGGTATTGAAAAGTGGATCCTGGAAACAAAAAAAAGTGGATCCTGGAAACAAAAAAAGAGGTGGTCAGTTTAGTTCTGTGGTCTCTGTAATGCCCTTTGGAAATGAGGAAACTGCTTTTTTTTTCTGGAACAACTAATCTACTGTGGGAAATGTATGTATTTTAGGAAGCTGGGCCAACTGTCTAATTGTTTACAAAGTTATCAATTTTAGAAAAAGCTACTAAACACAAACACATTGTCACTTTAATTTAGGACTGATAGAATGTAGATGGAATTATTCAGGCTGTGCCTACAAAATGCCAAAACAGCTGGTTAGAACATGAAAAATTCAGTCAGTCAAGCAGTGATTATCTACATACAATATAAATAGCTGGTTTTAGGTATTTTGTTTTGTGTTCACTGAAATTGACTGGTTTTGTGTGTGTGTGTGTGTGTGCCTTATACAAATCAATCCAGGAATATAATAAAGCGCATTAAACTATAGTTATACCAAACAAAGTTTCTAGCTTCCTTCCCTCTCGTTCATTCTGATCCAGTAAAGATTATTAATGCCTGTTTGGGTGCCATCAACACCCACTTTATAGAACTCTGAAAAATTCTCTGGTAAATGGTTGCCAACATTGTTAGATAAAGACCAGGATTATAAAAAAAAACAAAACAAAACAGGATTATGTTCTCAAATTCAGTGACTTTCACCATTTTCAATTAGAACCAGTAGAATATCTGAATGTCATGTGATCTGAGGACAGTATTATCATTTCAACACATACATATTATATGACCTGAAAATGACTTTTGTATTTCCCTCTCCTAAGGAAAGGTGAAAGCACAAGCTAGACCGAGGAAGTCTTGTCAATACAAAGCCAGAAACAAAACAAAATTACCTTTGTTGAGAGAACTCTGCTCTCCAGGACATCATCCCATTTCCATCTAGGTCCTGGGGAACCCACTTGTGTCCACTTGTCCCCAGGCTGACCTGATGCTATACTACAGATCTGAGGAGTGCCTCAGAATACCTCCTTACAGCATTTTTGCATGTAATGGGAAAGAACCCATCAATGTGGGCAGCCCATGGATGTACCCTCAGTAATAAACCCCTCCTCTAGGTTTAAATCAAGTCAGAAATGACCTAGAACTGCTCTCAGAGGCTGGACACCATTCTAGACCTTTAGTCTCAGGGCTGAGGTCCTACTGAAACTAGAGGCAGAAATTCAAGTCAGTTTCTTGAGAAATAACCTAAGATTATTTATTCCACTGAGAGAGATATTCAAAGAAATTATAGCAAGGAAGAATCAATTTTAGGTCAAGTTATGAAAGTGACAGGAAAATAAAAGCAGCTTCATCCTTTCACAATCAAGCCTTTTAGAAGGAGTCTCCCTCCTTCTTCACTGTTTATGATACTTTTTGCTTTAGGGCATGTATTTTCTACTGTGGGAAAATTGGACAGTAATATATAGAAGAATGAAACTTGACCATTCTCTTATACCATACACAAAGATAAACTCTAAACGGATAAAAGACCTCAACGTGAGGCAGAAATGTATCAAAATCCTAGAGGAGAACATAGGCAGTAACCTCTTCGACCACAGCAACTTCTTTCAGGACATGTCTCCAAAGGCAAAGGAAACAAAAGCGAAAATGAACTTTTGGGACTTCATCAAGATAGAAAGCTTCTGCACAGCAAAGGAAACAGTCAACAAAACAAACAGGCAACCCACAGAACGGGAGAAGATACTCGCAAATGTTCATTGCTGCTTTTTATGTGGAGTCCATCTCTCGGTGCTTTGTAAGCTCTTTGAAAGTTGATTCTCCTTTTTCTTCCTCATGGCACCTAGGATTGCATCTACGTGTTGTAATTGCTGAATAAATACACACATAACGAGCAACAATGTGTTGGCTTTAATAATTTAAAAGGCATGGGTTTGCTCTGAAACATCCATGTTGTTCCCTGAATTTGGCATCTTGCTTAACTTAAAATTCTGAGAAGGCCAAAATGTTTATTTTTAAAACAAGTTTTCTTCCACGTTCTTTTCATTAGACAGTTTTATTCCCTTCTCCCCTCCTGCCTACTAGTATAAGATCTTCTTTACATAAAGGTTGGGTTGATTTTCATTGGAGCTAATGGAATGGGGTGTTGATCCATTGCCTGATATACTAACTCATATTTTTCTCTCCAAACTTTCATATTTCTGATCTTCCCTAAACTTGAGGGGTAGCTTGTATATATTACACGTAACAATTGTGTAAGTTACACAATTTTACATGTTATTTTACATTCAAGGTTTCCAAATGTTTTATGCTTTCTAAACTTGCTCGATGCAATACCTAAGGAAATCCAGTGGTTATCCTTATACACCTTGAGATAATTGATACGAGCAACACTTTGTGTCTGTCTGCATCCTATCACCTCTTGGATTTGTGGCCAGGTCTTTTGCTCTCTGTGCCTCAGAATATTTCAGTAGCACTTCATCCAACAGTGACAATCAGCAGGTTTTCCATGTAAGAACTAGCAGCAGCAATTGTGTTTATCTCCCTAAGAGGTTTCCTATTTATCTTCCCTGAGGTGTTGCCCATGTGGCTGTCCTGATATTGAGCAGCTGGACAGATTATACCCTGGAGCCACATCTGTGGACACATAGATCAACACCATTTTCATTGCCTTGGTGCCTAAGAAGTTTATCTTCTATCAAAGAGATTTACTGCTTTCTTCATGAATTGTTAAGACTTTCTCTGCCCCCCCCCCCCATGTTTCCTTTCCTCCTCCTTATTTGGTTGTAAGCTAAATTAGCATAATCTGATCCGGATTATTAACATCTGATTAGTTTTTGTTTCCTGCCATTATTAGCAAGGATTTCCAGTAGAGCTTCTGTATAAAAATCTTGGCTGGTAAAATATATAACATAAATACCTTGCATAGAAAGAAAATGACTTTAATTGGTAGACATACCTCTAATAGGGTTGGTTTTACTTGCCATGTCTAAATGCATAGTAAAGACACTGCTTTAGACATTGTTCACTAGGACCTTTTTTTTCTTTCTGTTGCTTCATCTATTAAGACATAATCCCTCAAACTTGTGTTAGAGTTTTTTTTGGTTTACAGTAGACTTGTGCCAATACTGTCTCCCTTGATTCTTAGTAGAGCCCTGCAAGGTAGGAAGGAGGAAGAGGTCTTATATTATATTTTTCAGTTTTATAGATAAGAAAATCAAAGTTCAAATAGATGAGAAAATCACAAAGTCAGCTGTGGAGCCAGGACTCAAATCTAAGAAATCATATTTGCATTTCAACTTCTCCCCACTTACCTTCAATGCTACCTCCAAGTAATTCTCTTTATGACTGTCAGTTTGACTTTTTCAGGCTTTTTCTCATCTGTCCCAAAATCTGATGCCTTTTCCCTCTCCAAAATTCTGACTTGCTGACTGGATTATAACAAAAGATTTAGGGGGTTAATGCAAGTTATCTATCCACTAATCTAAACTATACTGTGAAGCAGGAAGAAAAAAGTGAGATAGTCCTTTGGAGTATTGATTACTTGAATGGTTTTTCATTTGCCTGCACATTTGAATTAGCTGAGGAACTTTAAAAATAAATAATAATGTCTGGATCCAGCTTCTAGAGAGTCTGGTTTAATTGCTCTGGAGTCGGTGTCCAGACATGGGTATTTTTTTAAATCTCCCCAGATGATTCTAATATGCATCCAGCATTGAAACCAGGGGAAATTCCTTCTCTTTGCCCCCTTTTTGGGCCCATCTTCTTTTTTTCCCCTACCGACTTGGAGAAATGCCAGGTTTGCTCAGGTATAATCAGACAACATTAATTGGTGATTATTGGACACCATTAATGGTGATCCTCTAAAATTTAGGGTCTAAATGAATAATGTGTGTGTGCGTGTGTGTGTGTTTGCTTTATCTACTCTGGGAGAAGGAGATTAATAATGAAGAAGGCTGTTGTGGAAAGTGATCATGGACTCGAGACATCTGTGGCATATGTTTGTAACTACTAGAATGTTGCCCCCCTTGTCCCAAGGGCAGTGATTTGGTTTGTTTTGGCCACTGTTCTTTCCCTAGCATATTGAATGGTGCATGACACATAGGCGGCACTCAGTAAATATTACTAATAAATATGTCCCCAATATATTCCTTACTCATCCTTAAGCGCTAAATGGAACCCCTTGAAGTTTGCTAGTGGAATCCCAGGTTTGGTGCCTAATCTCATTTTTTTCCCACAGAGATGATGTGCTTCCCGTCTCTTTCTTAAGTCTGTATTTTAAGGCCTAGATTTAATGAACTTTCTTTCACGAGCCTTTCCGGTTCTTCTTTGAACTGTTATAGGCAATTATCTTTATTTTGTGTATCATTGTTACTTGCCACTATCTATCTTATATATATTAGTTATTTATGTGTATGTCTTCACTTTTCTTCTAGTCATGACCAACTTTATATTTGCATCCCTCATGGTACACATGGAAAGCTCTCAATAAATATTAGCTTGAATGAATCACCATTGCTTCTGGTATGTTAGATTCCTACATTGTACACTGATGAGAGGTTAAATAGCATTCCATAATGCTTGGCTTTGTATCTTTTTTTTATTAACATATAATGTATTATTTGCTTCAGGGGTACAGGTCTGTGAATCATCAGTCTTACATAATTCATACACTCACCATTATGCTTTGTATCTTAAAAAACACTTCCAAATACAATATATTATTTGTTTCTTAATACAAATCTGGGGAATGAAACAGATGGATATTATAACTTAAAATGAAAAGAAACTGAGGCACAATGATGTTGCATCATCTTTTCAATGTCACATGCCCTCGAAGACAGAGTGTGGGTGGAGGGTCTCAGTATCCTGGTCCTAATTTACACAGCTTCACTAAAGAACAATTTTTTTTTGTCAAAATTGGGGTGTGCCAACTGGCACATTTGCTTTTGTTAACTTCCATAGTCCATACCTCTCCAGCTGAATTATAAAGCCCAAATTCACACTCCAGATAAGAAATGGAGAGTATCTATGTTATTTGTGATATAAATCTCTATGTTTTTAGGCAGAATAGAATTCAAGCAAGTCAGTTTTCTTCATCCTTGTTGATATCTTGTGCATCATGTTATTCTTATTTCAGTGTGTCATGGAATGTTTATTTTACTTTTCATGTAACCTTTACTTTGTTCTTTAGATCAAAATCATACTAAAAAGGAATGGGGCCCATGTTCATAATAATATGAACGGATGTGTAGCTAGGCTGTGAGAAGTACCACATTGAAAAGAACTGGTAGAAAAGCAAAGAAAACCCAATAGTATGCAACTTCCCAGCTGGTTTTCTGTGTATTTAAAAAAAAAACAAAAAACATTTAAACTCTTGGCCTTTCTTATTCAGCAGTTTCTAAATACCAATCAACAGCTTGAATGTAGGGTGCAGAGATTCCCTTTGTTCATGTATTTTAGTCCAAAGGAATGAGTAAGAATCCATACTAAATGACCTGAGGTTTTGTTTTTTCATAAATATATAACACATACCTCAGTGAAAACATCATATTAGTCATGTGAGCAAGACTCATCATTGATTCATCTAAGATAGACTAAATAATAGTTCTTGACAGCAAAAGGCACATAAACAGCTCTTCCTAATATGATTTAAATTGATCATTACATATTTTTAATGATAATTTGTGAATTTTGTTCAGTTTCAAGTATACTTATTTTTCAAGGATGAAAATAAAAAGTTTCAAATACTCCGGAAACAAAATTGTATTTTGGTTTGTATAAGATATAGTTGTATTGAGAGTTGTGTTCAACTATAAGAGATAAAGTAGCCTTATGATATTTTTTCCATTTACATAAATACAGTTCAGAGAATATTACTAATGAAGTGGATGTGGGGTCACCTAGCCACCTTAGGAAAAGGTTACTACTTTATTTTAAGTAGCCCATCAATCATTATGAATTAATGTCATATTCTAGGTGAAAGCACTAATCATAATAAATTCATTTTGTATTCATGAGGGTATCAAATGTACACCCATAGGAGCCCCATGTCATCTGTCAGTATGGAAAGAAAAATTTAAATATAACCTATTCACAATCTCTTTGCTATGGCTTATACCCAGATGCATGTTGTGGTGCTGATCGACATGTGATGCATGCGGGGGAAAGCTGGAACCTTCACTAAGATTATTGGAAGTGGAATAACATGTGTGTCAGAAATAATGACCTCAGGCTGCTGGCTGACATTTCCCTGTCCTCTAAGGGATGCCAGAGGGTCAAGGGGGTGCCTGAGGGCAGGGCTGTGAGTGTGAATTCATGTGTCCACAATACAGCTGCCTTATTTAACTCTACTTTTGAAGCCCGTTTTCCTTTTGAGCTAAAAACTTGGCATCGTTATTACCATTACTTTACTGATTATAAGTGCAACACAAGAATTTTTTTCTGGATGGTTTCTAGGCACAGGTAATGCAACAAGACGTTGGACAGTGTAAAGGAAAGGTTTTTTCCTCCTTCTTCCTTTGCATGCTGTTGGAGGTATTGGAGAGAACCCCTCAGTTCTTTCTCTCATTAAATCCATCTCCATGAGAAAAGGAGTAACAGCAATGCCAGATGAGTGAAATAGTAAATGTCTAACATATATTTAGAAATGCATTTCTAATGGACAGACTTAATGTATTAAATGGCTTGTTGATATTATTTTTATTGTCATTATTATTATTATTATTATCATCTCCATTTTGAAAAAGGAAAAACTTAATCATAGATTGGTTAAATAACTTGCTCTGGTTTTATAGCCCAAAGGTGGTGGAGTCACCATGTGAACCAGTTTTCTGCCTCTCTATGATTATAATAGTACCTACTACATGAGATTGTTAGGAAAGTTAAGTGAGGTTAGGTGTATAAATTTCTCATCAGAGTGATTAATTAATATCAGCTAATAGGAATAATTATATGATTTGGGGTGGGTGCCCCCCACCCCCCACCCCCAGCTCATTAAGATTGTTTTTCATGTGGAAAGAAGGAAAGACATTGGACTTGTGGCTCCTTTTCACTTGCTCTCTTTGGCTCTGGTAACAAGGTTGCAATTAATGTCATAATCAGGAATCCACCTCTTTCAAGAGGCCCTTGCTACCATCATTGCTTAGGTATTTCTGGGTTCTGTGATGTTCAGGTCCCATGTCCAAAACTAAATAGTTCTCTGCCCTTTACAAACTCCTTAAAGGTGCCAAATGGAGAGTGTTGATGTTGCCTTGGGGTCCTTGAACCCCAGAGGCTTTCACTTTTCACAATTTCTCTATTTTTGGTACCAGCAAAGAACCCCTTGCACAGCATTTTTACCTTGAGGCCCAAATGGATGATATGAACACCATGGAACTTACTTATCATATTTTCTCTTCCTTTCCACCAACAACTCTCTTTGATGAGGTAGAGAAGAGTTGTATCAGAAAAGTAGGACTCAAAAACAATGGAACTTCAGAACGTCACTCTACTGATCCTAGAAACTTTTTCATGTTCACTGCTCTTCTAAAGATTTAATAGCGGAGAACTAACCGGAGGCAGTCTATGTGTAAGAGTTCATTTCTCTAGCAAAAATGTCCTATGAAGTATTAGATCAAATGAGAGAAGTGGGGCTCAAAGGACCTGTCAAATGGCTAGACATATGATTATTAGTTCTTTTTAAAACCCAGGCTTTGCCACTGAAATTTTTAACTGACTTTGGTGAAGATAATGTAGTCATGCTCTTTCCCAACCAAGTAGAAATGACTCCTACTCACATTTATGGGCATTCGAATCCCATTTCATACTCAATTGACTTTCCTGGACTCTTTTCTTGGTTTAGTCTTTACCTAATAACTTAAATCTTAATCATATTATGATTTTTATTAGTTATTATTGTCTTGTATTATAGATTACAAGTTCTTATAATGTTTGGCATATGTCTCAATTTAAAAAGCAATGGGGTGTGATGGAGGGAACACTGAAATTTCTCTCAAGGGCAATGTAAAAGTTTTCAAATGGGGAAGTAACTTCATCAGTAGGTATCAAATTGCAGGGAGTTTTGATTGACACCAAGATTTCTATCTGGGGAGCCTAGAGTGTGATATTCGTGCAACGTTTTTGAATGACTCTTTTTGAAGAATGAAGGCACTGGCCTTGATGAAACAATATATGCAACATATTGTTCATTTTGTTTATGATATGTAAATGTCTGATGGCTGGTAAGGTTGTTGATAAGAAGGGCTCTGTAAAGAAGATGAAGCAGAGAGGAGTGAGATATTTTATTCAAGACAATGCTTAGACTTCATAGACGAGGTCAAGCACAGAACAATCTGTATAAAATTGTTCTTCTGTTTCAAATAAGTAGCCTCTTACTTGCATATTATATGAATCAGATTGATAACAAAACTATTTGATATATCTTAAAGCATCCAGTTAAAGCATAAATTTTGCTCGAGATTGTGGATTTTAAAATACTAATACCTCAGAGTATCAGTTCTTACCTTTCTGGGAGTTATATACTGTACCAGTCAGGGTACTGGAAAGTAAAGAATAGCCTACTGAGTTGGTTTAACTGAAGGTATTTCAATAAAGATAGTATTTATGAAGTATGGGCATGACTAAAGTAAGCAACAGTAGAGGATGAAGCATCCTGAGACCAGCAACAATAAAAAGCCATTACCACTTCTAAGCCTCAATGTGCAAGTGGAAGGAATGTTTCCAGAATTGGGGAGGAGGGGCTGCCTGATAAGAATTATGATCATAGAGGCATGCTGCCATTGCCAAGGTCTGAACTGAGGGGTTGAAATCATAGAGATAAGCATGTCATAAGGAAGTGTTAGACACCTCACGATTCTGAAATCTTAAGTTATATAGGGAAAGAGGCTATGAAGCTAAGCAGAAAACTACTGAAAAACAGAGTGGAATATTTAGCAGGTTCATGGTTCTGAGGAAAACAATTCAGTTCAGCATCCATCAGGCTCAATTGGGACCCTTAACAAACTGTATCCTAAGAATGAGTGTGAACCAGATATAGACCAAGGCTTGCCTCCTGACTAAGTTAAGATAATTATCCAAAGAATAGAGTAAAAGCTCCTGGAGTAAGATAAAATCATCTAGAACCTCTGCAATTAGTAATACAAAATGTCTAGCATTCACTAAAATTACCAGGCATACCAAGAAAGAAAATCAAGAGAATAGGCAAATGAACCACTTATTGGGGTTATCAAACACACACTTTATTTTTTCTTAAGATTTTTGTTTATTCATTTTTAGAGAGAGAGATTGAGTGAGAGAAGAGGCAGACAGGGAAGGAGAGGGACAAGCAGACTCCAGGCCAACGTGGAGCCTGGCACAGGTCTTGATTTCAGGACCCGGAGATCATGACCTAAGCCAAAATGAGGAGTCAGACACTTAACCAACTGAGCCACCCAGGCACCCCCAAACACACACTTAAAATAATGTGTTATTAAGGGGTGCCTAGGTAGCTAGGTTGAGTGACTCTTGGTTTCTGCCCAGGTCATGATCTCAGGGTACTGAGATCAAGCCCCGTGTCAGACTCTGCACTCAGCAAGGAGTCTGCTTCAGATTCTCTCCTTCTCCCTCTGCCCCCGAACCCCCTCGTGCTCCCTCTCTCTCTCTCTCAAATAAATAAATAAATCTTAAAAAATAAATAAAATAATGTATTGTTAAAATGCTGAAAAGAAATGACAACAAAGTGAAAATGAAAAATACTACCAAAAAGAAGAACTTAGTTAAAAACCAAATAAAAATATAGAATTGAAAAGAACAATAATAAAAAAAAAGAAAAAAATAAGAAAAGAACAATAATAAAATTTAAGAACCTAATGATGACTTCAGTAGCAGATTGGAAGCATTAGAAAAAGAGAACATTAGTTACTGAGAATAGGTCATTAAAAAATATCTGGGCTGAAGCACAGAGAGGAAAAAGAATAAAAATGCAGAAAGGATTATAATAATAAAAATATCTGACGTGTAGTGGAGTCCCAGAAGAAAAGAAGAATAGAAGCAATATGTAAAGGAGGTAATTGGTTGAGATATAAATAAAAATAAAAGTACACCTAGCATATCTTACTGAAATTGTTGAAAACCAAAAGCGAAGAGAAGATATCAGTGGCAGACAGACGGAAAAAGACACATTACCTTCCAAGAAGCAATAGAACTGTTGTCTCACTTCTCAACACAAATAATGGCAGCTGGAAAATAATACGATGATTATCTTTAAGGTGCTAGGGGAAAAATTCTGCCAACTTAGAACTTTATACTCACTGAAAATATCCTTTAAAAATGATAGCAATATATAAAGACATTTACAGAGGGGGGCGCCTGGGTGGCTCAGTCCGTTGAGCGCCAGACTCTTGGTTTCAGCTTGGGCTGTGATCTGAGGGTCATTAGCCCTACATTGGGCTAAACCAGAGTTGCTTCTCTCCTCCTCTTTCTCTAAAATAAATAAATAATCTTAAGAAAAGACATTTACAGGAAACAAAACTGAAAATTTTCATCCCCATCAGATCTGCATTAATTGAAATACAAAAGGAAGTCTTCAAAAAGAAAAAAAATAAACTCAAGTTGAAACAAAGAATCGCAGGAAGGAACGAAGAGTAACAGAAAGTGAAAGTACATGGACAGACATATTTTAATATCATCTGAACAAAACAGCACTGATGTCCTTTTGGAGTCTACATCTATTGCAGAATTAAAATACATAACAACACTAAAGGAAGGAGCATTGGAACAAATGGAGTTGAAGTGTTCTAAAGCTCTAACTGGGAACTTGTAAAATTAATAAATGACATAAATGAAAGGTGTGTGTTATAATCTGTCGGGTAACCATTAAAATAATAGTGGACAATTGTATTATTAATTAGCTAATAGATGGGGAAGATGGAATAATAAAGACATGGATTACTGCAGGAGAAAAGCAAGGAAAGAATATAAAAAAAAGGTGGAACAAACAGAAAATAGATAAGATGCTAGATATTAACTCTGGTATATCTGTACATTAAGTGTAATATAAACATTTTTCAAACTGAGAGTTAAAGCAACGTTGCTTACAGCAATCATGCCTTAAATATAGTAGCATTGTATGGTGGGAAGTAAAAGAATGGAAAGATAGATGCCATGCAAACAATAATGAAAAGAAAGTAAAGTGTAACTATACAAATATCTGACAAGGTAGATTTTAGGATAAGCATTATTATAGATAAAGAGAGACATTTAATGTTGATAAAAATCTAATATGCCAGGATGATAGAATTATAAATTTATAGGCACCAAATAACATAATGTCAATATACATAAAGCAAGAAATGACAGAACCAAAAATAGAGACAAATGTGCAGTTACAAGGAGAGACTTTAACACACCTCTCTTATAAATTAATAAAATAAGCAAATAAAAAGTCATGGTATAGAAAATTTGAAATTTAAATAGATGTCAGTTCTGCTCTCTTCATAAACAACATAAGAAATCTTTATAGTATTTTAACTTGACTAGGATGACTAAGATGTAAATCTGGGGACACCTTTATGGAAGAAATTCTCTTGCCAAATTTTGGGATTTGCCATTTAAACAAACCAAACCTTTGAAGCACTCCATATTGAAATTTTCCTTCATATAAGCTTTTAGATAGTCTACATTTTAAGGAATAGCTGAGAAAAATCTTATCTCTTTTATTTTGTCAAATATTTCATTATCATGAAAAAACAGGCTAAATTCAGAATAAATGATAATTATCCTCAGGTATTACTTCTTTTCTCTGTATACTATCGCAATATTGTGTGGCACATAAACATACTGATTATCTCACTTGTCATTTATGTTTACCTGCATTTAGAGGATATATATAATATGACAATTTTTTATCACTATGAAAAGTAATACCTTGAAATGCTTCTGGGTTTGAATTTTGTTTGCTGTTGGGTTGTTATTATTTTTATCATTTTATTATTGTCATTATTATGCTTTAACAGGTGAAGTGTCAGGAAAGCATATTATTTGGGCTTAATGACAGGGAATAGATTCTTTATTCAAGGATGATGGGTATTAAGGAGGGCACGTGTTGTGATGAGCACTGGGTGTTATATGCAACTAATGAATCATTGAACACTACTCCAAAACTAAAGATGTAGTATACAATGGCTAACTTAACATAATAAAAAAATAAAAAATAAGTAAATTAGTGGCATTTAGAGTGAGTAATATATGATACAGGTTCAACTTTGAAATGACTCCTAACCCTGGTTTTATAATACACTAGCACACCTCCAATTAGCTCGAGGGATATGAGGATCTGTTAAAAAATTCTCAGAGATTACTTATATTAAACTTACTTAATTTAAATGCCATTTAGCTTATTTATGGTAGCTGACTTGGGGAGGGTTATGAATTTTAGGAAACAATGACAGCGTTTAATACAATGGTAAAGGTACATTATTATAAAACCGAGGATGATAATGAATTTAGTCTCCTTATCCTTCTAGAACCTTCCCCTCCATTTCCAGATGCAATACAAAGAAATATTTAATACAGTATCATTCAATATAATTAAGCCCCACAAAGGCTAAGAAGGTATGCATTTTCTGAGTAAGGCTGTGGTTGGAGAATACATTTACTTGATGATAATAAAACCAAGATTGTGATTCAAAGGAAATTAGAGAAAGCAAATTATAAAATATCCGTGTTACTAAAAGAAGAAGAAAAGAGAATTGCACTACAAAATTTTAGTCATCTTGCAGAAAATAAATTTGGTTTCCATAACAAAAAATAAATTTATTGGTTAGTGAGATAAATTTAAACCACAAGAATATATTCTCTCAGTAATTGACTGGTATTTATCCAGTTGTTTGATTGATTTTTCCTAATCCAAATATGTTTAAAGGTATTCAAATATGCTTTTATATTTCTTTTGAAAACTCAAATATCCATTATCCCTTAAAATTTCTGAGTAAAGAATATATTCTGTATTTTTCATAATTAAACATTTATCCATATTTACCTGGCAATTTAGTTCTTTGCTATCTGAACTATATACTACTGAGATGACATAGATTTAAACTGCAGTCAGAATGTACAACAACAATAATAATAACAATAGCTAAATAGGATTAATGCAAAATTTCTGGTACCTCAGAGTACAATGCAGTAAATTCTAAATATGTTTCTTGCTTTTTTTTTTTATGTTTCTTGCTTTTTATGTGATTTTTTTTAAAAATATTTTATTTATTTATTTGACAAAGAGACAGTGACAGCAGGAACACAAGCAGGGGGAGTGGGAGAGGGAGAAGCAGGCTTCCCGCTGAGCGGGGAGCCCAACATGGGCCTCGATCGCAGGACCCTGGGATCATGACCTGAGCTGAAGGCAGACATTTAACAACTGAGGCACCCAGGTGCCGTGATGTGATTTTTCTTAAAGCCCATAGTGTTAAAAGTTATGCAATCAAAGCAATTCTCTAAGGTCATTAGAGATTATCTGAGCCAGGGGTTGGCAATTTTTTTTGTTTTTTCTGTAAGGACCAGAGGGTAAATAGTTTTGGCTTTGCTGTTCATCCTGTCTCCATCGCTGCTACTCGGCTCTGTCATTGAGCACAAAAGCAACTATTGACATGACATAAATGACTAGGCAGGGCTATGTTCTAATAAAACTTTATTTGTAAGAACAGGCAGTGGATTGAATTTGGTTTGTAGGTCATATTTTACCAACCACTGAAAGTCAACATCATCTGATCAGTTACTTCATTGATCATGTACTATACACCATATCCTGTGGTAGTCACTGGAAGTACAGAAATGTACCTGACTTGGTTCTTGCAATCAAAGAGCTTTCAGATTAGTGGGAGAAGATGTACATATAAGTAAATAAGTGTAATATATTGTTTTGGATAGCATGACAGTGATATACAGAGTACAGGAGAGAGAGAATTCTTTTTTTGTTTAAGATTTTATTTATTTATTTGTCAAAGAGAGAGAGATCACAAGTAGGCAGAGAGGCAGGCAGAGAGAGAGGGGGAAGCAGGCTCCCTGCTGAGCAGAGAGCCCAATGTGGGGCTCGATCCTAGGATCCTGAGATCATGACCCGAGCTGAAGGCAGAGGTTTTAACCCACTGAGCCACCCAGGCGCCCCACAAGAGAGAGATTTCTTAATTTAGATCCATAGTGAAAATTTCTGCAGGGTACACAAGAAGAGGAATGGCATTTCTGGGAAGAGGAAATTGTAAATAAGTTACAGAGGATTGAAAGAATGTGGCAAATTTGAATACCGAATAATGATTTAGTATGGTTGCGATATAGTATGGGAAGTAGCACAAAGTAAGAAATGAATTTGGAAAGAAATTAATTTGGCCTCCAGGCTCCTTAGAAGAGGCCTGCTAATGGGGTGCCTGGGTGGCTCAGTCGGTTAAGCGGCTGCCTTCAGCTCAGGTCATGATCCCAGTGTCCCGGAATGGAGCTCCATGTCGGGCTCCCGGCTCTGAGGGGAGCCCGCTTCTCCCTCTCTGTCTCTCTCTGTCTCTGCCTCTCATGAATAAAAAAATAATATTTTTAAGAAAAGAGAGAGAGAGAGAGAGAGAGGCCTGCTGAGGAAACTGGATTTCTTGGTGGGGCAGTGTGGACAACCAAAGGGTTTTAGTCTAAGATAAAGGGGATCTTATTTACATTTTCTAAAGATACTCCTGGCAGCATTGGGAATGATACAGCAGAAAAAAGTAAGACTCAAGGCAAAGAAACCAAGTCATAGAGTGTATATATAGTGTATATATACCCTAATTATAGGGGTTTGAACCAAGATGAGAACTGTGTGCATAGCATTTTATTGAACGCATTTTCCTGCCAGATCTTACATCTGCCAGAGAAGCAAGTGTTAATCTCCAAAATGATTGAAATCTTTCAAGGCTAATTTAAAGGAAATTCCTTACTATCAGATATTATAAAATGTTAATGCAAATATGCCAGGGTGGGAAACATGGTTGGTATGTTATGGTATTTCTAGCACTTGGTTAATAATCATAAAAGGTGATTTCTAATCTCAGCTTTACACTTAAAGTCACATGTATTTAGACATAATCACTAATCTTTCTGAGTTTCAGTTTCCTTTTTGGACAAAATTAACTGTTCTATCTTCTTTTCAAGTTTTTTTCTTTTTTGGGGCAGTGGGTAGGAAGTATACCTTTCCTCCCAGAATTGTAAGGAAAAACACTTTAATGATTGTGAAATAATTTTCAAACTATAGTTTATTATTCAATGATAAGTTATTATTGTAATAGGAAGAACGCTTCAAAGAGAATTAATTACTCTTGATTCCCTCATCTATAACAGATAGGGCAGAGTTCAGAGACTGTTAATGTATTGGCAGAAATCCACACCTACTACAATTTTAGCCAGCTCAGAAAACCAGATCCATGGAAAAGGAAACCCAGAGGAGCCCATGAAATTAATGATCCTTGTAAAATGGCCTACCCTATGCTTTCAGGCTCTAACATTTTGTCTATGTGTGAGTGCATGAACACATGCACTCCCACACATCACACAGATGCACAGTGCACTTAAAATCTCGTCCTTCATGCTCAGTCTTATTATTAATGATGTTTGCGATCTCCATGGTTGTACATGCAACTAAAATGTTTGATATGTAGCCAGAGTGTCAACGTTTTCTTCTTTTCCTTTTTTTTTTTTTTTTTGGCTTAGTAGTCTCTATGTGATCCAGCATCCTTGGATTCACACAGATACATAACAACTACGACATACAAAATTTCATACATACACAAAATATAAATAAGATTCACACAGAACTCAATACATACAGCACACAAATACATGTGACACACAAACATACCCAACACATATACTCAGTGATCATGCCACATATGCATGTGTTAATATATGATAACTACACAAACACATAACACTCATAAATAATATACACTACACAGAAGATACGTATAGCTCACACAGAAATCACAGACACCACATGGGCACAACACAAAATACCAGTTGTTCATTTGTCACTTTCATAACACTTGCTTTATTTACATAATACATAAACATTTATTTACCTAATATTTTATAATACTTACACTGGTTGCACTCCAGAATATTTTTAAGCATTTTTTTCCTGTTCTTCCTTTTACTTCATTATGCTTAAGAAACTTTTGATTATCTTATTTTTACATATTTAGCTCATCAAAAGTATGTGACAAAAGGGTTGGTGTAGATCTGGTAAATTTTATCCATTGTTTATGAAACTGTTGATTGTTCTAACTTCAGTGGGGTGATCTACTTACACAGCAGTCTCTTTATAATTTATGGAGAAAGATTTTAAAAGACAAGGATTATTTTAAAATTAAAAGGCACATCGGAAATTAGCCAGCCCAAGCCTCTATATTATGCCAGTGTTATTTCTGCTCCAAACAGTTAATGCTAAGAATAGCAAGTTTATCAATAACATTGGTAACATTTTTGGAAATCACCTATGATAGCTTATCAGTATATGGAAGGCAAATTGTCAGGTTGATATGGGTGCTCTGTACATAGTAAGTCTCAGTCTGCTCAAGGAAAGATTCTGTGAATGAATATGTAATTTATTAAAATATAATTCATGGTAATCGCAGAAGAACTGGAAAAATATACAAAGGTATAAATTTAAAAAGTGTAATTAATCTTACTATTTAGAAGCAACATTATTGTTCTAGAAGTAAGTTTATTGAATCAAAGGACATGCACATCTTTACTGCTTTGAGAACATACACCACAATTGTTTTCCAGTATATCCCAACATGTACTCCTCTTAGCATTGAGCGTAGCCTAGGCCATACTATTTAGGATTGTTTATTTCTCTTTAAAAGCATCTTTACTATATATTGCCCCTTTTTTTCATATATTGCCTTTTTAAAATTAGGGTTTTTACTTGAATATTTCCTAGGTTTATTTTTTGATCATGTTTATTTCCATTGACCTTCAATTTTGAGAAGAAATACCTATTATAATTTAGTACAATCCTTAAAATGAGCTGACACTTTGAGGAAGGAAAAGTCTTAATGTCATAATTTCCGCCTATGGAGAAAATCTTTCCTATAGCATCTGATATCCAAAACTGTGTTGTTAAAAGGGGGGAAAAGGTGGTCTCTTAATAGCTAACTTCACATCCCAAGTAACCAAACTCTTCCATTCTCAAAGTAAAGTTCTGACAAAATATTGAAAAGACAGTTATTCTCATATCAGTTAAAATGCATTTATTTAAAAATTTTTTAGTGCTTTATTTGTAGATTGTCTTAGAAGTTTTTGGTGCAAAGTGCTTCCAATAACATTAGGGTTGCTACAAATCCTTTTGAGGAAGGCAGAATGAGTGCTTCTTATGATCCATCTGTTCATATTACTTTCTGTGAAACATGAAGGACTGTCTTTGAGTTTGATGTATAATAATTATTTTTTCCACAGGTTAGAATCATTTAAAAGATACGTCCTTTTATAAAACATGCTTTTCATTTTAGTTGCATCAAAATAATATCCTTTTAAGAGTAGGTGGATAGAGAGTTCCAGATTGATAATTAATTTTTAAGTCTATATAAATCCATTAAAGGAAAAACTAATTCTAGGCAAATGACCCCAAGATGAGTAATGCTTTAAAGTTTAGCATTAAACACTGAGTCCTTTTTTATTTTCTTGAAGAATGAATATTTTTTGGCAATCCTAGTTCATCCTAGTGATACTTTGATAAATTTTTGATCAAACAGGTTACATCAGAATGTTAAGAGAGTAAAGTATTATGGGAATTGGACAAATTACTTCTAAGTTCCTTTTCAGTTTCATCAGCCTGTGATTAATATACTTACATAACTTATTAATAAAGAGCCCCCAGATCATAAGAAAGGTACTGTCTCTTATTTTGAGAAATCACTGAAAATCTAATACAAAAAACATTCTTCTAGAAGGCTGTAGCAGGATATCTAGTAATACATACCTTGAAGGGCTATTATATTGTAATACAATTGGGTCCTACATCAAAACAGATGTCATAATATATTCTTAGGCTTGCAGGAACTAAACAGAAACTCCAAGGGTCAATAACCCTCAAAATACACAAACAAAGGAAAAATACGCTGCTGAAAGCCCAAAGGGAGTATAGGTTAACACAAATGCTGATCTGCTAGTCCGGTGTTAAACCAAGATCAATGGAGGGGGCTAAAGAAATCTCAGATTGCCCATATCCTTGGATCCTGAAGAAAGAAAAAGAAAATCCTTCTTGGAAGAAACCATCTCTAAGTTAAACCTTAAGGAGTTCATTTTCTAAAATCAACCAAATATAGATTCACAATCAAAGATTATCAAACACACAAGATAAAAGCCACCATGAGAGGTAGTCAGCAGAAATAACATGCCAGATATAGACCCCTAAATTTCTCAAATGTTGAAATGATCAAATACAGAATAAAATGTAACTATGCATGAGATGTCTACACAAATAAAAATGGAATGACAAAAATGAGCAAGTAACACAACTCCATAAGGATGATCAAGAAAATGAAAAGAAATAGAGCTTTTGGGCCGCCTGGGTGGCTCAATGGGTTAAAGCCTCTGCCTTCGGCTCAGGTCATGATCTCAGGGTCCTGGGATCGAGCCCCGTATCGGGCTCTCTGCTTAGTGGGGAGCCTGCTTCCCCCTCTATCTCTGCCTGCTTGTGATCTCTCTCTCTGTGTCAAATAAATAAATAAAATCTTTAAAAAAAATAGAGCTTTTATAAATAGAAACTTTTAACAATTGAAATTAAAAAATCCGTAAGGTTAACCAACAGGTTAAGGGAAAATTTGTGGATTGAAAGATTGATCTGGAGAAAAATATACCACAGTGCAGAAAGACAAGGAAATGGCAGTATGAAAGAAAGGTTAAGAAATATGAAAGATTATATGTGAAGTCCTAATAAATATATAATTGGAGGCCCCGAGTAAGAAAATACAGACAATTGGATGAGAGGAAATATATAAAGAGCCAAAGGGCAGATTCATATTTATGGAACCTGAAGCCTATTTATGAATTATAAGATTTCAGAATATTTCAAGTTTTCTTTGAACTGATGACATTTGTTACCAGTTTGTCATTAATGTCATTAATGTTTTTACTATAATGGCATATTATGGGTTTTAGTTGGATATTGCACTATCGTATCATGATGTCAGTTAAGTAACCACAACAGGCACTAGGATATTTTTTGGAAACTGTGACTACACTCAGTTGGATAAATAGCTAGTTTAGAATTGATTTGCAAACTATATAAATATATCTCACTGAACCCAAAATAAGTGTCAAGTTGCCCTAAGCCAGATCCCAAAATGCCTGCAGCTTTTCCAGTGCTACCCGATGCTAAGGAAATGTAGAGGAAAAGTTGAAGTGGAAATAGACAATAACTTCAGCCAACTGTGATTAAATATCTCATTTTGAAAATTCACAGCATATGAGCATTTGAACATAATGCTGATGTCCCTTTCAGAGATTTGGAAATCATCCATGCAAACGAAGGACCTTAAAACTTGAGCTTCATTGACTTCATTTTTAAATCCACATCTTTGCAAACAACTCTGCAGTTAAAGGAAGTACAATAAATATCAAGTCAAATATATAAAAAGAAATTCACAGAAACTTTGGAAAGAGGAAAAAATCCTAAATAGCTAGAGGAAAAAAAACTCAATTGCCTAGAAAAAATAACAGGCATAATAGACTTCTCAGCAGCAATGAAAAAATCCTGAAAACAGTGGAATAATATGTTAAAAGGATGAGAGGAAATAACTGTGAAACTAAAATTATGTACACAATGAAACTATTTTTTAAGATTGAGAAAAGAGTAGATTTTTTTTCAGAGTAACTAAAACTAACATATTTTACCACCAACAAATCTTTTCTAAAGAACCTTAAAAAATGTACCTCAGGAAGAATAATAATGACATCAGAAAAAAAGTTTTAGATGCAATAAAGAAAGACATTGCAAAGAAACTGATAAACACATATGGATATATGTATATAAATATACACATATGTATATAAATAAGTATTTTCAAATATTTCTGATTAGAAATAGAGCTAAAATAATAAAATTTAAAAATCACGTGAATTTAGGTGGGTACTGAGTGTTCAGAGGTACATAGATTTTAAGGAGATGTGTCAAGATATTTACTTTATAATTCATTGAAAAAAAATATATATAGTCACTTTCCAGGAGAATAATATAATTCTAAATATACCTGTAACTAATAACATAGCTTTAAAATATAGAAATAAAAATTTATAGGAATATATAGAGAAAAATTCACTGTTTTGAAAAAAGTTTAACAAACATTTCTCAGTTGTTCATAGGTCAAGCAGACAAAAACAAGTAAAGTTGTGGCAGAGTTGAACAAGTACGAAGCTTAATTTAATAGTCGTATATAGAATCCCACCCTCAGCAGGATTATGAGTTTTCTTTTTTCTCAATCATACATAGAACTTTTACCAAATTTGACTCTGTACAGGCATGGAATAAGTCTTAATACTTCCAAAGAATAGGAATTATACAGACTATGTTCTATGATCACACTGTAATTAAGTTGGAAATCTATATGAAAAAGTTAAAATTGCAAAATATAAATGATGTATGAGACAAAAAGCAATCATATTGAAACTTTTAAAATACTTATTTTTTCAAAAAAGATTTATTTATTTATTTTAGAGGGAGAGAGAGAGCATGAGCGGCTGGGGTGGAGGGTGGGGGGTGAGGAGTGAGGGAGAGGGAGAATCTCAAGCTGAGTCCCCGCTGAGCACAGAGCCTGACACAGGGCAGGATCTCATGACCCTGAGATCATGACTTAGCCTGAAAACAAGAGTTGGACACTCAACCGACTGAGCCACCCGGGTGTCCCTAAAGTACTTCTAACTGAATGATAATAAATTTGTATTTAAAACTTGTAGGATGAAGTTTAAGAGATACTCAGAAACATGGTGAGAAATGCTTACAATTAGTAGAGAAGAATGGCTACAAATTGATAAGATTAGCATCTAATTAAGACATAAAAAAGTAACAACACAATTTTAGATGAATGTAGCTGTCAACATTTGCTTTTCCCCTCCTGAAATCATACAAAAGGAACAAAGAGAATTCTGACCCCATTTTTCTACACAAAAAATTCTTTTAAAACATCTTTTTTTTTCAAAGTAAGAAGCATACAAATTCATACAATAAAAACCATGTAAAAGCCATTGAAGTTGTGGAGAAACTACATAGAGGAGGTAAAGAGAACATATTCAATGGTGAAATTCTAGTGGCAGCAGATCTCTGAATCAACAAAAAAATATATCTGCAGAAAGTAAGGAGTCTCTTTGAAGAGCAAAATCTTTCCACTGCCTTTATCCCCAAAAATACAAGGATAAGAAATGCCTTAGGGGTCCAGGGGAAGAAGACTTACTGGGTGATTTGTATCAAAAACACATAGGAAATAAGGCTATACAAATTGTCAAGTGAAGTAGTCATATTTGGGGGAAGCAATGCTTATTCAATAAAGCGTATTGAAGTGTGTAAGTTAACCTAAGCCTCTTCCGTCTCCTAATGGGGAAATGTAACTCATTCGATGAGTAAGAAAAGGGTGTTGGAACAGTGTCAAGAAAAAGATATTGTAAGGCAAAAATATCTAAATAAAATGGAATTTTATTTTAGACCTTCATCTGTCTAGAATAATGACTAGAAAAAATATTACTGAGGAGACTATAAAAATTTTGATCAAACCATATCCTTTTTTTTTTTTTTAAAGATTTTATTTATTTATTTGACAGAGAGAGAGAGATCACAAGTAGGCAGAGAGGCAGGCTGAGAGAGGGGGAAGTAGGCTCCCCGCTGAGCAGAGAGCCCGATGCAGGGCTTGATCCTAGGACCCTGAGATCATGACCTGAGCCGAAGGCAGAGGCTTTAACCCACTGAGCCACCCAGGCGCCCCTAAACCATATCCTTTTAATTTACCTCTTTGAAAGTGAAAAGTACAAACTCAAGCAGGAAGTAGGTGGACAACAAAAGATAAAATAGAAACTGGCAGAAGTCAGGGAAAAAAAAGAAAAAGGAACAGGTGTGTAAATTTATTGATAGAAACAGATTCTTCCAGTTGCTTCTCTTAGTAAAGTAAGGTATTTTAGCAGAGAAAATAGAGTGTGAAATACCTCATCTTGGACATGAGGAGCGTGAAATGATCAGGTGGTGCTTATTTGAATAGATTTCACCAGTCATGCCCAGTTGCAGCCATGAAGTAGACCAAGAGTTGGGTTTAACCAGGCTTGGTCTTTTTCTACTGTGAAGGAGGAAGAAAGGGGAAAAGATATGAGTGTATATAGGGTAATGATTACTGTATTACGTGGAAGGAGAGAACTAACGTAGAGTGAAACATTACTGGTTCAATACATTTTTAAAAATCTGGCGAACCTAGAACATTACAGGCCAATATTCCTCATGAACATAGATGTAAAAATCCTCAACAAAATATTAGCAAACTGTATTCAACAATACATTAAAAGAATGTAAAAGCCGAGATGGTTCAACATCTGCAAATTAGTGTAATACACCACATTAATAAAACAAGGGATAAAAATCATATGATCATCTTGATGCAGAAAATGCATGTGGCAAAATTCAATATCCATTTATGGTTAAAACTCTCAACAAAGTGAGTATAGAGGGAATGCACTAAAAAATTATAAAGGCCATATATGGCCATATGACAAGCCCACAGCTAATATCATACTCAATGGTAAAAAGTTGAAAGCTTTTCTTTTAAGATGAGGAACACATCAAAGATGCCCACTCTTGCCACTTTTATTCAACATAGTATTAGAAGCCTTAGCCAGAGCAATGAGTCAAGAAAAAGAAATAAAACTCCTCCAAATTGGAAAGGAAAAGGTAAAATTATCACTGTTTATAGATAACATGATAGTATATATAAAATAAAAAAAACCCTGAAGAATCCATCAAAAAACTGTTGAAACTAATAAACAAATTCAGTAAAATTACAAGATATTAAATCAATACACAAAATCTGTTGCATTTCTAAAAACCAATAATGATGATGGCGAAATTGGGCAGCCACATGCCAAAGAATAATACGGGACCTCTATCTTACATCATACACAAAAATGAACTCAAAATGGATTAGAGACTTAAACATAAGACCTGAAACTGTACAACTTCTAGAAGAAAACATAGGCAATAAGTTCCTTGACATTGGTCTTAGCAATGATTTTTGAATTAGATGCCAAAAGCAAAAGCAACAAAAGCAAAAATCAACAAGTGGGACTACATCAACCTAAA
>CM052892.1:61082269-61123486 GCA_028534135.1 Potos flavus | reverse complement strand
GCCCAGCAGTGCAATTGCTGGGCCATAGGGTAGCTCTATTTTTAACTTTTTGAGGAACCTCCATACCGTTTTCCTAAGTGGCTGCACCAACTTGCATTCGCACCAACAGTGTTAGAGGGTTCCCCTATCTGCACATCCTCTCCAACATTTGTTGTTTCCTGCCTTGTTAATTTTTGCCATTCTAACTGGTGTAAGGTGGTATCTCATTGTGGTTTTGATTTGAATTTCCCTGATGGTTAATGATGTTGGACATTTTTTCATGTGTCTGTTGGCCATTTGTATGTCTTATTTGGAGAAGTGTCTTTTCATGTCTTCTGCCCATATTTTGAATTGATTATTTGTTTTTGGAGTGTTGAGTTTGAGAAGTTCTTTATAGATCTTTGATACCAGCCCTTTGGCTATAATGTCGTTTGCAAATATCTTCTCTCACTCCATGGGTTGCCTCTTAGTTTTGTTAGGGACTGTTTCCTTTGCTGTGCAGAAGCTTTTTATCTTGATGAAGTCCCAAAATTTCATTTTTGCTTTTGTTTCCCTTGCCTTTGGAGACGGGTCATTAAAGAAGTTGCTGTGGTTGATGTCGAAGAGGTTACTACCTATGTTCTCCTCTAAGATTTTGATGGATTCCTGTCTCACATTGAGGTCTTTCATCAATTTAGAGTTTATCTTTGTGTATGGTGTAAGAGAATGGTCAAGTTACCCTATATTTTGTGTTTGTCATTTCCTTGCTTTTAAAAAAAGTTTCATGCTTAAGATTATATCTGTACAGGGGCACCTGGGTGGCTCAGTGGGTTAAAGCCTCTGCCTTCGGCTCAGGTCATGATCTCAGGGTCCTGGGATCGAGCCCCGCATCAGGCTCTCTGCTCGACAGGAGGCCTGCTTCCCCCTGCCTCTCTGCCTACTTGTGATCTCTCTCTTTCCATCAAATAAGTAAATAAAATCTTAAAAAAAGATTACATCTGTACAATATATTATTTATTTCCCTGGATTTGAATGATTATACCACGTGTATTTTTCTGTTACTTGCTTCTTTTGCTCAGTCTTGTTTGTGAGATTCATCCATGACACTGAGCTCATACATGTTCATTGATGTATAATATCCCACTGTTATGAACAGTCTGTCCTTCCTCCTGTTAAAATGGATGGATTGTCCTGCTTCTAAGAGCCATATCCTATTTCTTCTCTCTTACTCAAGGACTTTGCTTCTACAATTATCTTATCTTTTGCCTGCATCATTTTTTTCTCTCTCTATTGAACATTTCCATCAACTTATAAACATGCAAAAATATCACACATCTTTAAAAAATTAGACCTCAGGTTCCCCTCCAGCTATTATCCCATGATTCTGCTCCTCTTCTAGAAAAAGTTTTGGAAAGAGATGGCTGTCATTATCTCCACTTCTTTATTTCCTCCTATCTCTTAAGCCACTCCCATTAGGCTTTTATTATTATTCGATCAATCCAGTATTTTTATTATAACAGGATTTTCACTTTCCTGATGTCAGTGATCATTTATTAGTTCCCATCTTTTCAATCTTTTAGCAACATTAGACATAATAAGAGATGCTTCTCCCCTTCAAGGGAAGTTCTGACTGCTTCTGTGCATTTTAGACTTTTCTATCCTGGTTGTTCACAATCCTAGATTGTTCACAATCCTCACCTAAATATTTAAGAAGCATATCAAATTTAACATGACCAGAACTAAAGTCTAGATTTCTCAGAAAAGGGCATCACTGTTCAACTCTGCTCAGGCCAAAAATCTAAGATTATTTTTTATTCCATTCTTTTGTTTACACTCCACATCTAATCCAGTAATCCTTCAGAGTTACTTCCAGATTCTGATCCCCTTTCACCACTGCTTTAGCCACCATTGCATAGCTTTCAACTTGGCCTCCTTGCTATCTTGCCTCCCCAAAGTCAAATCTTCACAAACCAACCAGGGTGATCTTTTAAAAACACAAGTCAGGTCCTGTTTCTTCTGTGTCCAACAAAAATACAAGCCAAACACCTTAGCTGGGCCTATAAGAATTTATGCAACTTGGCCCCTAGCTATTCCTCTAATCTCTTCTCTAAGCCCATCTCCTTCCCTACTGCAGTGTAGACACATGGTTTTCTTGTCTTCCACAAACAAACCAAGGTCATTGTCACATGCTGTCTTTCCCTCCCTGGAACACTCTTCCAAAAAGCTTCACGTGGCTCACACTTCACCCCTTTCATGTCTGCTCAAATGTCACATCTTAGAGGGCCTTCTCTGCTCCCTTTATCTACAAACCACTTTTCTGCCAACTTTGATTTCTTTGCCCTGCTATATCTTTCCAAATAGAATGTATATGACACTATTGTTACCATATTGCATTTTTTATTAGTTTATTATCTGCTTCTCTAACTAGAATATAAATGGTAGGAAGGCAGAAACTTGTTCACCACTGAATACCCAGAACCTAGAACCTGGTTGGAACATAGATTCTTCTGCATTAGTTTGTTTGTTTCAGGCAGTATACTTTCATTACCATCATGTAATAATTAATAAGGTCATTCAGAGCCAGCATATCCCAGGAAATTAAGGTATTCAATTTTATTTCTGAATCTTTTTGGTCTATTTCTTTGCAACACACAGTCATTATTTGTGCTCACTGGAACTGATCAATTCTTACAATTCAGATAATAATTAATACATTTTCTAGAACTCTGACTTACTCAAAATTTCCAGTGTTCATTCTTTTATACATACATAAGTATATATAAACATACACTTTAAGTAAAACTAGATACTTAGAAGAAACAAGACGGGGATATATACCCATCCCTATATTATAGCTAATAGCTAATATGTACTGTGCACTTAGTATTTATTGAGCGCTTAGTATGTGCCAGGCATTATCATAAGCACTTTACCTATAATTGTGTATTTAATCTTCACTAAAACCAATGAGGTCCTGTTATCCCTATTTTACTACTGATAAACTGAGGCCACGTAGGTGAAGAAACTTGCCCAAGGCTATGATCTGTATTACAACTGACATTGTGATATTGTGACATAGACACGTGCATTTTCCATCCAGGATATAGGATGACCAATGTGTCAGTTTTCAAGGACAAGTAAATTCATTAAAGATGCATGTATTGGGATCCTTCTGAGCTGCGCTTCTGACACTCTGCCACCTACACCCCCATTCCTTTCCCAGCTCATCTTGTGAGACCCTCAAGGCTCTGTCTCTCCATAATGGATCCTTTCTCAATCTAACTTTTCTTACCTTTTCCTTATGAACTGTGCTTGACCTTGACTCTTCTTTGACCTCCTCAACTGGACCTCCAGTGAGACCTCTATTCTACTCTCTGCATTGTTTTATCTTCGTATAAGCCTTCACCACTGTCGAACAATGTGATCTTGAGCAATTTGCTTAACTTCTCAGGGATGTTTCCCCAATTGTGAAAGAAAGGGAGAGTGGATTAGATGAGCCTATAAAGCACTGCAACCTCAAGGATCTTAAATTTTTTTTTATTTTGATATGTCAAACTTATAGAAAATTTGTAATAATAATAATACAAAGAAATCTTAGCTGCCAATACTCATTACCTCAAACCTCCAAATGTTAACATTTTACTACATTTGTTTTATATCTATCTATCCACCTTCTATACTTTTTAAAAATTTTTTTGAAATTATAGACATGATGCCCTTTTACTCCTAAATACCTCAGTGTGTATTTTCTTTAAAAAAAAAAAAAAGGGGGGGGGTGGTGCCGGAGTGGCTTAGTCAGTTAAATGTCTTCTTTTGGCTCAGGTCATGATCCCAGGGTCCTGAGATTGAGTCCCATATGGGGATCCCTGCTCCACGGGGAGCCTGCTTCTCCCTCTCCCTCTGCCTGCTTCTCCCTCTGCTTGTGCTGTCTCTCTCCCTGTCAAATGGATGAATAAAATCTTTTTTTTTTAAAGATTTTATTTATTTATTTGACAGAGAGAAAGAGATCACAAGTCGGCAAAGAAGCAGGCAGAGAGAGAGGAGGAAGCAGGCTCCCTGCTGAGCAGAGAGCCTGATGCAGGGCTCAGTCCCAGGACCCCGAGATCATGACCTGAGCCAAAGGCAGAGGCTTAACCCACTGAGCCACCCGGGCGTCTCGGATAAATAAAATCTTTAAAAAAAAAAGGGGGGGGGAGTTCTTTTACATACCACAACATAATTATAAATGCTAGGAAAATAACAGATATAAAACCATTATGTATTCTATAGTCACCTTAAGAGTCTTTTTATTTTAATTCAAATGATTAGAAATGAATTTGGCTTTCTAATGTTCTTCTAACAGGTATGATTTTGAATCCTCTCAACCTCTCAACAAGACCTTGATATAACATTCCTCTTTTCTGTGGATTTGTTTTTATAATGATACTTCCTGTATCTGTCTGTATTCTTGGTTACAAGCTATTCAAACTATCTTAGTCTATCTTAAGTAAAATATCAAAACTAACGGGGGAATATAGGAAATATATTAATATTCATAGAATCACTGAAAGACCAGAGAACCAAAATGTAAAAAATATGCAGGAAACAAGGACAGCTACTCAGCCAGGATCCAGACTTTGGTGGTCAGGAGAGAGAGGCCATAGTGGAAGGTTGGTCTGACCAATACCTAACCCCCAAAACTATATGTGAAGTAGCAGAGAATCAACTTCCTATAAGATAACTAGGGTGCTCCTGGGAAGGAGAAATTGAAGAATAGTGTGCTTAGATGTTCGTTAACAAGAAAAAATATACAGCTCATATTAAATTGGACATATGAATATTTTCTCCTTAGACTTGCAAAAGACTGACATGAAAATCTAAATATGGTCATAGCTAAAATCTACACCAAAAATTATGAGTGCAAATGGTCACAGCAATTAAATGTTTATTTCAAAGGAAGGGTTCATCTGCTGAGAAAGGAAATTTACTTCATAAAAGAGGTTTGCTGGTGCAGATAGCTTTAATATATTTAATATATAAGGGCAGCATCGCCTCCCCCTACCTACACCTCTAGCATCAAGAAAAGTTTAAAAAAAAAAAAAAAAACCTCACATAAGATTCATTACAGTTCAGTTTAAATGTACAAATGAAACATCTGACCTAGTCACCAATGATGTCCATTAGTTGTTTTATGTAATATTTCAAGAGAGTAATATCTGGAACACTAAATAAATAAATTGAAAAGATCTCATGAAACTATGAATTCTAAAGAACCCGACCAACCTCTCATGACCTCTTTGAACCAAAAGATCACATATAAAAAAATTAATGGGACAAAGAAAAGAATTTGACAAAGAAATTGAAAAGGAGGGGAAATTACTGCATGTAACCACAACTGGGGACAGATTGTATCACAGGATTATTAGAATTTGGAGGAAAACATTATTATTTTTTAAATTGAATTGGATTATTTATTACAGTTCTAAAAAGTATTGAACATGAGGAAGATTCCTAGCAAATATTAGATTATACCAAGAAATAATGTATATGAGAGGAGCGTCTCAGAGATAAATCTCTATATAAACATTACAAATATTAAATTTTTCTTCTTGTAGCTCCAATCTGATAAGAATTGCTCTTATATTTTATAAATAGCAAGTAATGTAATTCTGCTTTCTTACCTTTGTAGATAGGAGCCGTAATGTTTTTCAGAACCGACAACAGTGGCGTTTTATGAGTTTAGTCAAGTTGGTGACCATAGTGAGGGAATTCGAATATGGAACAGAAGAACTCTCCTGTGGGCCAGTGTGGCTTTCTATTTAGTTGTAGAGTTTCAGCTAATTAACTCCTTCCACCCCTGCTTCTACCTTTCAAAATCATATTCAGCTCCTCTGGGAAGCCTCCCTGAAAGCCCTAAGTGGAATTTTTCTACCCAAGCCCTAGGCTTCCCTGATACTTTTTGATATAAACTTATCATAGTGGTTTTGTTTTGTCTAGCATGATAGATCATTATGGTATCTATTTTCTTCAATAGAGTATAATTTCTCTGAAGGCAAATGGTGTAGTTTTGGAATATAGGTGAGGTTGGTGTTGGTGGGGTGAGAATTCTTGAGACGTCTTTGGTGCAAAATGGTGATTTTATTAAAGCAAAGTGGTGGTTTTATTAAAGCCTGTGGGCAGAAAGAGCTGCTGCACCAGGTTTGTGAGGGGGGATTGACTGATTATATACTTAGGAGTTGGGAGTAAGGAAAATGGGAGGTTTTCAAAAGAATTTCTGTATGCTAAAGAGGACCTACAAGATATTTGGAGGCCTTGGCATTTTCAAGTTAAGTTTGTTTTTCCCTCTAGTAAAGCATTAACATTAAGACAGTTGAGAGTTTCCTTCTGGAAATTAGGTTATTGATAAGATTGCTTTTTTCTTATAAATCACTAAAATCTTTATAAACTGAGGGAGACTCCTGTCTTGCTGGACTGTAATCTCTGTAAGTTAACCATTTGCTTTTCCCTTCCCTTAGCTTTAGGGCAGCCAGGAGTGCCTGAGGAATGTCACACAGATCCCACCCGGGAGTTGGGGGGTGTTGTGGGGTGTCAGCTTGTGCTCTGTGCTCAGCTCGCCTTCTGCTCCCTCATCAGCAAATACTGTGTATATATACATACATACTCATAAACACACACATACGCGCACACTGGAATAACAGGCTCCATCTTCATGTAAAGTCGAGGTGATCTTTAAAATATAATAGGAATGCGTGTTCTTGTTTTTTTTCCCCCCTTCCTTGACCTTCCCACACTGAAAAAGCCCATATTGCCTCGCAGGCCATAGTAACTATGCAATCCTGGTCTAAGCTTCTCCTACTTTAAAATAATCATGGTCCACAAGGATCCAAGAAGTCAAATAGATTTACTTCCTGCCATTCCTTGGATATTAGTGATATAAATTGCATCCCCACTGCTTGTGTCCAGAGTGTGTGGAAAATGCAATCTAGTATGAAAACCTGGGCACAGTTTTACAACACTCTGCAGAAGCAAGTCGCATTTCCTGAGTACTGGGCAAAGAAGAGGGAGAGAATTTAAACTGGTGTCAGGGAGTCTTGGAAAATGAGAGGTCTTCTAAATGAGAATGAGACAAGTTCATTAAAACAAAACCACTTCAAGCCATATGGCTCCCAGCACTGTGGAGTGAACATATATCTGAGTAGAAAATCCAGGTGGTCTCCAAAGCTTTTGTCTGAGATTTCTATTTTTATGCCCTAAAGAAATGTAAAGGCTTTTATAATGCTCAGACCAAATAAAACCACCCTTGCCACTATTGTACTTCAAATTTGTTAAAAAAGAATGCAGTGAGTATATCCTGCTTATTTGCTAACAAGCACAACTAGCATTGCCCAATTATCTGAAAACTGGAAGAGAAAGTCATTTTCCTCTTTAATGCTGTTAGATGTTTTTATAAGTGTGAATAATTGGAAAATTTTAACACAGAAAGTATCCTATGAATTTTTGGTGGTAATTATGGTGTGAAGGTCTGACCTTTTCAGCATTCTTATATGCTCTGCCTTGAGTTCCTTGAAGGTTAATGCTGTACATCACTGGTCTCATAAAGCATTGCTGGAAGATTTGAGGGCAGAATTTGTGCATGGTTATTTCTCATTCTCATGGGTTGAAAGGCTTTGAATGAGTTTTTCTTTTGATGCTGGTCTCAACTGACTGTATCTACTGGCGGGAGGAAAAAAAAACTGTATGTTATTCACATGCTTTTCGAGAGACAGACCCCAGAAGATTCTGAGAGCAGCTTCTTGTTTGGATCAGTCCTTCTCCCATCAGTGTGCTTGTTCTGCAATATTGGAAACCATGTCTATGGTCCGCCCTTTCAGTATCTTATTCCTGCCTCCTGCCCAGTAGGCATATGTGAGAAAACTGGTGGTCTGGAAACATTTGGAGAAAATCTTTATGTCTGCTCAGTGAGCCAAACTGTTCCGTGCCATTCCAACATTAAAGCAAGTCTAAGTTTGTATTTTGTTTGTAAATGTAATAATTCTGTAAATCCAAAGCTGGAAATACTCCTAGGATTTAGGCAACAAAACTGGTCATATGCATCTAATTAAGCTAAAATTCGACTCACAATTTAAGTCTGGAATTTATTTCTTTTTTAGAATGAGTAGGGGGAAATTTTGATTAATATTTTGAATCCTCATGCAAATCTTGCATCAAGTGTTTAAAAAATAAATTGTCTTACATGTAATTTTGCACATAAAAATTGTTAGAGGGCCAAAGTATTTATGGGAGGAGGGTATGGAAAAAAACTCAAGTTGTGTATTTTTTTCCCCATGTTAAAGTTTAAAACTGCATAAGTAAGTTTCATTATAAAGAATATTATCGATCCCTCTTTTATTGAGTTAACTTCCAAATTGAGTGGGGTGGAGTGCAGCTACGTTTCAAGAGACATTTCACATTATTTTGGTGCTTAGCCTTATAGTTTATTGAGGAGTTGATTTAATTTTATAAATCATGGAGGCAGATTAGTTAAATAATTTCATGCTGACCTAATAGTTAAGCCTTTTGAGGTTCACCTGTAACTAGTTTCTGTACTCCTCGTTGTGGTCATATTAGATTCAGCTGGGAAGGAGTTGCGTCTGAATGTAGTGAGGATTTTATTTTTCTTTTAATGTGCCTTGCAAGATAGAGTGCTTCAACTACCAAATATGTACTCACTGAATTGCTTTGAGGTTTGTTCTTTATATACTGTATGGAATTGTGGGGAAAGAAGTCTCTATTGACTTGAGCTGGCAAAACCAATATTTTAATTCGAACAGAGCACTCACCTGGGAAATTGGCAAATTTGGACTACAGTCCTTACCCTCACCTTGTTTACTTTCTACTCTCTTCCTCACTATAAACAAATAACTGACACCCACTTACAGCTTGCTGCCTTTTTAGTTGAAAGCAGTATGTCACTGTATTTTGGTTATATATTGAAAATGGAGGAATCATTTAGTGTTTTTTATTTTTCTTAAATGGAGAGGATTTGGGAGAGGTCTTTACATCTGTAACACTAAGATAATTAAACCTCTGAAGTTGTCACGTAAAACATTTTGTCAAATTGCCTTCACAAACCTGTAGGTTTATTTTAACAAATGTTTAATTGTAAGCAACACCAACAAAACCACCACTACGGTGTTTTGTGTTGTTTTCTATTTTCTGTTGCTTAGGGAAAAAAAGACATAAAAATACCTTTTCAGAAAACATGATGGATCTATACCAAGAGGATGAAATTACAGAACTTGAAACATATGGGCTTGTTAAAGTCCTTCTCCTTAACTCACTCATCACTCAGGAAGCTGCCGCAATCGCAATCTAAAATTGACCATTTCAGGAAAAGCAAACCTCAGCTTTCTCCAGAGGGTCCAATCTGGGTTGTGGTCACTATTTTACTACCAGTAATTTTAAATCTTCTTGGAAACATTACCTTTCTAATTTACTGTAAATTTTGACGGATCTGTGAAACCACACTTGAGATGTTGGTAAACAAGATAGATATGTAGAGCATGGGTTGAGAGGAAAACAAGCAGTACTAAATAAAACTAAAAAACCTGCAGTGCGAACCTGGAAATCATCTGGCCCAAGTTGCTTCATGAATTGCAATCCAGCAGAAAGTCAATCCAGGTTTTCTTTTTGGTTTTGTTTTGTTTTATGTTTACCTGTGGACCTTTCAACAAGTTATTACAGGGCCTAATGCCACTGGAAAGTCATAAACAGTGACACTTCAAGAGAAAATCGGATCTCCTCACATTTACCCCTCAGAAATGCAGAGTCCAAGGGAGCCATTTAGAGAGACCAAGTAGGCAAAGTATTTTTTAACAAAAAAATACTTTGTCAAAGTATTTTTCTTCTTAAATAAGGATCTGTCTCACGATCTTCTCTGAGAAGTTGGAATATTGCTGATTCTCTACGGCAATTCTGACTACTTCCAAAGCAAAGGATACTCCATACCAGAGCCGTTCTTTGTAGCTCAACACAAAACAAAACACAACCAAGTCTCATCACTGTGACCTGGAAGGCCCAGCTGAGTTTCCCTGTGACTGGTTTTATAATAGTAAGTCTAGGTTTTAAAAAAAGCTCAAAAATCTCAACAGGTATTTGTTAACTCTTCATTTCAGGGCAATTCAATAAGCTTGGAAAATATGGTACTCTGTTTTACAGTATGGCAGCCATTACCACTTATGCTTTTTTTCCACGTAGGAAAGCACTAGAAGATATTTTATTAGAATATAAGAAAAAGAAAAACAAGCAAAAAAAAGAGATGGATCCTTCCTGACTATAAAACTTCAACAGAGGAGGTTTTAAAATATCCCATTTCAATATATACTTACCAACTGCTTATAGAGACTTCCAATTAAAAGTGGTAGATTGAACACATGCATTTACTTTCACTCCTTTCTAACCTTCTACTAAATCAATAGTAAAGATATATATATATATATGTCTTTAAAACTGTGAACTCACAAGAACAAAGCAAAAAGAGAAGAGGACCAATCTGCAAGCTCTAATAGCTGAATAACAGAAATTCCAAAAAAGATAACAGAGACAATGAAATGTAGAAAATCATTAAATAAATGATTCAAGATCATTCCCTATAGCTGAAAGTCATGTGTTTGCAGTAATAATGGGCTCACACAGTGCCTTGAAAATAGATGAAAATAGCATACCAAGGCACATCACTATATAATTTCAGAACATGGTGGATAGAGGGAAGAGTCAGATGAATTCCAGAGAGAATAACAACAATAACAACAACGATATCATACAAAAAACAACAATCAGACTGGTTTCAGACCTCTGAACCCAACACTGGATGGTAGAAGATAATAGAGCAACACTTTCAAAATTCCAAGGACAAATTATTTCTGGTTTATGGTTCTCTATTGACCAAACTATCAATTAAGTGTAGAAGTACAATAAGTTCATTTAGTGACAGGTAAGTTCTCAAAAACTTACCTTCCCCAAGTTATTGAAGTTATGGAATTATGTGCTCTACAAAACCAGTAAATCAAAAACAATAAACACATTAAATCCAGAAGACAAGCAATCTAACATAAGAGAGAGACAAATATAATCCTCCTAAAAAGGAAGAAACGAACTCCCAGGATGAGAGCTAAACAGCAGGTCTGGAGAGCAGCCAGTGCAAACTACAACAGGTCAAAAGGCTCTGAGAGATTTATTCAGTCAATAACATTGACCAAATACCTAAGGAATTTGAATATATTGAGATTTTTTCAACTGAAGGAGAGTTTAGATATGTTAGTGGTAAGCGTTTAGAAACTTAAGGAATGAAAACAATCATTATAGTCTTAGGAAAAATAAACAAATATCAATAACAAAAATTAGGTGTGAGAAATAAAAAAGTAGTTATATTAAACTACACGGCTCAACTGTGCATAGCATTTACATAGTCATAACAATGTAAGCACTGGGTATTGATCTAGCCAAAATTATGTTTTTCTCTATTGGGATGAGGGGGCTGAGGAAGTGTACACATGTGTAAAGGGTATGGGGAGAAATAAAGCTGCCACAAAAGTAATGTCAGTAAATCAAACCCAAAATGGAAAAAAGCTGGAGTAGTGTGTTATGCTAATTATTTAAAGATATGAAGATAAATACTGAAAGAATAAGCTAAGAGATTTAAAGCATTCTGGAGAGTTAGAATTTGGGGAAGGGGTTTGGCTGAAGGGCTTATTGTTTGTCCTAGCATAGAATTAGCTACTTGCCTTTAAACCATGTGTCTGTACAACTTTAAAATATTAATTAAAGGAACTTGCCAACAATTTTTCTAATGCCAAATTCATGACAAAAACCATTCCAAATTTGCTTTAAAATCTACATGCTTTTCCTGAAATTATAAATTCAGTAGTTTTAATAATACATTTATCATCGATACTAATGTTACCTATTAATAAAATTATGCTCCTTTTCAGGGGAAATATTTTTTATATAATTGTAACTAGACTTGCTAGTAGATAATCATGTAATTATCTAGGCTTATAATTAAAACCTAGAAATAATAGCATTATTATATGAAAACAAATGCCATAAGTCATCACTCAATCTGAAGCCACAAATACAAATCCATTCACTTCTATCTATTTTAGATAGAAGTATAATTGGATATATCATATCTCGCAGATTTAGAGTTCAAGAATTTTAATTTCTTCATTACGAAAGAAGGAGGCTACATGTATATCGAATAAACAGTGAGTCTGAAAAAAAAATTTTTGGACACCGATAAAGGCTGTAATAAAACATTGTATTATTTAACACATACACACCTTTTCATTTTCACTCTTACCTTACAACTGAGAAATTAAAGCTTTGGTAGCCCAGGACATCCAAATTTACCTCGCTCATCAGTGGCTTTGCTAAGATACAGGTATTCTTTCAGCAAATAGGAGTCTATATGAGCACTGAGAAGTCTGAGCTTGCTCATTACCATCTTCTTCTTGAGGCTTGCCCCTTAATTGCCAGTTAACTGTGACAATATTATTTTGAACAAAATCCCTTTAGGTAAAAATGGTCATAGTCTTGCCTATCTAGATAAAGGCTTCTACCAAATTAATATAATCCTTATGTAATACAATATGATTCATTTACATTATCTTTTCTCTAAAAAATTCTAAGCTGGTCTAATATGACTTTTTATACCACTATGATTCACATGACCTAGATAGACAGTCTCACCTAAACGTGGTATCTGGTTTTTCTTCACAGTGTTTAACCCTGGGAACGAAACCTTTAAAAGCTAAGTCTGAGGAATTGATAGGAATTTATCAATGTAATGAAAGTGGGACTTAACCAAATCCAGAGATTTTTCTTTGTCCAAACACTCAACTTGATTATTTGTATATTTTGATTCATCTATCCAACACATCTATTGAATGCTTGCAATGTGAAAAATGCTATTCTAAGTACTAGTGATAGTCTAATTGATAAGTTTCATTACTTAGAGAAGAGCGAAGTAATTATTTACTGAATGCCCTCTTTGCGCAAGGCACATTATATATATTATCTGATTTAATCTGTCTGAACAGCTATAATGTAGGTATTGTATCTCTGTTATAAAAATAAGAAAACTTATAAAAGTGCCTGGGTGGCTCAGTTGGTTAATCATCCAACTTTTGGTTTTTGCTCAGGTAATGACCTCAGTCAGGGGCGTGGGATCCTGCCCCTCATAGGGCTCCAGGGCTCTGCACTCAGTGTGGAGTCTGCTTGACATTCTTTCCCTCTCCCTCTGCCCCTGCCCCCCCACCCCCACAATCTTCTCTCTCTCTCTCTCAAATAAATAAATAAAATCTTTAAAAAAATAAAAATAAGAAAACTTTCAATCCGAGATGTTAGCTTGCCTAAAGTCACAGAGCTAGTAAGAGGGATTCATATCTAATTGTGTCTGATATGCATTTTACTTACTGAATACCTACTCAATGCTAGGTTTTGTATTAAAAAGCTAAAACATAACAATGTGAATATATTTAACACTACTGAGCTACACATTTAAAAATGGGTAAGATGGTAAAAAAGTATCAAATTGTATATTTATGTATGTGCGGAATATTATGTATTAATTGTACTTCAAGAAAGCTGTTTTTAAAAAGCTAAATATAAAAAGGTTAAATTTTCTTTTAAAGGTCCCTATATTTTAGCTTGGTTCATATGTCTTAAATATATGGCTATTTTAGGAACTATTTTGATTTAGGACTATTAGATTGTTTTAGAGGTAACAAAAAAACATAAAAGCGTCAGAGGTGCAACATGATGATAATTTTGTATCTTAACTGTGGTTAAGATACAAAGTAAATAACAACACTGATATTTTGGCGATTTCTTACTAAAATATCTTAAGAATTAAGGATATGGCTTTGATTTATAAAGATGATATAGAAATTCTTGAAAAGAAGTAGCCCATTAGGGATTGAAAGAATGAAAACAAAGAAGAGGTGGATGCTTTTTAACTGAGGATAAAATAAATTACTCTCTAGGGGGAATGACATCGCTTAGGTAAGATTACCCAAGTGATGAAAGAGTTGAGAAATACCCCACTGAGAAAAGGCTAAACCATCCGAGATAGCTTAGTGTAAAAAAATTGGAAACTATGAGATTATATATTAATGAATAGTTTTTGGGTTCATAAAGAGTTATTATTTAGAGGAATTTTTTGCCTTAATGAGGCCTGGACATAAAGAATTAGCTGATGATACAGCAAAGGGAGTTTTTGCTAAATGTGATAGAGGTTATTAAAAACTGAATTAACTTAGCAAGCAATGTTGCAGGCTGTCTTCAAGGGAGACTGTTACAAACATACTTTTTCAGCCATCTGGAATGGTTTCTATGTGATACTATAGAACACCATGTGATGGGAAATAAATCAGGGTTCCCCTTAAGTACCCTTCCATCTTTCTAAATTAAGGCTCAATATGAACTTTCACTTTGCTCCCTTTTTCAGAACTCTATGACTGATGATTCAAGGAGGATTGTGGAGGGTACCAGATTTAGATGAGACTACCAGGGCTCTCTGGGCCTTCCCTGCTCCTGGTGCTGGCCTTGGGCAACAGCAGCCTCATGGGGACTGGGGGTGGGGGCTCATTAGGTATGCAGGGTGGCAAGGCTCCTGCAGAGCTCTTGAGCCAGAGTCTGTCCTTTAAAAAGATTTCCAGGTGACGCATAGGTACTTGGAGGTTTGAGAAGCACTGGTCCAAGGCCATTGTCTCTATCTCTAGAATAAACTGACTTTGCCTTTTCCCTGAGCAGATCTCTTTCCAAATTGTTTCAAAAGATAATACGGAAGAAATAAAAACATTCGTCTTTGACTCAAATGATTATAGTGATGGATATACATTGATTTTTATTCTCAAGTTTCTCTTTTATTGGGGAGGTTATTCTCCAGGGAATCAAAAAAAGGAGACTTGGGGCGCCTGGGTGGCTTAGTGGGTTAAAGCCTCTGCCTTCAGCTCAGGTCATGATCTCAGGGTCCTGGGCTCGAGCCCCGCATCGGGCTCTCTGCTCAGTGGGGAGCCTGCTTCCTCCTCTCTCTCTGCCTGCCTCTCTGCCTACTTGTGATCTCTCTCCTCTCTGTAGAATAAATAAATAAAATCCGAAGGAAAAAAAAAGTCTAAAAAAGAAAAGGAGACTCAAGGTTGCTTTACTCAAAGGCATTAAAAAAAAAATCACTTGGCTATCAGGCTTTCCATAATAAAAAGGGGCAATTTAACATTGTGAAGAAAATTGAGGTTTGGTATAATGGTTTCTAGTTCATAGAAAATGAAAAGCACTGTTTGCCTCTCTCTTTGTTTCTGTCCTAGCCTCTCTTTCTCTCTCCCTCCCTCCCTCTATCCCCTCTCTCATTGTATGTTGTATGTCCCTGTGTGCACAGATGTGTGTTTGTACAACCAAAAAGCCTGGGAAACTTTTGCTGTTTTAACTTCAGCATCCTGGTTTTATTTGAACCAAGATGGAAAACAAGTTCTTTGGTTTTGAAGACCAATAGAAATTAAATCCAAGAAGTAAAGCTTTGTAAAATATGGTGCAAATCAACCGCAAACATTTCAAAGGGCACCACTATTAAGACAACATGGAAGTGGAGGAAACAATTGAATAACATTAGACTAAAATGAAAGTCAACTATGTCGACAGGCTGTGGACTTTCACAGTGATTATCTGGGTTTTGAGCTTTTGTGAGGAAAACAAAAGATGTCCTGATTTTATTTTTTTCCATCAGCCTTCCCAAATTTATTATGAAAAATTATTTTAAGCATTGTACTTCACAGCTCTTTATGATCTATGTAAAATAAAATTACTCTAGGTGACCTTATACTCTGCTTTTTTGTTTTCCCTCTTACTTGTCCCAATCAGTGCCCTTGTAGAGAGAAGTTTGGGTTGAAGGAAAATGAAATAATTGATGGTAAGCATCATTCTAAAGACAGCACATAATACAGTTTAAAATATGGAGCATTTTCCCTAAACTAATTTAGAAAATGATTACCACTATAGTGGCCAAGTTAACTCAGTCTCATTTAGGCCAATTTGTTGTCTCTGAATGAAGCATGAACTCTCTAGAAGGGAAAGCCTGTTGTAATTTTAAAGTGTTTAAATTTTTCATTTACATAGCTAAGGCTTTACTCTAAGCATTTCTGTTTCTACGAGTGACCTTTCTTTTTTCAGTTTATAAACTAACAGATAAGCAGTACCTCCCATATGATGCTGTACATTTGTCTTGTGCTTCTGCGGTAATTAGTAAGGTTTGTGGATGAATTATGCCATTTAACATCTGTTATTAACTATAACCACATTTATTGCCTCATAACAATATCATTACAAAGGAAAGCTGTGCAGATGAGAAGCATTTCTTTGTAAACCCTAATAAGTGTACAATGTGTGTGTAAATATTTACTTTTCCATAATTCTCTCACTGTTTAATTGTGACTCTGCGTTCAGCCATTTTAATTAGGTTGAATTTCCAGCCCTTTAGAATTTAGATATTTAAGTTTAATGCTTTGTTGATGGATTTTTCTTGCTTTTAATCTACACTACATGTTAAAGAAGCTCAGTCTGTGCAACATCAGAGCTTTAAACAGGAATTAGGTGAAAAGAAGACTAACAGTGCAATCAGAATCTATTCTGGGGCACAGTGGCTACTGTAGATTTCAGTGACCTGCCAAAGTATTTCTTTAAAATGATTACACCACTTGTCAAAATGGGAAAATATGCGAAGCTTAACATTAATATTTTTATGAGGAACTTGAGCCACATTTCTAATATTCCTTGCATCTTTAGGAAGAAAAGAAACAGCTTAATTAGGGGGTGAGGTGGGGATGTACCTTTAGTCACCTGGCTAGGATGAAAACAGAAGCAAATAGGGGATAAAAGAGACCCTCATCTTTGAGCATTGGTAATGCCTGTTGGAGGAAGAAGAAATGCTCAGTTTTCTGTGTGATTCCCTACTTCAGTACCCAGAGGGAGTGCCCTCTGGGTTTGTGGTGCATTCAGATGTGTGTCAAGAATATCTGGTCTAGTCCTTGGATGTTGTACTTCTTAGGAGTGGAAATATGAATGGTTTGATGCATCCTGAATTACTCTCCGGTGGTGGTGATGACATGGTGAAGATGGTTAGGAGGCCAGGATGGAAATGCAGAATGGAGAAAATCTGATTCAGAGAAGGATGTGTGCTCACATCCTTTGCGTGGACTTTAGTCCACAAATCTTTCTTTGGAGACTGTGCTCCCCCATGGGGGAAGCTAGTGCAGTAATAGGAACAGGAAATGAAGAACTGGAGTGGAAGTGTCCTGGGCACACAGTGGGTTGAACACTAGTAGCACAGGCTTAGGGAGCCACAGAACAGGGCCTGGAAACAAAGTGTCCAAGGGAGCTTGTGGACAACCCTTCAGGGGAGGATCATAGAATCTCCCAAGTACTTCCAAAGGACAGAAGGAACTTGAGGAAGGACCAGAGTATGCTGATTACAGTGATAGAGTTTGGATCCAGCAATTTAGATTTGATTTTAGTTGTTTGTACAGGTAGTAACCACATGTCTTGATTTGTAACCTTTCAAATTCTGGGAAAGCACTTACAACAGTTACATTGTTGGGTCATTTGTAATATTACCACCCTTACCCCACCCCAAATTCTTACACAGTGAAAACCAGATCAGTATTTGGTAATGGGCCCAGGGAAGGAAAAGAGGAGGTGGGCAGGAAACCAGATTGAGACTAAGCACTATAAAGTAAGAGTAGAAAACAATCCAGTTGACCTTTCCTCAGACCCTTGAAGCAGGAGTGAATAGCTGAAATTATGGACAAAATCTCAAAAGGCAAGAATGAAAAGTTTTATTCTGTTGGTAGAGAGTCTGAGCTCTTTGAATCAAGAGGCAAGTGAGGAGTTGACACAACAGAAGAGCAAATTCTTGGTGGGTAGAAGAGAAGGGGGGGATGCTGAAAAGGTCATTGCAAGCAGTTATTGCCAGGATGGCAAGTTGGGGCTCTCGATGGAAACAAAAATTTGGGAGTAGTCTCCAAGTTTAGTTCATTGACCTATTGAATTCTTCACAATGCAGCAGGAGCAAGACTTCCAGATGCTATCACGATCTGGAGCTCAAGTCTGGATCACCATAAAGAATGCTGTGAGGCCTTGGAGGCCTTTGGATCCTCTCCCTTTCGAGGGGGAGGATACAAAAAGGACCTACAGCAACACTAATCTAGATCTTCACAACCATTTGGATAATGGAGCAAAGAAAGGAGGGGGAAAAAGGTCAGCAATAATGGCACATTTATGTACTTAAAAGAAAACTCAGGAGAGGGAGCTTATGTTGGCAAGGAGATACCATCTTCTGAATTGTATATGGTAAATGTAATGGGTCTCAAATCGTGTGGTGTCTCTCCCCAACCTACGTATGTGTACTTTTCCAGTTAGTCTGATGTCATCGTGCTGATGTTCTGGCTATAAACACCGGGGAACAAGATTGCTGTCACCTGGGCCAACCCAATGCTCCTTACCAGGAAGAAGGAAGCAGTGTTCACTCTGATGCCTGACTACAGACAGTAGCCTCTTAGCTGCAGTATCTTTAATGGCTTCTTTTGTAAATTGTTAAAATTCAAGGGCAGTCTGTAAAATTAGCTTCTATTACCACATCAAAGTTGTAGTTTCATTAAGGTAGAGGGCCTGAAAACTCTCCTGCCAAAATCTCAGTTCTTAAGAGAAAAATTCAGACCTTCCAATTTCTCATCACTCATACCATTCATCCAGGCCCTCAAAGATCATTAATATCCACTCCATGACCTCATCTCCTCTTCTAAGCAGATACCATCTTAACAGGCCTCTTTGGCCATTACCCGTACTGGTGCTTATATTTATATAGCTCTATTAAAATATTAGGTCGATGCTTGTACATTGTCTCTAGACCCACATAGCATCCTCTAACAGAAGGAATCTAACAGGAATGATGAGTAATGTCCCAGTTTTAAAAATCAGAATCCCCAAGTTCAACTGAGATCCGATGGCCCCACAAGACCACTTGTAGGTGGCATAACCGGGACTGAAATTGGCTTTCTGATCCCTAGACTGATGATTTTTTCACTTTTCCACTTTCAGATCCAACTCCAAAGCTCAAGAACCATTGAAACTGTAAAGACAAAGGCAATCTTGTATCTCTCTGCAAGAAGACATGCAATTCCCAAATTAACTCAGATATAATATAGGAAGACTTCCACTCATCCTAGAGGTGAGGAAGTTTTACACTTTACCCGGAGAGATTGAAAAACACTAGACTTCACTAACAGCTCTTCATAACTTCTCCACGAATCATGTGAGCCTATTTCTAAGAATACTTATATCTAACTGTCACACTTGATTTCCTCCTCTCATGAGTAGAGAGGCTTTCTTTTGTAATCCTCAAATCACTTTGCTTCCCACTCTTAGAAGTCATGAGCAGGGCAGTTGTAGCCCCATGACATAACTTAAGGTTGAGAACCACGGGCAGTGATATGGTACGTCTCATAGTCTCATGAATACTGTCCTTGGGTCTGGGGATGTCATTGACCTGACAATCTCATTTAAGAATAGCGGACAATCTTAATTTAACCTCCTTCTTCTTGCTTAGTTATGGCAACCTGATGCAGCAACAAATTCTAGGGACTTGGCAAGTAAGATGATTTTTATAAAAATGTGTTGTTCTTGATAATTGTTGTAGTCAGTTAAACTAAATTAGACCTAGGTTTGACACCCAGAGTACTCCTAATAATGGAGCCAGAAAAATGAATGTTCCTATGAATGGTCCCTCTTTACCAGTAGGTAAGAATATAAAAATAAATAAGTTTTTCCCAATAGTTAATTTTTTGTTCCTCTGGAGATCAATGTCTACTTACATTTACTTACCTAAGGAGATCAAGTCTAGAAATTTTCTAGAAGCAAGTCATATAGTTTGATTCAGAAACTTCTGAGAAAAGCCTGAACGTTTGACATATGGAAGGTAAGCTCAAAGACTACTGAGAAATCTTATCTTGATCGATCAATATGATGGGAGAACTATTGGCTCTGACAGACTCATTGCTAAAATGTATTCCAAAGGTCAAAATGTGGACATGTCATTTTCCTCTTAAGAACTTTCCGTATCTTTATATCATCTATAGGGTAAAACCTAAAGTCCATAACATCATTTCAATAATCTGGGCTCTACCCACCCCACCTGTTCACCTGCATCTCCTGTCATCGCCTTTCCCCAACCTCCTATACCTAACCATTTCTAATTCTCTGAATACCCTAAACCACATAGGCTTCTCTGTATGTTCTTGTAGTATGCCTTCTGCCTGGAATGACCCTCTCTTCATCTTGGCCAACTGGGAAATACTTAGTCTTCTTTCTAAAAGCATCTCAAATGATACCTGCTTTGTTCAGTTTCCTTGCCTTTTCCAGATTTCTGTCCTATGTTCAGGTACCTTGTACACAACTCTACCCTTATCACCACCACCACCACCACCACCACCACCACCACCACCACCACCACCATCATCATCATCATCATCATCATCCTTTATTGGATTCGTCTCTTTCCTGGCTGTCTGCATACCAGAATTCAGTCTTCCATAAGAGCAGATATGATGTGGGAGAACAAATTATTGCATTCTACTCCCGAAGTGCTTTACTCTATTTACAGACTCAGAGGTGAGAAAGTTTAAGTAACAAATGAATTTCATGTGCACTTTTCCTTCAGCAAAAGGTTTTGTGTCTTCAGTACATCTTTTCTCTTTGGGGGGGGGGGGGCTTTAACTTGAGACATAAATTGAACTCAAAGCAGGTTACCTACACTTCAGATTATGCTCCTAGTCTCTATCCCTCCCTATTCACGCCAACTACTCTCCAGGGTAAGGACAGTTGAAAGTGTTTTTACAACCTCAGAGCAACAATTAGAACAGCTAAGACTTCATAAACTCCCTAAACAACCAAAAAATGCAGGTAAGAGCATGCTTATAGACACATGGATCCTAAAGACACTTTTAAATAATTTTTCTCTTTGTTTCCCTCTCTCTTTCATTTTTGGCATTGGTCCAAACTCCTTTTTAAAATACTAGATCTGTTAAGTCCTCAAATAATGCTAAAACTTGTCTCGCTTCAATCTGTTGCAGTTTCCTTTTTCATGACATTATAAGAATTAACTACATTTTCAAGAGTCCAGAATGTTGCAGCTGAAGAAGCACTTTCATATTTGAAGAAACCATAATCAAAATTCTTTCCCCATATGCTACCTTTTCAACAGGGCTATTTTTTCATCCTTAGAAATTTATAGTATCAAAATTCCTCAAAAAGTTAAAGAGTTGAAAATTAAACCCAGAATGATCTTATAACTACATTCCAGAGGAATTACCTTTTGTCCAAATTCCACTCTAGGGTCCCTGGATTCTCCCACACCCAATTCTGTGCCATAGGCCTGGATCAAGCCTAAAAGAATCACTGTTCAAAAAGGATATTAGTTTCTATTTTCATCCTATTCAACATGTGGTCTGAGATGCATATTGGAGAACAGGTTGTCTTTTTTTTTCCTTATGATATTTAAAATTCTCTTGATACCATCTGGAAACAGGTTTCCTTTAACAGTATCAGTCTATCCCCACTTTTCTCTAGTTCTTGCTTCCCATCTAGCTGTCTTCCAGTATTTCTTGGTTGTGGTTGCAGAGACATTTTTTCCATTGCACACCTTTGTTTTGTGAGCTCTTTCTCAGGTTCCAAGGCTGGAGGAGAGGGTAGATTTCACCTCCTCAGCAGTCTCCCTACTCGGTCCTGACCCCTTCCAGCTCCCACCTCCTACCTCCCACATTTCTCTCCTTTCTAATTGCCTCTTCTCAGGTTCTTTTTCAGTATGTCCTGGCCCTATATCAACTTTCACCTTGATAAGTTGAATCTTTCACACTTCTTGACGGGCAGGCAGCTCACACAGCTACCTATGATAACTTTTACATAATTGTGTATCAGTAAATCCTTGAATGAGGAAAAGAGTGAATGACTTTTACCAATTATGGGTTTCTTTCTCTGAGCTGTTTACCTCTAACTTTTCCTGTTTCCTAAAAGGGAATACCATGTCGAGATTTATAAGTCCTTTCTCTCGCATTTTTTTCATTATGTACTTTTTTCTGGTAAAGTATCTTGATTGGTAGTCAGGACAAATTCTTTAGTATAAAAGAGGTGTAAAAGAGGTGCTGATGTAGAAACAAATACACACAGCCCCAAGTATGCAGCCTGAGTGCGGACTGATTCAACATTGAAGTGCTCTATGTCTATAAAATTAGCTCATTAGAAGGCTTTTATCTTGAGGCTATAATACCTCTAATTAGCATAACTTTGAAGTCTTCCTTCTATGAAGCTGCCCAAGTAAGTGATTCTCAGTCTTTGCATGTCATCTTTCAGCCATGGCTTTGTTAAAGCAAGCTGACTTAAGCTTAGTCATAATTACAAAACTTTTGGTGGGTATAGCAAGAAACTTAGATATTTCTACTTTACTGTCTGAAGCAACTGAGGGAAGATGAGCTCATTTATGAGGGAATGAATGTCAGTGGCCATTACAAGCTGCTACCACTTGTGTTCTCTGAATATCCTAGATCACTTGGCATTGAGAGTGATGGAATTAATTTTAAGGGAGTCCACCTTTTGAGAGAAACCTGTAGCTAGTACATGGGTTTGCCTGTCTCTGAATTCAGGACGTAGACATTCCTACACATAAACATTCAATAAGGAGCCTCGGCACAAGTTTGAGGCAAATTTGTCCTGGGACTTCTGCCTCTGCTTCTGTCTACATGGTCTTAATCCCGAGCACTCAGAGAATGTTCTCTGTAGTGGTGGCAGTTCATTGGAGGTGGAGAGTTGCAAAGATTTAAAGTAGCTGCAAAGACTAAAGCCACCCAAAATAGTTTATTTGCTTATCTCCTGTCACCCTTACAGCCAAAACAGCTAACCTCGATGAGAAACAGCAGACTCCCCATCTTGGTATACATCTATTGCTAGAGCATAGAACACATTTCCATATAGAAATAAAGTAAATGAGGTATGTGTGGTTGGAATGATGCAGTTATTGCTTCTCCTCACTTGAAATCAGGTCCTTAGTGGATGAGACTGGACTCAAGCCTTCAGTGTACCTGCAAGACTATACCAACTTAAAATAAAAAATTGTTGGTATAACTTACTTATACAAATATAAATCAGGATCTGGTCAAAACATGAATGTAAGCTCCCAGCTAGCTCTCATTATTGGCAGTACTGGAATTACCCAACCATGTAGTTCTGTACCAAACTGAAACTTAATGTTTAGAACTAGAAATGATTGCCTGAACGTTACTTACCAAGGTTAGAGTAAGTATTATACTCATTTCAGCATTTAGTGCAAGAGCTGGATAATGCAAGAGAAAATTACTGAAACTTTAGAAGGAAGCAATTAAAATAGGGTTGCAAGGAGGAGGGAAAGTTCCCTCAGTGTGGGGGAGTTAGATTTGAAATTCTTGTGCTGTAATTTCAGCCTCAATTAGCCTCCTTGACAATTTTGTAGACAGATACAAATTCCTTTCAAACTCGTATCTTTTATTATCTAGTTATTAAAAGAGGGAAAAGCATATTTTTAAGAGCTATCCTCTAGAATTTATGGAAATAGACAATAATATATTAATTATTTTCCTGTTTTCTACTGTGGTCCCTATTTACCTTAACCAGTAGTTTGGAGAGGGGAAAAAAAAAGTCAGCTAAGATTTTCCAAAATTAGTTTTGTACTAAAAAGGTGAAAGAGACAACCTCAGGAAAAGTCCATCCACTAGAAAGAGAATAGATCCATTCATTAATTCTCTATTTCTTGAATGCCAGCCTTGGGTCTGGGTGGGTCTGGGATGCAAAGTTAGATGTGGCTTTACTTATTCCAGAGGAGATGTGTGAAAGGAGGGTTCACAGTATTCATCGTACAACTGCATATAGCAGAAGATCTCACCTGGGCTGGGGATCCAAAGGCTTCTCTGAGGGAGCCGGGATCTCAGGGAAGGATAACAATTAACTGGGGGACCATGGATAGTGGGGGAAGGGGTTTCACAGTGAGACACACAATGTAGTGTGAGGGATGCCAACCCCAAGGACAGACAGGGAAGTGTGAGTGCGCAGAGCAGGGGAGACTAGTAGGAAGCAGTCATGGAAAAGGGAGGCGTTACGGATTTAATCTTTATTCTAAGACAGATGGGAAGGGGATACATGGTAGTGTTGGTGATCAGATTGCGTTTGTATTTTTAGTGTTCTCTCTGGCTGGAATATGGAAAAGAGAGAGAAATAAATGCCAGAGAGGATATAGTGATTCTAGAAAGAGATAAAATGGAAAAATTCAAGATATATTTGGTAAATAAACTCAGTATCATTAGGGGGTGGGTTTCCTATGAAAGGCAAAGTGACTCATGGGTTTTAGGATTTTAGATCTGAATGGATGGGGGTTCCACTGCTCTAGTAAATAATGTACAAGGCCCTGGTTCATGGATGAGAAATTGCCATGATTTCTCTTTTGGGCCTATGCAACTGTAGGTGCTTTTAGAATGTGGCAGGAGACATGACAGGTTTTAAAATGTAACAAATGCAATTCAGATGTACAGAGAACATTTGGCTTCTTTATTTTCTATAACTGATTCTTTCTTCCTCATAAACTCCCCTCCCCTGGTAGCAGAGGTGCTGGAGTACTTTAACTTGACAATTAATATCTTTCAGTTCTCTTCTGGTTTAAATGGTATCTTTTATTTTCCTCAGTCTCTTTGGGGTAAATTTGGCCTTTCAGATTTCTCCTCCCCTTCCCGAACCTCCTGAGATGGTGTCTGGGTATAGAGTTCAAAGGAGTTTTTTGTGAGTTGGTGGTAATGGGCAAAGGAGCTTTGGACTCACACTGATCTCTGCTTCTCACTGGGATTTTGCCTCAGGGTGGCCAGCCAAGTCCAAGGCCTGGACTGATGTTCCATGAAGTGTAACTTATCCCATTAGACACTGGGGACATGACACAGGCATCCAGTTCAAAAATAAATTTAACTGTCATTCATTCTCTGACTCTCTCAGGATGAATTGCTTTGATTTCCTGTTTAGCATGGCACCATTCACATTTTTCTACTTTCAAATGTCAAATTATATTCTGACTTCCTCCACATCTTTCTACCACCAGTCAGAAAATTTATCAGCGGAGGGACTTTGGTCAATTTCTTTTTTTGCATCTGAGCATAGTGCCTGATAGACAAATAAATATGCAAAGAATAACTATTGGATTGAACTGAATGGGATCTCTTACTTCCCAAATCTTGTTGGTACCAGTTTGAGGTACCAGAATCATTTCCATTTGCTATTTAATTTTTTAAGAATACAAAATCAAGTATATTTTCTTATGCCGAGTGGTATAGCAAAGAGATAAGGTGGTCTTAATGAAAGAAGACTTCTCGTGATGTTGGAAACTTTTTCTATGTCTCCTTTGTCTCACCTTGAAATAGTTATCCCCTCGTTTAGAAGTGCAAAATAGCAATCCTTATTTGCTGTCCTGTTCAGAAGAGGTGAGGCTTAAGAATAGCAATGTCTTAAGCGTCTGATGAGACCTGCATCGAAGGCTTAGGATGTAGAAGGGAATTAGGTGGAAATGAGTCATCAGAGATACAAAAAAGAAAAAACTTCCACTGCTTTTTGGTTTTCCATACCTGTGCACAGACATTCCCGTACTGTCAATTGTGAAAGCAAGAGAAAAGCTACAAAAAAAAAAAAAAAAATGAAACAACTAAGAACCCCCAAACTCTCTCTACCTTAATTGTTGCCATTTCAAGTTCTCATCTTCTAACAAGCTCTGGAAATAAATGAATTACTAGGTCTCAGTTCTGGGGAAAAATTTATGGATTGTCTGTGTTCTAGAGTCTAAAATTTGGACAAATACGGTTCAGGGTCCATGCTTTTTCTGTTCACTAAAGTGTTCCTAAAACATGAATGTACTTGGCGCAACGGGAGCCCAAATAGTTGACCCTTGAACATTGTGGGGGTCAGGGGCCCCAACGTACACATAACTTTTGACTCCCCCAAAACTTAATTACTAATAGCCTAATGTTGACTGGAAGCCTTACCAATACATTAACACATATTTTTTTATGTTATATGTATTATATACTGTATTCATACAATAAAGTGAGCTAGAGAAAAGAAAATTTTATTAAGAAAATCATAAGGAAAATACATTTACAATACTCTCTTATGAAAAATCTATGTATAAGTGGACCTGCACAGTTCAAACCAGTGTTGTTCAAGGGTTAACTGTACATATTTGTTGAATAAGTGAATGAAATTTCTTTCTTTGCAGATAAGAAAACTGCAGTTGAGAAAGGCAAAGTGACTTGCCTAGGGTCACACCACTTGTTAAGTGGTAGATCAGGGGAGGAACTCCTATCTCCTGACATCTCATTTGCTATACTTTATGCTACACAATAATATTTCCTGCAGCTTAAACCACAGAAGTACTCACCCTTGAGTGCTGTAATAGGATTCTAGAATTTATTTAAACCATAAAAAAAGCAGGACGAATGGTTGTTTTGGTTCACTTAATGGATCAGATATCCAGGAATGCCAAAACATATTTATTTACTCACAGGTAGCAAAACACCATATAATTCTTTTTGTGGTTGTCCAGTCAATGTAAATTTTTTTCTGTTCCAGTAAAGTGTACATTGATTAGAAATTATTGTTGAAAAAGACCACCACTCAAACAGAGGGTCTGAATTAGGCAAGATGTATGAACCCCCAAGCACCTGTTGTGGTGCTGTGAAAATGTTTGTCCTCTCTTTATTTATTTTTTTTAAACATTTGTTCCATGCAGAAACAGAAGCTCTTTCCTGTGGTTATATTGGTAAAATTCAGCTGGCAGATGAACTAAGAAGAGAGAGAAGGCTGATAATTTTGAGTGTTTGGGAATATAAGAATCAGACATTACATTTTATGTGTGGTAAGGAAAAAGAAAATACATTTTTAAATATTAGTGAATAAATCCAACTTCCCACTATCCCTTTGCAATATCCTCCTTATCCCTTATCCCATTTGGACTATACTATGGATTGGGATTAAAAGCTATAAATTAAAAGGTAGAATAATTAAGCATTAACATTTCTTATATCTAAGTTTATATACATATAGTATTCAGAGTAACTCTTTTTCAAATTTAGTATTGAATCATTGCATCTTTGCAAACTGCTTCAGCTTCACTTTTTTAAAAGGTGCTCTTCCCTGGGGCTCCCTGGAGGTAAAATCTCTACAGATTCTATTAAACATACAGGGCCAATAATTGTTGCTCCTGATAGGGGAGAAAATTTCCTCCAGCAACTAAAATAATGTTCCAGACTTTTATTAAAACAATCCTAGGGAAATGTCTTCAATCCTGTGGCCTTGTTAGGTAACGTCACCTGCATTATTACTATCTATATTGTTTCTCTGCAGTGAACATTAGAATGAAACTTTAAAACCAGACGGATGTGTCCTTTCCCAATCTTCCTGTGCCAACTATCGTTTTGTAAATAAGTGTATTTTTTTTTAGTGCGGGTGCCGAAGGAGTTGAGAGAGAGAGAGAGAGACTCTTGACTATGTTTCCTTCTTAAATCATCTCATAATTTAAAAATCTTTGATAAAGCAAAAGAAGCACAGGCACAGTGTAGCCATTTATGCTGCTATAAATAGCTCTCTCCTTTAACACAGATTCCAATTTTTTCTAACTCCTGCCACATTTCTGATATCAACCAGCCATGAGCACCGCTGCCTTGCAGGCATGCCACATGGAGAGAGTAGAGTTGAAATTAGACACAACAAAATGTATGCTCTCTTATTCATGGGCTCAATAAAAGTGCTTCCTTGGGGAGATATTATATTTCCATCTTTAAGTCTGGGAGTTTGGGCACCCAAAAGTGATTGTCAGCAACCCAGCCAGAGCAAATTTAACCTTACTCTGAACTCTGGTGGGGCTCCAGCGGGACTGTCATGAAAATGTCGACTTTTTTGGCCTTGAGTCTCCAAGTAGGGTCTGGAGAGCCAAAGAAAACAGTTAGAGCCTGAGTTAAGAAGTGAGGAGAGAAAGGGGCCAGAAACCTCATCTAAAGGACCCTGCAGCTCAGCAAGTACAATGAGAGCCTAAGAGTTCCAAGTGAGGCCTCTCTCTTGTGTTCTACACCTCTTAGTGCTTCTATTTTTCCTTCTGTAAAATGAGCATTGTCAAAATCCTTGTAGTTCTCAGACTAACAGCATGGGTATCACCCAGGAAACTCATTAAAAAAGCAGAATCCCAGGCCCCACCCTAGAATTACTGGGTCAAAATCTACATTTTAACAGGATCCTCAGATGATTTCTATGCACATTAATGGCGGTTATGCTCTGATATAAAAGGCCCAGGTCCAAATGCTTAGTAGTGAATCCATAATGGCAGGTCCTCTTTAATACACAAAGAATGTGACTGTAAGATGACAACCTGTCTCTTAGATTAGGAGCACTTCAGAGCCCTGACCGGTGTAAACTAGATCAGCAAGAACTCATTGAGCTCCTACCAAGGCAAGGGCATCCATTGAAGGCTGACCGTCAGAAAAGTCCTTCAGGGGTTTGAAATCTGGCTGTGAAGATGAGGTAGGCAGAGAAAAAAATATGTATATAGGCACACAGGAATATAACCTAGGGGCATTATTAAAACCGAGTTTGCAAATCTCTCGGGAAAGAGCAGAATACAGAGATTGTTCTGGAAGTCCTACTTGCATAGGCATTCCTGAGTTCTTTAGAACTTTATGCAAAGAGGGATTTGGGACTTTTGCCAGTACCCAATCCCTTAAAAATACAGAGTTCAGACACTGTCAGAAGGGCACAATTAGCATCCATCCTCTAGGAGAAAAGCCTGATGGAGATCAGAAGTTTATCTCAGCTATGAGACTCAGGAGTCAGGAGATTTAAAAGACCAATCCTAACTACAGAGACAGATGTGTGGCGTTATCATGAGACAGACACTTCTTTCTCTCTTAATGCCACCCTGAGGCCTTCTCAACAGTCACTGCTCTTCCAGGGCTCAGCAAGAACCAGAGGGCCGCTACCAAAACAAAACAAAACAAACAACAACAACAACAACAAAACCTTGAGTTTTCCATCTGTCTGGAGCTCTTCAAGGAAGCAGAAGGCACCAGGGCACTCCAGAAGTCCCAGGCAAAAGGAGTACTGGGTATGGCTGGGTCTGGCTGATGATGTAGCTGCTAAAAGCCCCAGAGGGCCATTTTGGGATGAGACTAGGTTCTTGACAGAAGGCATCAGCTGTGGGAAATGATGCAGAAAGCCCTTACGCAAAATCCCTGCTGATGGAGGTTGCTACCACCCAAAACAGATATCACACTGCTGGACTTTGTGGCAGGCACTTTACTATATAGGCTCTAAGGGAGGTATTAGCATCTGCATTTAACATTTGAGGAAGCTAAGGCTCCAAGAGGTCAAATGGTCTATGAACCAGAGTCAAATTTGAATCCAGGTCTCCCTGGCTCCAAAGTCCATGCTCCTTTTTTGCACTGCAGAACCTCTCCTGGGTAGGTGGGGTTTGCCAACCAGAATCAAGGCAGGGCTTTGCAGGAATCATTAGTTGCCCAGAGCCTTACAATGGGAGAAGCAGGTAAGAATGCTGGCTGGTAGAATTTTCCTCTTCCAAGCTCTGCAGTCTGTCCCATTCGTAGCCTACAGAGAGCATTCTGCTTTCCACGAACATCCATTCCTCCCTGCCCTGCCAGACATTACAGCTCTTGGGAGAGAAGGAGCATTAACCTAACCAGGGAAGTTTGATGGGCTGAAGCAAGGTCAGCTTCATGGGCAGGCAATCACTGCAGCCACACAGCGCCCCTTGCCCATAAGAGCCCTGAACCTGGGGCTTAATGCTCTACCATCACTGTCTTAAAATTCTTAATAATTTTTTCTTTGAATTTATGTTGTGTAAGTGAAGTCTAGTGGGACAGTGGAGCATGTGCTCAGGGCTTAGAGCCTTGGCAAAAACCCAGTGTCTCCTCAAGCTTCCTTGTCTGCTGCCTGCTCCCTGCGCTCTGACTCCCCAGGCCCTGCCCAGCCTCCCCTCTCCATGGTGCTCTCCACCTAAGGATACAGGTACATATCTTGTCCTGTTTGGAGATGGCAGGCCCTTGGGGGTTGCCTGTCTGCCATGGGTTGGGACAGTGGGCCTGTGGGAGGTAGATACTGACTTTCCTACCTCTGGCTGGGACCCTGCATTTTTCTTTTGCACTGGGCCCTGCAAAGTATGTAGCCAATCTTGAGCCACAGTTTTCTATGGTTGGAACTCAAAATGATTAGAAATTGAACACATTTGGGCAGGGTGTCTCTCCTTTACTTCCCAGAGGCCCAGGGGAAGCAGTCTTAGCTATCTTCTTTTCTTCTTCCTCCTCCTTCCATGTGACTCTCAAAACTAGGACTGCTGCCCCGTTACCATCTAGGGTCAACTTGACCTTAGGCATTGGGCGCAAACTTTCTCTTCCTCTTTCTTCTCTCTCTAGTTCTAGTTTCTCAGGCTCTGGCAGGTGAACTTTGGATCAGCCTTTTGGCATAGCGGTATGATGTGAGACTAGGGTTTATGCATTAGAAGTGAAATAAATGTAGCAATTCTCTAGGAGTGCTTTGTTTCAAGAGTACTTGGGCCTATTCAATTAAAAGAAGCCTTAAGTAAAAGGAGGCTTCCACATGGTCCAACTTAATGGTGTTTGGGGTCAAAACTCCCTAAATAATGAATTGTTACTTTGCTTTAGCTTTCTTTGTATATATAGTTCCTTTAGGGTACTTGTTGACAGGACAAAGCCCTGAGCCAAGGCAGTATATTTATACTGTTGATCTCTGGCCAAACATCAAATTAATGCCGTTCTAGTATTACCTAATGTCACATCAAGCCCAGCGATGAGATTGGTGAAGATAGAAATTTGTGATCTTACAGTAAGGTTTCTTTAGTGACGAAGCAATACATTTTTTTCTTTCAAGGACACTTTAGTGGCCAAGTATATTGTCTAGGAACTGAAGCAGCTTTAGCAACCTTAGGTTATAATCCAGTCACAAATCCCAACATGGTAGAATGAGTGGTCAAGAAAGAATTAGGATGTCATGCAAACAGCATTCAAGTAAGGTCACAGTGTCAGCAATGACTAATAGTTACGTTTTTCATACAGGTGCAAATTAAATTATAATACCATAGCTCTTGAGACCTTAGTTCAGAGATTATACATTTCAAACCCCTCAATTTTCAAATTAAGAAACTGAGAGTCTAAGAGGTGGAAAGACGTATATTGTCACTCAGGAAACCATTTTAATAATTGGTATTTGAAAAACACGTGTCTAGCCTGAGAGCCTGTTCTTCCCATTATTACGTATCCATAGATGTTTATTAGCCATGGTGGATAATTATGTCTAACAAGGGTAAAATTGTGTCTAATGTGAGATGACCATTTCTTATAAAGTTTTCTAAATTAGGACTAATCTCTGAACACAGTATAAATGGAGAAGAGTATGTATGTATGTGTGTGTATGTGTGTACTCACACATGTTTGTGCCCTGCTTTGTTACATGAGCATTCTTTATTAGTAGGTGGAATTAGGTGATAGGCCTCATGGAAAGTTTAGGGATTCTGGAAGGACTCCTTATTGCCTTCTCAAACTTTTTACCACATGTTAGAAAATGTTTAATATCCTAAAATTAGAAATTCAATTCCCTGAACTAAAGAAAAGAGAGCTCTGGCCTGGTAAAGTGTAATCAATTCAAGCATGAGACCCACAGACCAGAGGGTACAAAAGGGCCTTTCCAGTCTTTGGCTGACATTGGGCTCTGTTATATCAATCTCTGGAGAGTAGAAGCCTGTTCTGTGAGAAAATATCCCTGCATCCATCCCTCGCTCCCTCCATTCTTCCCTTCAATTATTCATTTATTAATTTAGCAAATATGTTTTGAGTCCCTCTGCTCTGCCTGTATGACAAATACTGTCTCTTGTCTCTGAGTAACAAACCCAGCCACTTTATTCCATTTAAGTTCTCCTCCAGAGAGCATTTCTATGAGATTTGGAAGGCTGGAGAGAAAGAGAAGGCATCACTCTATGGCAGTAGCAATGGGAAAGTAGGCTCTGGCAGATGGCACAGGGACTCTGGGTTTCACCAACATTCTCCTGATGATCATCCATTTTTGTGCCACAGGCAACTGAGAGTTTTGGTGGCAGCTTACCGGCATTTCTGGTACTTCTAGACTTCCTCAAAGCCAGCAGAGGTCTCTCTGACCTTAACTCACCATCCATCCTACTCATTGGGAAACCTTCTAATTCTATGTATTAAATTCTTTGCTGCTTAGAATACCTACAGTGTTTTCTGTTTTCCTGAAAAATTCTGACAGAAACAGCCAAGCACCAGGCAATGAGCAAGAGATGCAAACCTGAGTCTACCTGCTCTGTTCTCAGAAGCCTTCTCTCATGTTGAATAGAACATCTTGCCTGTCTCATATGTACATTGGTAATTTTCTTGCCCTAGGTAGTCACACATTATAAATCTTGTTCATCCATAAGGCTCAGCTCAGGTTGGCTTTCCTGAGAGCAAATGTCCATAGGGAGGAGAGAAAAGGGTAAGGAAATGGGCACACGATTGGTGGGGAGGAAATACTCTTACGAATAGAAAGACAAAATTCGTTCCTGTGTAGTTTTTCTGATTTTTAGAACATAGAGGTTGGCTTCTATCCTCAGAGGGCTTGGATGAATCCTACTGATTTCAGTCAGAACAGCACAAGGGAGCAGGATAGAAGGTCTTAGGAAGCCTGATATCTCAATATGAGGGCTTTTGGGAAGTCTACTAATGAGATGGGCATGCAAAGCCCCTCACTTTTTTACCTGTAATAGTCACTCAGGAGATGACTACACCTTCTTTCACCTTTCACCTTCTAAAATTGCCTCTCTTTTTACTAGTTGACTAATAAGAAAAGATGCTATGAAGTCAAAAAAGAGGTCTTTGCATTCCATGTGAACTGTCACACAGCTGAGCCTTGAGCTTGACTCCTCTGTCCTTCAGAAGCCACTAGAAAACTCTGTGGCCATGAATTGCCTGGGTCATCTTTCATAGTGAACAACTTTTGGCAGTATACTGAATGAGAGGAGGAGTAGGATTTAGTGGACAATATTTTATAAAAATTTAAAAACCCTTTAAAGTATGAAGTTGGTCTTTTTAAATATTTACTCTTCCAGAGAAAAATAACATTTCTCTAACAGTTCCCCAATTTTTATCAGGTTTTATAGCTTTTTCAGTATTATCGTTATTATTTTTGTTGTTGTGATTGTTGTTAGTTATTGATACGGAGTTTCTAAAGAATCTGTTACCCTAGAAATAACTCCGGTGTGTGTACATATGGTAGCCATTTTAAATGCCTTAGTTGAATTTAGAACCTGGGGGAATTGAAGAACAATGGAACTAGCTGTAGAAATAAACAGTGTTGCAATTTAAAAGAGTCTCAGTCTAATCAGGCAATGAATGTTGTAAAGAGTGTGTAGCTTTATGTCTCTCCTGTTCCTCAAACTTCTAATGTAAGTGAAGAGAGCATAGAAACCACAGTTGGGGGAAATGACTTGCAAGAAAATCCATGAAGCCTGTTAAGTAACAGGAGAATCTTATCTTTGATAGTGTCTGGAATGTTAAATCTCTTCCACTAACTGGGTCTGACTTTCATGCATGTTTCTAAGGAGACTGCCTCATTACTGCCCAGAAAAAAAAAAATGATTTCACTTTTTGTTTAGGCTAGTCAATCTTTCTTTCCCCACATACTTATTTAATGCTGACACTGGGCACAGTTTTGCTCTGTGCAGTGTGAGGAAACTCTCAATAGAGTTATAATTAAGTGAGAAAGTGAAGACATCACACCTGAAATATAAAATAATGATATAAATATTTTTGTCATTAAGTACATTGATTAATTTAAAAATATTTCCTGAGCTTTTACTCTGTACAAGGCAGGCATTTCTTTTTGTTACCTCCCATTTTTCTCCCAATTCACTATTCACTCTTCTCTGCTGCTTCTGGATACACACAAATTACATCCATCCAGAGTCTCTTGCCTTCTGGCTTCTTGTTCGATGGAGCCAATGGGTGACACTGGCATGGGTGGGAAAAGGATGGGAAAAGGATGGAGGTGCAGTAGGTATTCTCCTCACTCCCTTCTTGCCGGGTCATCCTAGATGGGCTGCTTTACTCATGAAACTACCCTCTTTGTGTTCTAGTAAATGCCGCATATCCTGACCCTTCAAGGTAGCAACGGCTCCCTGCAGCTGCTGGTTCTAGAGCACCACACTAGCTTCTGTTAAGGAAACCTACACGCTGCCCACAACTTTGTGAATAGTCCCTAAAATTCAATATAAATGACCAATTTTAATGTTCTATCTTTCCTCTCTGGACCCGAACTCATACAAAGGCAAATCAGACAGATATCTGGCTTTGAAGGAAAAGATAAGCCATATGACAGCATAAATATGATAAGACTGAATTTGTTAAGTCTGACAAGATAGAGATTGTTAATGTAACAGCAAGAACAGTAAACTTGAAATTAGGTTATATAGATTGTCACCCCTGCTCTTCTAATTATTTGTGAGCACTTGAGCAAGATATGTTACTTTTTGGACGTCAATTTCCTTAGGTGTGTAATGAGAAGGATAAACTAGATGTGTTCAAAGATTTTGTCCAGTGTCAAGGTTCTGTGTTCTCTTTGAGTGCTGTGAGGGAGTAGCAATTAAATGCTACAGAGGAGTGGCAGCTACAGTGCCATGGGAACCTGGAGGACACATAAACTGGCACTAAGACCACAAAGAACTATCACATTTCTGAGGAAGAAGAGATTGCTGTGATGAGGGAAAGCTTCATAGAGTAGCTAGTACATGGGAAATCTTTATTTCATCTGTTGGATTAGAAAATCATTACATTGGTGAGTAAGTGTTAGTAAATCATCCCATGTTAAAACAAAGTCTATGGAATTTTTGCCATTCCATATAGACAGAATCTGACTTACCTATGTGGGTAACATGTATATGATACCTGGTGTCCCCTGAGTCGTCTCTGCAGAGACCTCTGTGTCCACTTTAAGATATCTAACATCAGCACTCGTCCTGCCGAGCATGTACTACTGTTGCTTCTAGATTTACCATATAATCCCCTCTCCATCCCATCTCGCGTGTTACTGGATTTCCCCAAGCCCCCTAGACAGTTTAAAGATTTCTTTGCTGATAATGACTCAGATTCTTCCAGAAGTGAGCTTGAAGCTCTCAGAGAGCTTCACTGTGTTTGGCAGGAAGAGAGTATGCTAGAGGTGGACTCCTGGAGACAGAACTTGTGTGACTGCCAATTAAGTTGCCATTTAAGGAAATATATTGAGCAACTACCACTTCTTGGGCACAATGATAACCAAGAATTTAAATCTAGCAAATCAAAGAGAAAGCTAATAATAGCATCTTAATCCACTGTTGTAAACACTGCAATATGGCACTGTGTCTGCCTGGGTTATGATGGGAAACCAGAACACCCACGTAAGTCTGATGGATGGTGGGTGAGCTAGGAAGAAATCAGAGAAAGCTTTCTATAAGAGACAGTGCATAAGCTCAGTCACAAATGTCTAAGAGTTACTTACACGAAGAAGGAAAGGAAAGAGGTCTGATTCAATGAGAGTAGGATGACTGTAGCCTTCAAAGTATAAAATAGCAAGAGATGGGTCTGAATTGTATGTGTGCAGGTATAAGAGGTGAACGAAGAGTGGCTTGGTGGATTAGGAGTATAAAATAAAAGTGGAGGAGTATCCTATTAAGGGTTAATTGAGCTTTCATGGTCTGTCGTAGGAACCTAACCATCCAAAATGATTTATTTGTTGTGAAATGCATTTTAATATATACCAAGTCAATCTATGCAGGAGATTGTCAATGTAGCAGGTGGGTAAATCGAGGCTCCCTGTGCAGCATTATTTCTCACACATTGTCTGGCAAGGGGCCCTGACAAATAGCAATATAAAAACTCCACATCTTTTAATCAATACATGATGAAATAATATAATCCATCCATGGATGATTTGGGAATCATACTGTCTTGCCAAAGATGGGGAGATTGATTCCCTCAGTCAAAAAAAAAAAAAAAAAAAGTCCGTATGTAGAGGAGGCTTGGTAACATGCTCTTGCAGTTTTCTCTGGGTTGTAGAATTGTTGCTGTTTTTTCTCCCCTCTTGTTTTTAATGAGTGCCTGAGAAATACTCTGACTCCCAGGGCTTTGTAGGAAGAGGGGAAAAAAAACAGACTTAATGCTATTCTGAGTCTTTAGACACATTTACACATCCTCCATCTGCTTGGGAGGGAAAAAGTTCAGATTCCAATAACAAAAATTGTACAGGTCTTCCTTGAGGCAACAGAAAATGCATGTGATAAGGGAATAGCCATGAAGTGCAAAGGCGTATTTAGGTCTTAGCGCTTATTGACTGGAGCTGCAAAGAAGATGTGAAGGATGTGTGAAAAATCCCAAATAAAAGAGCTCGAGTAACATACAATATGGATAAGAAAATGTGCTTTAAAGGAAATGCAACTGTCACAAATGAATGTGGTGGGTGGAAAAGAAGGGGGGCCAAGGGAGGAGAAGTGTATGACAAGAATGAAGATAAGCAAGTCTCTTCTTGCAAGCTTGGCTCAGGGAAACAATATTCTGCAATTATTGGTGTGCATAACATTCATCCAAAATGCAATCTAAAATGCAAGAATCCTGAATTAGATCTTCCTTCTACCTTGCCAGCAATGAGGCAGATTGCAATCTTCTATGAACTAAAACCTATAATCAGGGTGAAAGGTGATGGGGACAGCTGCCATGTGCAGTCCTGAGAGGAGGCTGGAGACCACCAAACCCTGCAGTTCCCTGTCAGGCTGGTACAGGGCATGTTGTGCCAACAATCACATTCAGGGTAGACATTTGGTGGGAAGTATAGGAAATGTGTGTTACCACTCATGAAGACCTTCTGGGAGGAAGTAGTGGATGTGTTTTGGGTTGGTTTACAGCCAGTCTGGTGGACTTGTGCAGCACATTGTGAAATGTCACTTTTCTATTTAAACTTTGAAAGGGCATTGGTTTCACATGTTTACCAGTTGTCATTTTTCACTCTATTCTACAGCGCAAGCCCATCTGATTCATAGCATATACCTGTGTGCTGGCTATATATAACAGCCCTTAAAGTGGTACCTGTCCAAGTATTTAGGATCTTAAAGACATTTTTAAAGTCCCCCCTCTCCCTACCCCCTCTCCATTCACAGTATTTACACCACAGGTCTGGAAGATGTAAGGGAAGACGGCTCATGTGTTCCATCCTTTTGGGGATGTGGATTTTTATGAGACTTTAGCAGTTGAGATTCATGTCATACCAGAGAAATTTCCATCAGTCCACCCTTTGGCTTGGTGAAGCACAGCAGGGCCGGTACAGAAGGAATATTTTGGCCAACAACCAGTCTCCACAAACAAAGGCCATGCCTCACCTCCTCACATCATAGGTAGCTCTCTACAGCTCCCTTGCTCATGACTCCTACTTGCTTTCTGCCATGCATCCTGCCAACACCACCAGCACAACTCAGCCACTATCTAACCTTCAGCCCTAACATAATGGTGTTCCTATTTCTTATACAGCTTGGTTTGGGGGCACATGTCCCAGTTTACTTGGAGTCTAAGAACTCTAGTAACTGGATACTGTCTGCACTGACAGGTTTGTACTACATTTCTCTCTGCCGTTTGGATGGGACTAAAGGAATTTTCCTGACATTAAATGTATGTTTTCGATGTAGGCATTGGGAGGGGTTTTTTGTTGTTGTTTTGTTTTGTTTTGTTTTTTAGTAGCATTCAATCACAAACATTTATAGTACTCTTAATAGGTACCAGCACTGTTAGAATTATAAACTATTCCCTAGGAGCCAACAGTATGTTAGGGAAGGTGGATACAGGTGGTTATAATTCAAAGAGGTTTGCTATCAGGTCAATACCATAAGAGACAAAACCTTAATGGAGACAGCATAGAAAAGGGAGCCATGACTTCTGGCTGGGGTATCACAGAAAGCTCTTGGGGAGACCTCTTTTGAGATAGACCTTGGGGGATAGATGGAATTTCAGGAGGAACAACTGATAAGAATGTGTATCCAGGTGGAACATGTAGGCACCAGGGTAGGCAAGAGTATGAAGACAGGATATTTGGTTTACAACAATTGGGATAAATTTGCTGGAGCAGAGGATGCAAAGAGAAGAAATGGGGTAAGAAAGATAAGTTGGGAACATTTGTCTTAAAACATGTTGAGTCAGAGAGTAACACTATCAAGACATGGAAGTTTAACTATTGGTGATTAAGATGTATGGTGGTTCTCAACTGAAGGTGATTTTGTCCCCCAGGGACATTGCTCAAGGTCTGGATACACTTTTGGTTATCACAACCACATGAGAAAAGGGAGAAGAATCTAGTGGATAGAATCCAGGATGCTGCTAAAAGTCCTACAACAAAAAAAGCCTCCTACAACAATTATCTGGCCCCATATGTCAGTGGTGCTGAGGTTGAGGAACTGTGAAATGGAATAAAAGGGAAGTTGATTGCTTAAGGGGGAAACAAGAGTTAATGCACTATCGAAAGGGTCCAGCTGAGAGGAAGAAAGATCTCAACAAGATAGTGACAGTAAAAATAGAAAAGGGGAGACAGCTAAACCAAATATTTAAAGGTAGTATCAGGAGAAATTTGCCAATAAATTGCCTCTGGTGAGGAAGAAGGAAAGAATAAAAAGAATTCAAAACTTTAAACTGTTTTTTGGGGGGGGATGGGGAAAGTGTTTAGGAGCTTCACAGAAGTAAAGCAGTCAGCGAGAACTGTCTGGCAGGAAAAAGCAATATATCCTTTTGTTTTATAACATAAAATTGGAATCATGTAAATCTGGGTTCAAATCCCCACTTTTCCACTTACCAGTTGTATGCTTTGCACAAGTTTTCTTAGTTCTCTGGGGGTATTTCCACATTAGTAAAATAATAATAATACATCTTCCTCACAGATCACCATGAAAATAGAATCAGATCATGTCTATAGAAAACATTGCCAAGCACATAGTGTTGCTACATAGAAATAGCTATTTTTCTGCCACTGTTGATGTTGTTATTTGACCAACATTAATGTCCCCAAAAGTTGAAGCCATCAGATTCAGTGATTTGGAAGACAATTTGGCAGATAACTTGGTCACATGGAAGTTTTACCCTGTTCTTAGACTGGAGGAACTACATGGAAGTGATCTTTAGTGTTGTGTCTATGGCCTCAAGTGTAACTCTTGGCAATGACAACTCTGACTGAAGAAATGAAGACCAGGAGTTGTTGGAGAGACTTGAGACTCTTCCCGCATGACCTAATGATGGGAGAAGACTGACTAAATGAATGTGTTGAGTACCTACTCTATATAAACACTGGGAGAAACTAAGCACCCACTTCATTATTTATATATGAATATGAAGGAATAACAAATTAATCATAAATATTTTGTTGTGGTCAATGAGAGGCAAAGACAGCACTTAAAATCACTTAAAAAGTAATTGGACTTTACTTTTTGAAAATCTGAAAAGTTTTTCTTTGGTGTAGAAATATTGCTGTGTTAAAATATATTGCTATATTAAAATTATTTGTTATTTGGAATGTGTAATATATACTACTTTTTTGTCTTTCCAGTTGGCTACTTTTATTTCTCAAGAAAAATATCTTCTCATTTGCTATTCTATCACACATACATGTTTTCATGTTTTTAAGAGGAAGAGTACATCTTGCCAAAAGAAACTACTAGATCCACCCCTGAGAGTTTTATAGGTGCCCCATCACAATGACCTGTGAGTAGTGGAAATATTTTCAGCAGATATAATGATTAGGGTGACATGTGGACTTCTAAACCTGTTTGGATTAGCCGGCTCTTTTTCAAACTCTGCATTTGTTGCCTTCATAATGACATCTTCCTTCTGCCACCATTCTCCAAGATTTCATGAATTTATTGGTTGGAAAAGACCTAAAGAAAAGAAATCGGGGAAGGGCTGGGAGAAGGGAGTGCTATGTAGATGAAAAAGGCAAACATAAGTAGGAAGGAAAACGGAGCTAGGTGCTTGGGCACAAGGTCTTGTTATCTCCAAGATGGACCAGGTGGGTTCTGAAGGTGTTGAGGACACTCCACAGATCCTTTCAATTCTTCCAAGAGCAGTGTTCCCTCTTTAATTTGATCATCTCTTAGTTATTGTGGGGTGTGTGTATGTAACTGTTTAATTCTTTAAAGTTTGATTGAGTACCTTTGTGTTAGCAAGTAATTGGAAAGTTATGGCTCAAAGTAATAACTGAATTAGTAGGAGTTTTTTCATCTTTTTACATTTACATAAAAATTTATAAACAAAATAAATACATTTTTTTCTGGTTAAAAATCCTTAACCATGGGACTAACATTTGCCAAGGAAGACTTACTGAGAATGTGGAAAATGTTGTTCAGCCAGCCATTTCTTCCTAAAAATCTTCTGCAGAAGGTGACAAATTCTCTTTGTTACAAAACATCATTTTCTTTGCAGTGCCTATGATGCCATTCAATAGTATGTTCAATATTGGCACATGATAGGATTTTCAATAAGCATTTTTTGAATAAATAAATGAATCAGTTTAAAATTAAACTTATAAAATTGTCAAGGTGGGCATCTCCCAATATTTTAAACTCCCCCCTGAAAAAAATTCTTTGTCGTACACTCACATATCTGATAATATACATATGCATATATATGCACATTTATGCATAAGTATTCCTATAATTATATGCATGCACACACATATTCTGGACTTCCTTTGAAAGGTTTATGTGTGATGATACACTGTATATAAAGTGTGTCTTTATGTTGCTACCCAGTCAAGGCATGTATATCAACTGTACATATGTTGTACCATATGGCATACCTTCAATGCCCATCTCTGAGCTTTATTCTTAGAGTCACTAAAGAAATGCCTCCTGAGAAAGGGGAACCCTCTTACACTGTTGGTGGGAATGCAAGTTGGTGCAGCCACTTTGGAAAACAGTGTGGAGATTCCTCAAGAAATTAAAAATAGAGTTACCCTATGACCCTGCAATTGCACTACTGGGTATTTACCCCAAAGATGCAGATGCAGTACAAAGAAGGGCCACATGTACCCCAGTGTTCATAGCAGCAATGGCCACAATCGCCAAACTGT